>OZ018391.1:25531719-26025171 GCA_963969525.1 Ontholestes murinus
TCAAAAACATTCGCTAAATTTTTATCTCTCGCCACCATACATTAAGAGGGATTTTCTTATATAATAATTAGAACTTCTTATTAAGCTATTTTTAGAAGCTTTTAAAAATCATTTTATTTTAAACTGTACTTCTTTGGCATTCAGTTTTCTTCTTTAATAACACATAAAGTAAAAACTTTGTTCTCATGATTTGCTCCAATATTTATTGATATACACGTTGTCCCCTGAAATTTTGAATACGGGCATTTAAATGCGTTACTTGTTACTTAGTTACCACGCTCGTGACGTATTTTAATGGACTGACCAACGGGAAATAATTAGTAATTTCTAATTTGTAATAAAATAGGGAATTAAAATGAAACATATTTACACAATTCTGACGTAACGAATAACAAATAACTACAATGTTCATCTTTATTTAAATACAAAAATTTAAATAAATGGAAATTAGACACTTCTCAATCAATTATACAAAAAAGAAGCTACTATATATAATTTTACTATAATTTTAATAAAGATGCATGGTTTAAGAAGACAATCATTAAAAGAAATAAAATTGAAACTATTGACAGAAATAAATTTGGACAGTGCTCTAGCAATCAACATTTGCACCGAATTGAAGTAAAACTGTTGGTAATCTACATATGTTTAATCGAAAATCAAGATCTGTATCACATCTTTCATAAGTATTTCCCGGTTTTATAAAGCAAGAATTAAACTGTATGACAATATATAATATATCCAAGCAAGTTCCTCAAAGTTGTATTTATTGGATCAACGGTAATAAACAAATTATATATAAAGCTTTAATTGTATTTCTGAAGATGATTAAAAATTCTTTGTAATAACATCTCTTATTTACGTCCACATTTTTCTTTTTGAGTTTAGTTGACAATTAGTCTTCCTCAATCAGCATCATTATCATATTTATTAACAACCTGCTGCCTTTACTGTAAACCCTTCCGACAGAAGGGAGCCATCTTATTAAATGTTCGAAAACGTCTCTTTATTGAGCCAAACAATATCCCAGACAATCAAAAAATTCCTGTTAACATTTTGAAGGTATGTAAGTCAAATTGACATATTGCAGCAACAACCATGGCAACCAATAATAATCGAGATATAATACAAACACATTACATTGCTCATATTCAAAATTTCAGGGGACAACGTGTATATTCTACTCCTTCAATGTTTACTATTTTGTGAAGAAATTTGTAGCATTCTTTTATCTAGTACCATCATAAATTCGTTAGGTCATAAACAGTGTGATAAAGAGCTTACTTAAAAGAATAAGCTGTCTTTTAATTAGATTGTCAGCCAATAAGATAATATGTTAAATATGTAGAAATATAAGTTATAAAATGAAGACTTAGATATTAATTAGATAGTACAATAGATTAAGGAAGTTAGGAAGTTTATTTGTTAGAAATAATATATTATATAAATGCAGTACATGAAAAATATATTGTATCCAGAGAGGTCATTGCGTAATGTAATAATCCTCCAGGTTTCATCACAGAATTTCTAGTTTTATATCGAATAATCTAGCGGCATTGCAAAGGATCTACTATAATGATGTACATTAAATTACAAGAGAATATATTTGTATTGGCACTTTTGATTTCTGAAACAAATTTAATAAATTCTATAATTTAATTATTAAAAATCCAAGATCGCCTGAAAACTATAATAAGTGAAGCAAAAGCTTAAAAATGATTATTAAAAAAAATAAGATTAATGAAAGAAGTTTCCCTTCACAATTCATGAATTCATTTGTGCGAATCACAACCTTTTAAAATTTATTCTCTTAAGAACCCTTAGTAAATCGTTGTGCAACATAAGTGAGTGTTCTTTTTGTGCCTCCAAAGTTTTGTATATAAATTGAAAAAATGTTAAGTCAAGGATAATGATATCACATTTTGATATTTATATTTGTTAAACAAATTTTACTTGATAATGAGAAATTACAAAATGTAGTTTATGAAACACAAGGATTTCGATAAAAATAAAATAAAGTAAGATCAACCCAACAATCTAATAGCCAAATTAAATTAAATCACAACAAAACGTTTTAAAAATATATATTTATTTACACAAAAATCCATAATAATTTTTTTGAATATTCTGAATATTTTCATGATGAAATTCCTTCATCGTCCGCTGAAACATTCTATCCTAAACTTAAGAAGTGATTTAATGCACATTTTAACGAACGCAGTTTCCTGGAACTGCTTAAACATCATCTGGTCTTACAGAAAAAAAGCAAAATCTCTGCCCATAAGAATTCATTCATAACTTAGGAATTTAATTTAATTCAAAATCAAGATTAAAATGAATAAATTTCGTTAACTTTAATTTTTACATTAAATAAGCGAAGGATGTCAAAGGAATTACTCTTTTTTACATTGAATTACTTTAGTGGCCCTGCAGTTATCCTAAAAGCATGTATTGTTATTATTTTCTTTTTAATAAGGAATTTACACCAATGTACAATGTAAAAACATTAACGAAAGCTAACAGAGCATATTTGTTATATTTTAAGTTTTAAAATTACCTTTTTTGATCAGGATAACCAAGTTAACCTACACGGATTGCCTTGAAAAGCAAGACACGTATTTTGAATATGTCAAATCGTTGATAAACACATTCAGTTGAGTGTGTAACTCAAGTGCAATCAGTTCAGTCCTCTTATTCTCTTCCCGATAGCAAGAAAATATTTTATGACTCCAGAACTATTTCATTACTGGGATGAAGAGCATATACATGTTCTCCAAAGATGAAGAAATAGATGAAGAGGATCATGGAGAAGAAGAAAATGATATTCCTTACAAAATCGAAACGGAAGAAAGCAACGATGGTTATTTATAAATCAAAATCTGGATTTGATGGGAAATCAGCAAGCACAAGACATCACATGCAGAATATTATGATAAGGTATATTGTAGTATGAATATTAGATTGCAGAACTATAGGTAAGTTTTTTCTTTTGCTATTGGAAAACATGTACATAATCATATAAGCATTTGTTTCTAATTATTGATTTAGTTTGCAGATTACTTCAATTTTAGAAGCTTTCAAACTTTTTGTAACGGATGACATCCTCAGACAAATGTGCATGGAAATAAGTGCATGAAAATCGAAGATATAACATTTAAGGAAATACAAGCTTTTATTTGTGTATTATTCATGGGAGAAATCTCCACCTTATTGAAATATGGACTGAAAATAAGTTATTTAAACAGACCAACTTTTCAAGACTATCATGAAAGATATTCAACGAAATCTTTAGACACATCCGATTTTATGACCCAACAACGAGAAACGACAGAATTGAAATAAATAAAGATAAATTGGAAGCAATACGCACAGTTTATTATGGTTCTACCAAAAAGTTTATAGAAAGTATCATCTATAAATGCAGTTGATGAACATTTGTGGTAAATGCCTTTTTAGAATGTATATAAAAAGTAAACCCAGGCGATATGGCTTCAAAATTTGAGTTTATGCAGACTCTGAAACATGATATATAAAAACAGTCTATATTTGAATAGTAGATCATAAATGAGAAGTAAACCAAGGGCAGATAGTTGTATTAAACATGGTAAGGCCTTATTTTGGTTCATGAAGAGAAGTTACTCGATAACTTTTTTACTTCTATTCCTCTAGCTCAAGAGCTACTGAAAGAAAGAGAGACGTACGATTACAGGAACACTGGGAGTAAATAAACGTGAAATTCCTGGTGAATGTTTGCCTCGTTTATCACGTTCACAATATTCAAATACATTTGGGTTTTTTTATGAAATGACTTTTGTGTCATATATCCCTTAAAATAGAAATAACGTTCTTTTACTCCTTATACAGTTTCGTGGTACTGCGACAACTGCGTATGAGAAAATCAAACCAGAAAAAATAAATCATTAGAACGATACAAAATTGCACCAGAGATCATATGACTAAACAATATACTTATGTACGTCAAACAAGAAAGTGGCGGCTAAGATTTTCATGGAAATATTTAATATGGCTACGCGAAACACACAAAAGTGTCTCGATATTTATGAAGATAGAAGCTATAGAAAAAAAATCTTCAGAAATTATCACAAGAAAATGCACTACTCAATGTACACCTGACAAAATAAAATAGCAACAATTTTTATAAATCAATCAAATATACTTTAGAATTCGTTTTAAAACAAAATTCGAAGCAACCAAAAGAAGAAAATGCAATAAATATTCCTCAAACTTTTACAAGTTCAAGGTGTAAATTTTATCTTAGAAAACGGGATCGTAAAACAAGAATTTGCACCCATGTAGAAAATTATACAATTTTATTGCCTTGATTCTGCAAACGAACCAATTTAGTTATGATACAGTGTACAGCAAGCATTAAATCATTATTCTGTATCAAATAATTTTTTACTTTTTTTCGAGTCGTTACAAATAATTAACGCATACAAGTCACACAAGAACGAATATACAGTTTGTCTATGTTCTTCAACGTTTATATCAAAATATGTGGGACACTGAGTTATTCCGCATGGGCTGTCGAATAACTTTCATTAATACGATCACGTAAGGATTAAAGAGGATATTTTGTGTAAATACTTGTTGATTACTTCCAAATAAAATATAATAAATGAACAACAAACTCCCAGATAACATGAAAAAATAAAATAAAGAAGGCAAACACTATGAAAATTATCATATAATACATTTAAAATCCTATGACAAACGCTAAAGTATTAATACAAAATTAAAGTTAAACATTGCAAACACGTTTAAAGTAATTTAAAAAATCTACCAATATGAATTCTCTTAAGAAAGTAACTGTTTTTTTGTTTTGAATTATTTTTCTGTGTCCTCAGCAATAGTTTGATGACTTAAAAATATGTTTATATCTTAAATCACGCCAGAGATTTTAATCTGAAATTCTAATCTTAAGAACTTTTGGTTAAACTTTGTGCACTGGATTTTTTTTTAAATTTATAATGAAAAGTCCGGAAACACAAAAAAAACTTCTAGTAAACACCAACACTGGTTCTTTGTGTTTCTGATAATTCCGCATGAAATAAAAAATTTTCAAAGTAAATAACAAATATAAAATACTAGATAACCTTCCACAACTTCGGAGGTCATTGGATAATTGCAATTATGATTGTGAAATAGGTACTGGAAACAATTTATCGGCTAAAATTTTAATTGAAACATTTAGTTACATTACCATGTCTTAATTTAATACTATACGAACAGTAGAGGAATTTTCTTATACCTATGTTTTATTTCTTTATCAAATATTGATATTAATTGGCTTCTGATTTTGTCATAACTATGGTTATGAATTCTTCATAGAAATTGAATCTGCTACAAATAATTTATATTACGTTGAATCCATATGTGTTTTATAAATGCTGATTAATCTTCTTAGATTCTCGGTTTAGTTAACTGTTATATTCGATGATACTGATATTGATAGTATGAATCGCTTTTATAATATATTATCTTCAATTGCAATGTTCCTTTTAAACAAATTAAATCAACAACATATCCAAAATGGTTTAACAATACCTTAATATCATTACTAAAGCAGAAGAAAACTGCTCATGCCAATTACAAGAGTAATCTAAGCAACAGCTTAGATGCCTATACCATTTTCAGCAAACTTCATGATAAATGCTCAATTTAATACAAATGATTGTATTATTGTTATTATCAGCGATTATACGGTGGTATACATAAAAATCGTCGCGGTGTTTGGAAATTTATAAATGATGCCATGGGCATTTACTATATCCTTCAAGGACAAAATATATCTTAAAGTAGTGATATTGTAAATGCCTTTGGTCAATACTTCTCTGAAATGTATGCAAGTGCAGCTAATTATAATCTGTTCGAATTTAGGGGATCTAAATCTGCCATTTCTGAAGAGTTACAGATATCATTGGATGATGTTTTCAACGCGCTTCAATTTCTTAACAAGAGGTTTACTTGTAGACCTGATGATATACTTGGTGATTACCTGTGTAGATGTGTCTGTACAATATCTAAACATTTACATACTTTAATTTTCGACTTCTACTTTCTATTTCTACTTCTAGCTAATTGGATTGAATTCCAAATGTTTGGAAGTTGAGTTATATTTCCCCAATTTTTAAAACTGGGTATAGAAAATGTGTTGAAAATTATCGTAGGGTTGCCAGCAATCAGCAATCCTTAAAATTTTTGTCGATTTGGTAACCAGACAAATAATCCATACCACCAAACACTTATTCAATACTCAACAACACGGGTTTATGAAGGGTAAAACTACTACAACCAACTTATTGAAATTTCAAGATTTTCTTAATAATTTCTTCCAAAAACATTAACAACAAGTTAATGCTATTTACACCGATTTTGCGAAGGCGATTGTCAGGGTTCAGCACTCTATGTTGATATCAAAGTTATATTCTTATGAATTTCACCATTTGACTTTGAGGTGGATTAAAAGTTTCTTAGAAGAACGTCGACAAATTGTTAAGATTAATAAACTTTACATCAAATCCAGTTGAAGTAACGTCAGGTGTACCTCAAGGCTTTTACATCAGACCTATTTTATTTTAATAGATGATATTTTATACTTCATATTATCGAATTGTTTACTTTTTGCAGATGATTTGAAAGTGTATTATTGTATTGACGATATTAATAATGGTTTTGATCTACAATTTGATTTAGATAATGTATTTAGTTGGTGCGTCAGGTATAATTGATTTTTAAATATTAAGAAATGTAAATCTAAAACTTTTAGTAAGAAGGCAATTACTATTGACTTCATGTATAACATCAATGATGTCAACCTTGAAAATGTGTCAGTTATACAGGACTTGAGCATTTTATTCGATTCAAATTTATCTTTTTATCTCGAATTTTTTGAGGCATTGTAAACATTTAAACAGTTATACATTAAAGAGACGATTTATTGCGAATTAGTTAGATTTAATTTCGAATTATGATGAACGAAATAAAATTCCTTAATTCACTTATTATTTTTATTAATACCAGATGTACATTTCGAGTAATCGAGTAATCGTAATCGAGTAATCGAGTAAAGTAAAGAATTTTATTTCGTTCATCATAACATTACTCGACCCGAAATTTACTAATTTAGAATATTGTTGACAAATTTGGTCACCATATTATTAAAAGTATATAGGCAGGATAAAAATCTGTCCAGAAAAAAAATTGTTCTTACATTTCTTTCAAAATGAATTTAATATTTAATAATAATGAAATGGTCTGCAAGTACCTGAATATTTATTCGCTAGATATACGTAGAGTTAAAATGGATCTTTGTTTATTGCACAGAATTGTTTCTGGACACATCTCGACTGAATTGCTTCAATATACAAATTTTTGCAAAAAAATGAAAATAATAACTATTATTAAATATATAAAAGTTGATGAAAACTAATAAATTACTAATAAAAAATATTATTCTCTAATAATTATTTTTATAGCTTTTCTAGAAACAGAATGGCAACACTGAAAATTAACGTTTAAAAGACAAGAAGTGAATTTGACGGTTTAATTAATCATATAAATTCTATATTCAAAATAAGTTAAAAGAATGTGTCATACTTTAAAGAACTATTCTTTACATTTTAACTAGTATTAAAATGGCAACACTGAAAAATGGAGAAGTAAATGCGACAATTTGAATAATTATAAAAATTGCATAAATCAAGGAAGCAGCCAAGAAGTCAAAAAATCTATTCTAAATGAATATGTTTGTAATTTACTATAGAAATAAGTTTTATAACTTTCCTAGAAATAAATAGGCAACACTGCAAAATCAACGTTCGAGAGACGAAATGTAAATTCGACGGTTTTATCAATTATAAAAATTCAATAAATCAAAGAAACCGCCAAAAAGCCAATAATCTATTTTTAATAAATGTGTTTTTAATATACTACAGAAATAATCTTTATAGCTGTCCTAGAAACACAAGGCCAACGCTGCAAAAGCAACGTTTAAGCTAAGAAAAATGACTTATTATTAAAATTTAACAAATTAAGGAAACAACCAAAATAAATGTTCATTCTGAAGTAATAAGCTTATAGGCCAGAGGAGTAGTTGTTTTAATAAATTATTTGTTTTGTAGTCTTAGTAAGACTCATTTTAGTACATTTACGAAATGTTTTCGTATTTTTCTAATTATTAGTTAATTTACTACAACGTAAAGACCTTTAATACATTTTCATTAAATCTGTTTGAGCCGAAAAGACAAAAAAATTACAATAAAAAAGGTACATTACATACAATGGAATTTCACCATGCATCAGCCTCGTCAATTCAATAATAAAAAAGGTGTTTGCAATACACAATATAAATAATTTGTAAAGCTATCCTACAAATAAAATAACAACACTGCAAAATTATTGTTAAAAGAACAAAAAGTGGATTCGACAGTTTTTATTAATTACAAAAATTCAACAAATCAAGGAAATAACCAAAGAAGTTGTTTATAAATTCGAACGTATTTTAATATACTATAAAATTCATTTCATGATTTGATTAATTGTAAAATTTGAACAAATCAACGAAATAGCAAAAAAGGCCAAGAGTACTAAAATAATGTTTTTACAATTTACTATATAAATAATCTTAATAGCTATCTAAGAAACAAAATGACAACACTGAAAATCAACCTTCAAAAGACGAAAAGTGGAATTGACTGTTTGAACAGTTATAAAAAATCAACAAACCCAGAAAACAGCTACAAAACTCTATTTATTGATTCTAAAATAATATGTTTTAAATGTACTTTAGAAATAATGGTGATACATTTTCTAAAAACAAGCCGACCACACTACAAACTCGTCAACGATCAAAAGACAAAAAGTGAATTATTATAAAAATTCAACATATTAAAGAAACAATCAAAATTTCTTTGAATTGATTTTAAAAGAATGTGTTTGAATGTATCAGGTTTGCACAATTGTTCAAATGCAAAAAATCAAAAAATCGCCAAAAATAGTAGAGTCCAATCATAAATGAATGTGTTTGTAATATGATAATAAAAATAAGTTATATAACTTTTTTTATAAATTGGCAACACTGCAAAATGAAAGTTCAAACGAGAAACAGTCAATTCGACGATTTAAATTTAAGTATTAAACACCCTAGAATAAATTTTGAAATAATATGTTTTGCAATATACTATAGAAATGATCTTTATAGTCATCATAGATACAAACTAGCACTGCAACATCAACGTTAGAAAGACGAAAAAATGATTTAGTGTTTTAAATGATTAATTTTTTAGGTTTTTTTTACTGTTTCCTTGATTTGTTGAATTTTTAACAAATCAACGAAACAGCTATAAAAGCTAAGGGTTCAAAGAATGTTTTTGTACCAGAAATAATCTTTATAGCTTTTCCAGAAACCAAATGACAACAAAGTTGACTAATTATAAAAATCCAACAATCCGAAGAGGTACGAAAGTCATATCTTCAATCGTAAAGTATTCTGGATATTTGAGCGATACCTTTTAAAACTGTATTCATCTACAAGTAAAATACATAATATATATAATTAATAATAAGTGGGTGATTTCCAAATGTTTATCTAACGTAACACTGGGGCTTCTTCTTTCCTAAACACTATGGTGGTTTTTGTTGGTGTGAATGGAGAGGACGTGAGGCTTGCGCAGTTGTAACCAAAATTAACATTATTTTAAGAGGAAGGTTGGATAAATTCTGCTGATCGCTTAATAAAATTTGTTATTATTGTTACACTATTGGAAATCTTAAAAAATTTTAAAAATTCAACAGATAATTTAAGTAACGATCAACAGGATTTATCCAACTCGCCTCTAATATATTCTGTTCGTTGGATCTTCCGTCGTACGTCACAAACTATCGCTTCAAAAAACGACGAAAGTTTTACAGTGCGTTCTTTTTCGAACGCATTTGGTTTACTTTATCAGACTGAATGTTTTTGCGTCGTTTCCCGAAGCGATAGTTTGTACGACGGAAGGTCCAACGAACAAACTGTAAGAATGTTTATCCCTGTGACAACTTAGCAAGCCCCACGTCATGACCACTCACACCAACAAAAACTACCATAGTATTTAGGAAATAAAATGTAATTTTTATGTATATTCATCTCCCGAAGAAGCCACAGTGTGGCGAAATAATACCACACAAGATAAAGCAATCAATTTGAACTCAATTTTTGTTGTTGTAAGTGTTATTACTATGCAACTTGAAAAGGCATGGTAATGCACGCAAAATAGAGTCTATGTTAGCACATAGAACATAGCTAATTGTCGAAATGGCCACCTGTGATGTCTAAAATCTTCAAGCGTTTTACAATATCTTCTTTTTAGAAATGATACTTGCAAAGAAAATTCAAATATTTATTATAATTTGGAATCTTTCTACTTTCTACTTGTCCGAAATAAAGCGATAAATTGCAATCTTCGAAATTCTATATAAAAAATTAAATATTTTTTAGAAATTCATAGGTGTTGTACCAATTTTTGCTATAGAAGTGATAAATTACAATTGAACCAAAGTTGATGCCATAAATTATTATTAAATAAAACTATTGTTAAAGTAGAAGATATTAACCATGTACCACACTTATGCTATATTCACCTATAAATTATTGCTATGGTCGAGCCGCCGAGAGCTGACTGTGACTCATGCGTTTTCGTACTAAGAACCGTGTAGCAATTAATATCTATCTCGTTCTATCACCATGCTAGGATGACCGGGAGAGAATGAAATGAAAGACGGAACGTATGTCTGATTCCTCCATTATAAAGCGATGAGTCACAGTCAGCTTTCGTCGGCTCGACCATATAGAGTATTTTAGTCCTTTTAATTTTCTCTCAATTGTTTTTATAAGTATATAGCTATTTCTCTCTTCCTTTTAATATGCAATTTATTTACTTCTCCATCTTCAACCTGTGTCCTCAACCGTTATCAATATTAGTTTTTCTTTTACTTTTTTGTTTATTAAAGAAAGTAAAATATATTGACAATTTTATAAAACATTAACTACAAAATATTTCACATGAAACCCGGAGAATTATTATGTTAGGCAATGGCCTCTCTGGGTACAATATATTTTTCATGTACTGCATTTATACAATATATTATTTCTAACAAATAAATTTCCTAACTTTCTTAATCTATTGTACTATTTAACTAAACATCTAAGTCTTTTTTTATAACTTACATTCTTATATTTAACATTTTATCTTATTCGCTGACAATCTAATTAAAAAAAACAGCTTATTCTTTTAAATAGCCACTTTATCATACTGTTTATGACCTAATCTACAAGAATCACAAATGGAACTTCACTAAATTATCTGCCAATATATTAAACAATATATTAAAGGATAAAAGATAACAGATTCCAGGTGACAAATGATAGATTCAAGGTGACAAATAATGGATCACGAATGACACATGACTAATAACAGATGATACATTGCAAATTTCAGACAACAGATGACAATTAACAAATGAGAGATGATGAATGATTGATAACTGAGCAGATGATATATAAGAAAAGAGGTAACAGATAGCATGTAATAGATACTAGGAAAGTGATAAGTTACAGCACGTAAATGTCAGATAAAATCTGGAAAATTATAGATAATGAATGATAATAATTATAATATTTATTACTTTATAAGTCACAGGTTTTATACATGTTAAATAGTCTGTTTTCTAGAGAATTCTTACTTAATAGTATTATAAGAATCAGCTTAAATTTATCAATAGCTGAAATGTTATCAAATCTGTTTGAAAAAGAATAAAGTTTCAAAATATTACATTTGATTTTTCGAAGTGAGTGCAAATTATTATCGTATTTTATTATTTTCATTCTTGAAATTTGTGAACTCATGTAGATCGAGCATTAGTGCTATTTCAAGCATATTCAGCTATTACAGGTCATTCAAATATAGTAAAATTATTTGAAAACTATATTCTATTTCTTAATAATTCAAATTTTTAGTAGATTTTATTACAGTTTTTAGGTAAAGCTACTTAAATTTACATGAAAAACTTATATTTAACATATAAAGAGTTTTAAAGGAATTATGATGGCTATGAGAGTTTATCAACTAAATTATTGAGAGTAACATTAATATTCAATTTTTTCCTGAATATCTGTTCAATAATATACTTATATTATTATATAAGTGTACCAACATGATCTTATATCAAGATGTACAACGTCAATCGACGGCTTAGTATATGGCTATTATATGATAAATGCCTTCGATAAAATTTATTCGCTACGTTCTGCCTATATAGATTTTTCTAATGCATTCGATTTAAATAGTTATCTTCGTTTAGAATAAACAAAACCTACGCTATGGCCATTTAAAGCACGATATATACTTAATACTTCTATAATTACATAAGGCACAGATACGGATCAAAATCAGAAAACAGCTCTGGCCATTATTTCTATGTTGAATCTTGAAATTATTGGAAATCCTTTAAATTATTCTTTGCAATCAAAAAGGTAGTCGAATAAGTTTCAAATCTGTCATCCAGCAAATATCTAATTATTAGTGGCAGTAAATCTGTTCTTCAAGATCTACAACATCTAGAAATATTATAACTGTTGTTTGGCATCCAATTATTAATAAATAATAACAAATAAATATCATTTCTATAGGTTTAGTGTCACTCCGGAATTCATGGAAATGAAGTGGCCAATGGGTCTAAACTAAAAGATGTAGAGTCAAGCTTACTTCTGAAGTCGGATAATTTAAATTTATTTCCTGCATCATTCAATTTAGAATACTCTCTTTGGAAAGAACAATCTGAAAGAATTTCAGCCGAAGAAGGTTTAAAATATTATTCCATTGTTAGGTATATACCTTCCACTTCATGATTCAAATATTTGAATGGCAAAACAAAACAGTTCGCCACAATTATAAGCTTTGGCTACTGTTGCGTTAATTTACATCTCCATCAAATTGGCTTTGCATTTCGGACACAAAATGACCACTATCAATGGTTTAGCACTGTGCTAATAAGTGTGAAAAAAGGTTATTAGTGCTTTATTCGTCAAATATACTTTTTTAGTTATTGCAGCTGAAAAAATGGCAACAATAAACACACTATTGTGACAGTTTCGGAGTACTTTTATTATTTAATATTGATATATAATGTCCGCAATTGAAAAATTCTGAAATAAATCATAAGAAAATACTGGAGAAAGTTATAAATAAAAATAGTAATTACTGCCTAAGTGATTTTATATTAAATTGCATTGAATGAGTTATAGACTAAAGAATTTGTGTAAATAACTGAAGCCTTGGAAAGCATGTGTCAGAAATTGTATCCAAAACAAACCAAATGCAGTGCAAAAGGACATATTAATCATTTATTATTAATCCATACTTACACTGAATTGAAAAATTTCAAAAATATTTGTTGTTTTCTATTTGGGATTAGATTTTTTAGACTTAATTTTAATGTGGTGTAAATACGTACTTTTATGTATTCCTCTAGGTTATTGTATTGTTTAATGTATCTGTTGGTAAGGTATTAAATTAGATAGCTTTGGCTTTTAGTTTTTCCCTTATACCAGGTCATCTAACGAACACTTCTTTTAAGATGAGTCTACAAAACAAAATCGTACATATTCATCAATAAATGACCTATCACTGTAGTTGTTATACAACAAATTATGATGATTTAACGGGATGACCATATTTGTACCTCCTTTAACGTACTGTGAAAATATCTGGACCAATATTAAATTTTATTGTTTACAAATCAACTGAAGTGGAAATTTCCTTGGTCTAGAATTTGTTAATAAGCTATTAATTCTTGATTATCTTTAAAACTACCAATTCATAAAATTTTTGAAGAGACCTTTTTGATTGGTCAATTCTTAGCTCAGTTTTGACCAAAATATTACACACTACTCTTAGATCTTTGAATCCACCACTGACAGGAGATTTTAAAATCATTAAGTCTTAATACAACGTACAGCGTAAAGGACATTCTTATTATTAAACCATTTTCATTGATCATTGATTGAGGCACATACATATTTACCATGATGATGGTTTTTGGTCAATTTGAGATGGTGTAACTTATCCAATTAGAGGTATTGGTAATTTCCCGTAGATGTTACTGGCAACATTAGCAAAAAATATTACATCACAGGTAATTTTACTATCAATAGCATCCGTCTCTGTCTTTTATTATTAATGAGGGACCACATAGCTTTATTTATTGTTACTTTCTTTAATACAATTTTCGGTAGCATTTACGAGAAAGTTTTCCTTTTTTAGGTTCTGGTTTATGATAAATATTGTCAAAGTTTCACTTTTTGGTACAAATTTTGGACTGAAAGCATCATTAGCAATATTTTTTTCAAAGATAAAGCTAACCAAGCAAGGAATGTTACCGGTACTCGATATCGCGACATGATAAAACAGTATCTAAATTGCTGTTGACCTGGACGACGTGTGCTTTCAAAAAGATGGTAATCCATTCTATATAACAACAATTGATGTATTTACCACAACTCGATTTCTTTTCATAGGATTATTTAAAGTCTATGCCAATAAGTATACGTGCAAGGTGGTAGATCAACGAAATTCAACCATTTTTTTTAAATTAGTCATTAGAAAATAGGGCAAAAAAGTGCTTCTGTGCCTTCAAAGCCATATGAGGCATATACGCTATGTGTTATTCCACACAAAAACCTTTTCTGTCAATTTTGGGATAACGTAAACAATTATCAATCTTTGCTACCTATAATCATTTGACTTTATATTGAAAATCTGAAAGAATCAATAATACGTTATTTTGTAAGGAGTAATACTAATCGAAAATTGAATTTAAATGAAGCCTAAATATACCTTTCTTCGTTAATTGTGATTATATATTGGCAGTGGTAAATAAAATTAAATAACAGAAAACGAGAAGGCTTAGCCCGGAGGGTGAGATTTATAAGAATGGAATGCAATAATTTAAAGTTGTTTATGTTTGTTTTCTGTGTGTGTGTGTGCATAGAAAGTGGAAAGCGCGGCCTGATAATATGGGCGATATGAGAGAAAATCCATTTGGGCGTCGTATTTTCGCGTGTGTATTTCCTCTCCCCCGTGCTCGTAGGTATAACTGCGGGTCGTTATTCCGCATCTAAATATCTCTGTGTGGAAATGTGGAAATGTAGAAACGTTCAGCCGCAGAGAGCATCGTTATTGCGCGGCCGGAAAAATGCCGTGTTATTCCCCTTATCAAAACATAAAACCGTCACACCGTTGAAAATGTCCATTTTTACAGTTTCTCATTATGCGAGTCTATGAATAAATTCGCACTTTTCTGCCGCGTTACGCCGCGCGATTCGCGCCCAAAACCCAACAGAAGGAATGGAGAATTAGAGATAAGCCGCCATTGGCCGTGTATTAGAGATCTGGCTGGATGTGAATAACAAACTGTGCACCATGTTCTACCCTCTACTTCATCACTTTTATGGCTCTCCTTATGCTACAATATGGAAATTTTATCTCGCATTATATACGCATCTGCTGGATGCTGCCGCCTGATATGCTCTTTGACTTACGACTATCGCGCACCTTATCACCGAAAGCATTAGATAGAACGCTGCTATAGAACTATCATGCACCTCACAAATAATGAATTACATAAAATACACAAAGACACCTGAACTTATTGTAATTGAAGCAGGCATAATTGGCAATCTTTAGAACATGTTAATTTGTATAAAACCTAGAATATATATTTAACATATTTGGTATACTTACATTTTGTATTGTTCACGGTAATTTGCTAAGATATATTGGGCTTAATCTTACTTTGGAATAAGCTTCGATGAAAGCTCTAATATGTAGTTAATATCAAAAGATAAATATATAAAGATCAATAGGGAAAAGTGTTGGTAGTAGAAGCAAAGACATCTGATCATTTCATCGCAATGACAGACAAGTCTATATTTCAAGACAAATATTGGTATATGCGCGACCGTGCTCGTGGCTACGGATTGGCTACCTCAGTGAAGGGGGTTTTTACCTGAACCACTTCGGACTCTCTGATCATTTCAATCGAAAACACTTTATTTCCTTATTTATTAAAAATAAGGAAAAGAACTATGGCCATCATCATTTTTATGATATGCGTTCTACGAAAGTTAGTAGGAAAGTAGTACCTGTTTGCACCGTGCGTTGATGAGTAGAGTAGCTGCCAAATATGTGCTCTATGATTGTGCATCACTTTTACTTTACTTAACTTTTCACATTTTTCATATGGATAATGACTTTACGAGGGAAATTATATATCATGACCTTCTTGAAAGTTAATCAACAGCAAATTGTTTCCCTCGGTTTTCATCAAGATTAGCATTTGTATGCCAAAAATGTTGGTTGTGTTTACATTTCTTTCAAAATAGCCCAACACATTTAATAGATTTCCTTAGTTATTTCTTTAGGTCTTTATTCTTTTTACGTTTATATTTGCCAAAAATTGACTTTAGTCTTCTAAATGTTTTGAGTTAGGCGACGATAATTTGCCTCACGAGAGAGAAACAAAAGTTTCAATGCAGTAAGAAATGTCAACTACCGCACCAGTTTCAAATTATGCATAATTAATTGCTTTTAGATAACGATTTTAGGTAATATGAGAATTTAATCTTAATGTACGCATAGGATAGATTAGAGAAGGTAATTATTTACTTTTATAAGATATTGTGAACTTCAGAACTTGCCTGACAAAGTACGAATTAGTTTAACTGGAGCATTTTTACAAACATTTATGAAGGACAGAATACTCATTAGAAATTAACAATGTAGTTCCTGGGAGGTTTTTATATTTAGAAATCTGAAATTTTAAAAACATTTATGTGGGGCAGAATTTTCATTAGAAATCAATCATGTAGCTTCTAAAAGGCTTCTATAGTTGAAACACTTTGAAAAACACGTTTACTTTGGAGAAGTTTCAGAGATTTAACATTAAGATGGAACGAGCATTTTTACAAACATTTATGTGGGACAAAATACTCATTAAAAAACAAAAATGTACTCCCTAAGAAGCTTCTATATTTCCAAAATTCTGAAAGACAAGATTTTTAGAGAAGCTTCAGACATTTTAACATTGAGCAAACTTTTATTTACAATGAGACAAAATTCTCATTATAAACCATGTAACTCCTAAGAAGGTTTTATATTTCAAAAACTCTGAAAGACAAGATTTTCGGCTTCAGAAGCTTCATAGACTTGAAGCAGATGATTTATTAATAAATAGAAAAAACACGAAAATATATTCGTAAAATCTACAACAAATACATTTTACATTTTACAGAAAGAAATACGTTCAAACTAGTGTTGCTTTGATAGCCTTGCTATTTTGTAACACGCAAATTACTTTTGTATTATTCAATGTCTGTCGAAGTATTAGCTAGAGAAGTAAAAAATTTGTTGTAGATTTTACGAATATATTTTCGTGTTTTTTCTATTTATTAGTGAATTATCTACAACGTAAAGGACTTATATATTTTATTTTATCAGATGATTTATCTATAGCATTAGTAATATTATAACAATTAAAAAGAGTGACATCTTAAAAATTCTAGTGATATTGAAAAAGAAAATTCAGTATTTTTGCAATAATTTAACGTTCTTATATAAGACTACAGACTTCTGAACACACAGTTTTAAACATACAGTGTCCGAAAGAGAGAGCAATTAAATTATCATCCCTATAAGTAGAAAATCTGTGACAATGAAAGACATTAACAATAGAAATTTTTCAGTAGATATTTGAAAATATAACATAGCAATGAGAATAAGAAAATGTATTTAGAATTTTCAATTTTAAATTTTAAAATTTTATTTATTCCAAAACAATTTTTTGTACTTCTGCATAATTTTGATATGAGCTCTGTATTGTACTATAAAAGTTCTATATAGTACTCTTATAATAAGAAGTTGCCATTTAATGACGGGAAACTTAGATTTTTGAATTTCATTAGTTTATTTTAGAGTAACAGCTTTATTAAAAAGAAAACAATTGTAAGATGGCTGGAGAGGCTCAGATTACTAAGCTGGACAAATTCAGAGAAAAATAGATGCTTTACCTAGAAAATGATTAGTATTATTACAACACAGAATTGAAAGACAGAGTTTCATTATAATAATAATAATAATAATAATAAGAAGAAGAACCAAACGGAAAGAATCTATCCGACACAAGCAAATACAGACCAACAACCTGCCTATACACCTTATACAAAATACTAACTTTATGGATGTCTGGAGCAATCTACCAACAACTCGATACATCCCATATACTGGTGGAGGAACAAAAAGGCTGTATTGAAAGGTCGTAATGATGCAAGGAACAATATGTAATTGCTATGGTTGTTCTGGAACAGGCTGTAAATAAACTAAGAATCCAGCATTCATGGCTTCTGCATGTCATAAAGCTGTATAAAGTGGAAAATAAGATTACCACATTCCTCTCTCAGATAATGGCAACGTGGAGCATCGTACTGAAAATTAAGCAAAATGAGCAAGACATAACTTTGCAACCTATAAAAATCAAGAGACTGGCTATGCCCAATATGGTTTTGTCTAACACTAAACCCATTGTCCGCACTACCCAACAACTCAGGTTATCGATTCCAGATAAAGAAGGGATTGAGAACCAAGCATGTTATCAATCACCTGCTTTTTTGTATGAAGTTAAACTATATGTCTAAAATGAATCGCTATTGAACCAGCTTCTTAAAATCACAGAAGGCTTCTCCCGTGATATTCACATGTGCAAAGGGCAAATTATACGAAATAATTTTAAAACAATGTGTGGAGAAACTATCGAATCAATGGATAATACCGATTTCTACAAGTACCTTGTCCTCCGACCCGACAGAGTTAAGTAGACAAAAACTGATCTCGAAAATATATAGACTAAAACACTCGCCTCGTGAAATAGGAGATTAAATTAAAAATCTACATTGCTATTTTCTCAGCAAGCAAACACCAATCAAGTCCATGAAGCTGCCAGTCTCTCAGATAACAATTACATGCCACTGTACTTGCTACATACGAACAAGCAACCGCTACAATCAAATGCAAATTATGAAAACGGGAAAAGTACTCCAAGAGCGATACCCAAATGATCTCAGCTATAGCCTTGTCTATCAGAAAGCATCGAATAATGGTTGAGATTGAGGGTTTTGTGATTACGATGCAAGACAAAGTCTTAGCTACCAAAAACTGCGGCACATTTATATATAAGGGGGCAAATAATAATAATAATCTCTTTTTTCAGTTTCAAACAGAATTAATTGTACAAAATTAAAATTGCATTAGTTTGGGTTACATGCTATATGTACAGGGTGATTCATTAAGGGTAGCCACCGGCCTTATCTCGGAAACCGTATATCCTAGAATTTGGGGGAAAAAATTCTTATCACATAATCAGCCAAAAGAAAATGCGCAAAAACATTTTTAAATGCTTAGCTTTCCGTTAGGTGGCGCATTTTATCATTTACATAATTAATTTGCGTTTTTTACAAAATATTACCGCATTAAGGCTATTGAAAATTATCAGAATTAGAAACTTCTGTACTTGGTTTACAATTTTTGCTTAAGTCATTCTTTTCTATCACCTACAGTTAAGTGGTTTGTTTAGAGAAAATGGTCTGTAACTGCCGTATACCTTAACCTATTTTCACAAGATTAGGCTCAATGGAAAGAGTATTAGAAGTTGATTACAAAAATAAATAACATTAACACATTTAATCTATGCACTGGCAACTAGAGGGCGTTATGTAACACTTAACCCTATTTATGTATTTTTCTCAGAAATATCAAATGGAATGATATAACTCGAAACAGCTTACAAAAAAGAAAATGAAATTACATATTGTTTCGTCAAAACCGCAAACTGATATCTCTTGTCATTTCAAAGATATTTAGATTTTTAAATTTTCGTTGTTGTTTTTCGTTGTTTTCGAAGTGTTGGTTCACCCTGTAAGGTGTAAATGAAAATATATGGCTAAAGTTACTTTTAGAAAAAATGTCATGTAAAAACAAATGATAACAATATTTATTAGCATAATTAATGAAAAATAATAAAACATATTACCCATAACAGAAATTTACAAAACGCTGAAATTTCTAAAAGCACCCATTATCTAGTTATTTTAGAAACTCAAAATGTTTCCCCTTATTTGCTGTACCTACACAAATTCAATTCTTCTAGAGTGAAATTTTATCCTAGATTCCTTAAAATTTCTTCAATGGTTTTATATGGATAAGCTGTAACATTACGAGTATGTCAAACTATTTTCCTGGGCGATGTTGTAAAAGTAATCAAGTCACCTTTGGAAATGACATTTCTGTTTTGTGATTGTTAATTTATAATTTGTTGTTGCTGTCAAAGTTAATTTGAACGTTTGAAAAATCACTTTATTATAATGCTTTATTTTTCAAATGAAGAAGCATATGATATGATAGCAGTATATTTTGAAAGTCTACAAAATGCAGTCATTGCTGAAAGAGAATATGGGTTACGATTTCCTGAAAGACGCCGTCACTCAAGAAAAGTTTTTAAAAGACTGGCAGTACGATTACGAAAAACTGGCAATGTTCAACCTGTTTCGGTAAGAAATAGGGTACGTAGAAGACAAAATGAAGAAAATGTTATTAACGTCTTGGCATACGTTAACGCTGAACCACTTGCAAGTATTAGGGAAATTGCAAGAGATCTAGAATTAAATTATTCTTTGGTGAATAGAATACTAAAAGAACATAAAATGCATCCTTACCATGTTGTTTTACATCAAGAGTTAAAAGACATAGATTTTGATCGACGAATAGATTATTGCAACTGGTTAAAAGGAATGTTAAATGATAATCAACAATTTCTATCTGCAATATTATGGACGGATGAGGCTACATTTTCAAGCTCTGGTAAAATTAACTTAACAGTCATCTACTGGTCAGAAACAAATCCACACTGGCAGAGCGAAGTCAATTACCAAAATCGCTGGAGCAGAAATGTGTGGTGTGGTATTTTAAATAGGAAGATAATAGGACCTTTTTTCTTTGAAGAAAAATTAACGGGCCAAAGGTACTTAGATTTTTAAACTAACGATTTGCCCATCCTCCTAGAAGACGTTCCAATTCGTAACAGATTAGACATGTGGTATCAACAAGATGGTTGCCCAGCACATTTTGCCGCAGGTGTCCGAAATTATTTAGATATTGTATTTTCAAATAAATGGATTGGAAGGGGAAGTATTTTTCCATGGCCAGCAAGGTCACCAGATCTTACGGTTTTAGATTTCTTTTTATGGGGTAGAATTAAAGATTTGGATTTTAAAACACGTCCAACTACACGTGAGGTTATGAAAGAAAGGATTCGGCAAGCAGTAAGAGGTATTTCTGGTGCTGAAATTGAGGCCAGTATCAATTCCACTATAGAAAGACTGAATTTGTGCATAGCAAATGATGGGAAACATTTTGAGTACCTAAAATAACTAAGTAATAGGTGCAGTTATCAATTTTAGTTTTTTGTATTTTTTTTTTCATTAATTATGTTAAATATTGTGCCCTTCGATTTAACTTGATATTTTTTTGAAATGTAACTGTAGCAATATGTTTTCACTTACAACTTACAGGGTGAACCAACACTTCGAAAACAACGAAAAACAACAACGAAAATTTAAAAAATCTAAATATCTTTGAAATGACAAGAGATATCAGTTTGCGGTTTTGACGAAACAATATGTAATTTCATTTTCTTTTTTGTAAGCTGCTTCGAGTTATATCATTCCATTTGATATTTCTGAGAAAAATACATAAATAGGGTTAAGTGTTACATAACGCCCTCTAGTTGCCAGCGCATAGATTAAATATGTTAATGTTATTTATTTTTGTAATCAACTTCTAATACTCTTTCCATTGAGCCTAAGCTTGTGAAAATCGGTTAAGGTATACGGACGTTACAGACCATTTTCTGTAAACAAAAATATACTTCCCCCACCACTTAACTGTAGGTGATAGAAAAAATGACTTAAGCAAAAATTGTAAACCAAGTATAGTAGTTTCTAATTTTGATAATTTTCAATAGCCTTAATGCGGTAAACTTTTGTAAAAAAACGCAAATTTAAAAATATTTTAACGCATCTTCTTTTGGTCGATTATGTCATTAGAATTTTTTTCCCCAAATTCTAGGATATACGGTTTCCGAGATACGGCCAGTGGCCACCCTTAATGAATCACCCTGTATAAGGAAGAAGAATAATGCTAGGGCAACATGGCAAAAATGCCAATTACTCCCTAATATTAAAATCGTACCAGTCTCATTTAAATTGTGTTACATTGGACTATTTACTAATAAAACACGATTTGATTTCTTTTCTTCACTAATTTATTTTTACACGTTAAATGTACATTTTGAGCACCATTTTATTAGTGATTATTACTTCACATAACTCAAAACAAATAGTGAATATTGGACTATTTGATTTCTGAAAGACATTAAAAAATCCAGAGTGTCAGGAAGACCGTAGATAAATTCTCATCCATATAAGTAAAAATTCTGATGAGATGATGTAAAAATTCACAATAGCACAGTACCCAATTGGAAATATCGAATACCAAACTAAATACATCCAGAAAATGTAGTCAAAATACATAAAACTATCGTTATAGTTTATTTTGTACTAACAATTTTATCAAAAGGGGTAGGTTGCAAGATGGCTGGAACAGCTTGAAAAGTTTGAATAGACTTATCACTCATATTACTAATTTAAATTTTATGAAATTTATTTTTATAAAGTAACTCATAAGTATATGTAGTAGAAAAATTGTTAATATGGCTAATACATTTCCAATTTTTGTTTATTTCTTTAAGTTCAATTATTTTGAAATTATCTCTAAAAGCAACAAACTTTTGTTTCCACCTGGAACTAAGTTGTAATTTCTCTATCTTAATAATGTAGCCAGTCCAAATATTCCAACAACAAACAATTGGTTTTGGGAACATTTAATAACAAACGTTTGTTTCCACGTGGAGTTAAATTAGAAGAAAACTAATTGTAATTTCTGTATCTTCCAAATATAGTCAGTCAAAATTATCCAACTTTAGAGTTTCTAATAATACTCTGACTGTATGCCAAACAATTATTTTTTGGGAAGAATTTTTGAGAAGTAAAAACCCCAACAAACTTTTGTTTCCATGCGAAAGTAAATTGGAAGACAACTAATTGTAATTTTTGTACCTTCTAAAAACGTTACTTCCAAATTTTCCTTTTTTTAAATTTTATTTCATACGCAATGGCAAAAGAATACTAATGTATGCAACATTTTTTAATGATTTAATTTTAAAGAAATGGAATTATATTTTTTTGGTTTTGGATACTTTCGTAGTAGATGCAATAATTGATTTTGAATTAATCCTAATTTATTTCTCCGATCAACAGACTTTTTATTTTCATGTGGAACAAAATTGAAAGACAACTAATTGCATTTTTAGAACATTCAAATGTAGCCAGTCAAAATTGTCCAACTTGTCTAACTGCATTGATGTTGTACATTTTAATGTAACCATAAATAAGTACAAACATAAATCTGGAAAGTTATTTAATTCCATTCATTATTTCATTACATATTTTTCTAACTTAGAGAGATATAAATATCTTTATGTATTCATAATTTACAATAAGTATTCTAATACATAGCATAGTGTCAATTTTTCTCATTTCATCAGTGCAGCCTTTATTCTAAACTTAACTACTCGACTTAAACAAGCAAAGGAAAAAAAACAATAAAAGATTCCTGCGGTATTATTACCAAGTAAAAAATATTAAAAATTTTTGGACAACCCGCATGGTTCATAGGAAAATTTCCATTAATTTTTAGAAATAATCAAGGTATTCAAACGTTTATTGATTTTATATGAATAACCAAAAAGTTACTTATATTAGGCCATTTAAAAAGATTATATACTAACATTCATTAATAATCTTCATTCTTTTCATATCTTATTCTTCCACTTTACTTAGATTAAGGATTTTGCTGTATTTGTAATTCCACAAGTTTAGTGGTAGGTATGACATTACCGCAGAAACATTAATTCCCGATGTTCCCGAGTGGTAAATTGCAGTGCAATTGCAAGTGGCACGCAAATCGCCGTCCACTCCCAGGACGGGACCGGCGCGATTAGAGCATCAGCCCGAGCGGTCTTAAGTGTCTAGGACTTGACGTAGTGATTGCGGCTCGTCTCCGGATGTGCCCATAATCATATCTAGATGGGCACGCCACCCCCAACATATAATCCAATCGCGGGCACGAAAGAGAAATCTCCGATTAAGAAAAGCGAAACAAAAAAAAACGGCACAGCTCGTGTTGCACGGCCATTTCCGTGTTTCGCATTTCTTTTAAACATAATAATCAGGATGGTTTCGTTTAAAAGGTGCACTCAGTAGTAGTGATTAATTTTAAATAATGTACTTAAGTAATCAGAGGTGTAAGAGTTTATTCTGCCAGTTCAATTGTATTAAAAATTTTGCAAAGAATTTGTAGAACATATCCTTGTTACATGTTCGCTTTCAGTAAAACTGGACCTAAAAAAATCGTTAATGCATGTAACCAGCTTATACCTCCATAATGAACAACTTAATAAAATATTGACTAAACATTTATATTACATTTTAACAATTCTTAAAGAACATTTTGAGGTTATGTAGTGTTGAAGTTTGTTAAATATTTAAATTTTTCTCTTAAAGTGAATTTTGTTTTTATTTGTTCTCTAATTATTCAATTATCAAATAAAAACACGAATGTTTAGAGTTTTGCTTTATTTTGTAGATACACTGCTAGAATTGTTTCACCACATTATGGCTTCATCAGGCAGACGAATAAATATTTGTTATTCATCTGTGTATCTACAAAATAAAACAAAAACTTTAAACAGTCGTGTTTTTATTTATTAATTGCATTATGGAGTTTCGCCTCATCAAACTTATACTTATTTCTTCATCATCTTATTCAATACATTTTGATAATAATGTTGTCTAACAAGACCTAAATATATTTAATTAATTGCTCACTTAACCCGTGGTGAAACATATTTGAAAAATCTTGATTATAAATTAAAAACACTTGATAATGACATTTTGTCGAAACTAGTCGGAGAGAAAAAATAATAAATATTCTGTGAAACAAACCAAGTGTTTTTAATTTCTAATCAAGAAGACTTAAATAAATACATTATCTAATTGACTTAGTTTTTATTGCCTTCACATTTGCTTTATTCAGATCCAACCAATCATTAATTTTACCCATTCATAAATCACAAATATAAACCACTACCTTATATATACTTTTTCTTATTGAAGGTTGGTTATCCAATTTATCATTAGTCGTATCCTTGGCCTCCATTGGCGTTATTAAGGCACCAGCCACTTTATCAAAAACTCCTGTCATGTCTTTATGTCCTAGCAATTTGTCAACTATTGAATTTTTAATAAAACCAGCAGTTAACGTGGAAGATGTTTAGTTCCCTTTATTACAGTGATCATCCCTAAAACAGAGCTTGAGTGTGTATAGTCTAGTAATTCAAATAAACTCAAACGTCATTTAGAAATTCATATGAATATAAAAAGAAACACAGTCTATTATTTCAGACATGGGCAAATTAAAGATTATTCATGTAGATAAAAATATAATATAGAAGAAATAATAGTGTCGTTATTTATTTTTCAATCAATATAATAATATAATTCTCAGCTCACAATTAGGGCATACCTTCAGAAGCATATTGAAATATATTTGTAACTATTCTTCCTCAAAACTAAAGACTTCTCTCCTGCATTTCCATCGCTTACTTCTTCTATAAATGCGTGTAGTTTAAGAAAGGACGCTTAATCCACTCTATTAAAGATCCTTAACTTTGTTTGTAATTTTAAATGAATACACAAGAGCCTTGGAAAGTCTAGAAGATAAATTGCCAAAAAATGTAAAATATAAAGCAAACAAATCAACTAATTATTCTTTGATCGATGTATCAGTTTCTTCACTTAAGCGAGTATCGCTGATTCATTGAGAGTTTTTCAGTTATAGTTCTCGGTTCATATCATTTATATCTGATATTCTCACCAGTAGTATATATCCTTTAATTATACAGAAATTTAGCTTCTTGGGTAAATTTCAGAATTTCGAGTGATTTCAAGTTTTTAAATTACAGCTTTATTACAGAATTCATCACAGGGGACCTGGTAGCGACCCTAGTAGAATTTCCAAGGCCTCTACCTACTTTCCAAGAGATCAAAGCAAATCACTACCAGAGGAGAAAAGTAGACTCGTGGAGTGGTGCACAAGAGGCTATAAACACATCCTCTTGGGATCTGGTGCCAACGCCCACAACAAGGATTCAGACCGCAATAGAAGTGAGGAACTTCTTAAATTCATTATCTCTAACAATTTAGATATTATTAATAGAGGTAGCGAGCCTACCTTTGTGAATGCAATCAAGCAGGATGTATTGGAGATCACTCTAGCTGATGCTTTCCCAGCAAGTACAATTCAAAATTGTGTTTGTCGGACCATCAGCAGTTTAGGTTCAATATAGAGGCCACAAAGGAAGACGCAATGGAGTGTAGAAATCCGAGGGATTCAGACCGGAGCCTCTATAGAGAGTACTTAAATGTGAGGCCCGATGATCTCTACCTTAACATTCAGTCCACAGAACATCTAGGCACAGCAGCGGCTCTGCTCTCTCTACAGAGACGTACCCTAGTGGAACAAGAATCGCCTAAAGATGCAATCCAGGACAATTTTCAATGGTGAAAAGAAAATAGACATGCCTATAGACAGGCATTTTAAGAATATATTAGCGAGTTTATAAAAGCGAAAAAAAAACATAGAGAACGTTCTGTGAGGGAGTTACTTATATAACCCCAATAACAAGTTGCCATAATATCCTATCCAAAGACTATTCCAAAAGCATCAGGTTAATAAAAAAAAAGCCTCTGTGAAGAGTGCTTAAGTGTGGGAACTGACGATCTCTACGTCAACATCCAGACCATAGAAGAGATAGAAATAGCAGTGATACTGCTTTTCCTCCAGAGTTGTTCATCAATTGTGAAACAAGGATATGGGTCGACTCAAGATGCAAGCTAGATAAACTTTTAAAAGTGCAAAGAAAACAGGCAAATCGCATGCCTATAAATTGGCACTGTCGAAGTGTTCAGAGAATCGAAAAGGAAAATATGAAGAATGTTCTGTGAGGAAGTTACTGATAAAAGTATTCTGTTAAAGACGCATTCCCCAAGCTCAACAAATAATCAATCAACAGAAGGACGCATATTTCTACCTGCGGAAGAAAGCAAAATCAAGGCTTGTAAACTAATTACCAAAGAAAAAATAGACAGTTAACAGCTTTAAATCCTTCGAAGCACTAGGCCCAGATGATATATTTCAGCACTGCTGGCGGCAGTTTACAAACCTAGCTTAATGCTCGGTTATAGTCCAATTGCATGGAGAGAAGCTAGGGTGATATTTATTTCAAAAACGAACCTAAGATCACACGATGAGACCAAATCCAACCGCGTTATTAACCTTACCTCATTTCTCAAAAAAGTTATGAAGAAAATTATTGCCGATTCATAAATCACAAATATAAACCCGTTATTATACCCACTTTTTCTTATTGTAGGTTGGTTATCCAATTTTTCATTAGTCGTATGAATGTCTATGGTGTCTTAACATTGCCAATGGGGGCTGGCAATGTTAAGGCACAACCCTTATTATCAACTCCCGTAATATCTTTAGGACGTACAAATTTGTTAACTATAAAATTTTTAATGTAACCAGCACCTATCGTGGATGATTATTAGTCCCCTTTACTACAAATATTTTCGCTACAACAGAGCTTGAGTGTGTATAGTCATTTAGAATTTAGAATTTTCTACTGGTATACTCTATTTAGGGCTAAATTCTAGAAATGCAATGAAATATATTTATTTAATAGAAAAATCTCAAATTCTGATAATTTGTATACCAGAATTGTCAGAACTTGAGAATTCTCTGTTTTAGATGGACAGATATTATTAATGCGAATATAAAATCCTTTTATACACAGTCTCTTAATATCAGACATGCGCATATTGAAATATATTTGTAGCTGTTCTTCTTCAAAAGTAAAGATTTTTTACTTTATTTCCTTCTTTAGAGACGTGCAATTTAAGAAAGGACGCGAAATCCACTCTATATAAGATCCTCAGCTTGGTTTGTAGTTTGAAACACACACCTGAGTCTTGAAGTGTCTTAAAGATAAATCGTTAAGAAATATAAAACATAAAGCAAAAATTAACTCATAATTCTTTGATCGATGTGTCCATTTTTTCACTTAGGAAAGCATCGCCAATTCAATTATTGTTCCCTATTCATATCATTAATACCTGATGTTCACACAACTAGTATTTTTCCTTTAGCTCCTTGAGGCAATTTCTGGATTTCTTGTGAAATTTCCACTTCAAGCTGATTCATTTTTTAGTACATAAATTACAAACACACAATAATATAATCAACAAATAATCTAAATGTGAACGATTTTATATTAAATCATATAAATTACTTCTAAATACAAATTAACACACATTTTCTCTCGCTATATTCCAATTTATGGCAATATAATACAATAAAATAAAAAATTTAATATATAGTAGACATTTCTAAATGCTTTTCATTTTATAATTTAAAGTCTTACTTATCATTCTATTCTTATAATCTTTCTTATTTGATTACTCTTTAATACTTTTATACTTTTTCAGACATATATACCGCTTCAATTTACTTATATTCAGTTCACTTATATATCTGGCTTACGATCATTCTTCTAAATCGTTTTCAATATCTTCTTTAGAGTAAGTTTTAAAAACTTTTTCTTGATATGTTATTAACTACTGCTACACCATACCTGGGATATATATTCACTATTAATTAAGGAAATAATGATGCAATAAAGCTAGAAAAATATATTCCTACAAATTTTCGACATTGATCCCTATAATCTTGCTTTATTATATATCTTTAAATAACTTTGAAAAATCTGAATTAATATCAATATTTTACTTACAGTAATTGGGGTCTATACCAAGACAATTGTAGTCTGGTGTATAAAACAGACTGCATCACTCCAAGGTCAGGTCTAATGCTTAGGAAATGTATCAAATGCTTTAATTCCAGAATTCACCACAGAAGACCTGGCAGCTGGCCTAGTAGAAGTTCCCACGAAAAAGGCAAGAGGCAGGTTATCATGGCCTCTGCCTACTTTTTAGGAAATCAAAGCAAACTACCACCAGAGGAGGTAAGTATACTTATGGAGTGGTGCAAAAAAGGCAATAAACACTTCCGCCCAAAACTTGATATAGAACAGCATATACACCAATAGTAGAGGTTAGGAACTTCATGAATTCTTTATCTCTAACATTTTAGATATTAATAGTTTAAAAAAAATATATATTCTTTCTTCACCGTTTTTATTATTATTTCAATGAAAATGAACACATCATGTTCTAAATGTATATATATAGTATAAGGTAAAAACGGCGAAGAAAGGATATATATATTTTTTAATACTATTAACTAATACTCTTCGCGTACTCGAATATTTAATCAGAAATAATTTTAAATATTATTAATAGAGGCGGCGAACTACTTTTGTCGGACCATCGGCAGTTTGAGTTCGATATAGAGGCCACAAAAGAAGACACAATGAATGTGACAGAACTCTAGAACCACAGAAGAACTAGAAACAGCAGCGGCACTGCTCTTCCTCCAGAGACGTGCCCTGGAGGAACAAGGATTTATGTCGCAAGCAAGCACATCTTTCATTAGTGGAAAGGAAATAGCAACTGCCTAGAGACAGGGAATATAATAGGCAGTTCAGAAAATCAAAACAGAAAACATGGAGGAGGTTCGGTAAGTGAGTTACTAATACAACCTCAACAGCTAGGCTTCACAATGCCCTATGTCAAAGAGGACTCCAACAGCATCGGGCTAATAAAAAAACACAGATTAGAGTTGTGCAGAGAGGCTCAAGGAAAGACTCGGTGTGCTGTTAAAGAAGCACTTCCCCAATATCTGTGGCTACCCAAGAAAACTCTGCTCAAACGCTAGGCTATATTCCAATGGATTGAAAACAAAATGAGTGATACTTATCCCCAAAACGTATCGAAGGCCACCCGATTAGGCCAAATCTTGCCGCCCAATTAGGTTATCTCATTTCTCCCAATAGTCATAGAGAAAATTATAATCAACGATATAAGTAGCAGACGCCCTAAACGGAGAAATGGCGATAACGCCAGATCAGGGCATAGTCTCCTAGGAAGTTAATTGACCTTACCAAGGAAATTGAATTCCTGGGAACATACTAGTAGTAGGGTAATAGTACAAAAGATCTAACCAGCTCGCATTACTATGAGGCTGTCTATAGCCAAACGACCCCGCCCAATCTAATCTCTAATCCAATCAACAAGAATGTTGGAACTATTACGATTGGTTCATTAAAGCACTCTATCGTTTCTTGTAACGTTTGTACTTTAGGTCAAACATAACCATCTATCTAATTTGGTCCAATAAGAGTATACAATGAGAAGAAGAAAAATTATCCAAAAAAATTTAAGCAAAAAACGAACATACGCTTCTTTTAATTGCAAGATTTGCTTAGAAGCGAAGTAAACAGATATATATTTATATATATATATATTTTTTAAATGAAACGATTTTTTTGTTTGTGTTGTACAGATATTGTTTGTTGAAAATCTTTTGGTTTTACTGAGATGCACCTAGCACGTAGTAATCAGTAATTACCAAAATTACGATTTTTTGATGGACAATTGTAAACTGACTTTAAAATGAGTAAGATGCATATTACAAAAACTATTAAAAAGATCAAAATAGGAATTGGTTTCCTCAATTAATACATATGATTATTAAGTTAGTTATGTATTTAAGATACGTTTAAATATGATTACAAAGCGAATTATAATTCCATATCCTGCACAGATCTACTAATACGAAGAGTTAAGCATACTCGTACTGCTTTATTAAAATATGAACCCTAAGAAGATTAACGATATCTTCTACATGCTAAACAATGAAACTATCTAACTTTATAATTATGAAAATTCATTTTTCTTAACCTGTACTATTCAAGAATTTCTAAAACCTCTATAGAAATTACTAAGCATATAACTAAAATGATGATAAAATCCTTAATAGTAATCATTAAAACCAAATGCATATCCTTTTTAAAAGTAAAATTAAATTAAATTAATTTTCACTCTAATTTAATGATATTCATTTTATTTTAGTTGAGCTTATTTTAAATTATTATGTTACCTTATTTAGTTTAAGTTAATTTAAGTATGTATTACGTTGTGTATTATTGTAAAAGGGGCTTCCCGTATATAAATAAATAAATAAATAAAAGGAAAATGGTTGCAACCGTTGCATACTTACACTGAATTGAAAAATTGAATATGTTTTAATCACAAATAATTATTGTAAAATATAACGTGTACGCACAGTTACATAAATATATCTAAACAACACAGAACGACTTGAGATCGTCATTATCAATTGAATTATAAATTGATGAAATTTTGATTTTCTACTATTTTGGGGTAATGAAATATATCTGCCGATAGTTGTTTTGCTGATTATCACGTGAGGACAGATTAAAAAGTGGCGAGAATATTAATTCGATCTTCTCGTTAAGTAGTTTTACTGACTACGATTACGGCATCCTGGAAAATTATCAAACCTTTTATTCAATGCAAAAAATTAAATCGATCCTCTTAAATAATCTGGTGTATATGAGATCCGTTGTTCAGAATGCAATAGCGTGTATGTAGGTCAATCAAGGCGAAGTGTATCAATTCAATTTTCATGCATTCTGTCTTAATCAAGACTCTAGCCCTTTTTTAAATCATTGTTTAGAATGCAAACTCCAATTTCGGGATATAAATAATTTCAAAATAATTACAACAAGTACATTCAGCTTAATCTCCCGGAGTCATTGGAAATTTTCAAACATAACCGTAATCCGTCAGTAAATCTTCTTAATGAGCAGACCGAACTAATCTTTTCGCCACTTCCTAATCTGTTACTGTCTTCGCGAGAAAATCAACAAACAACTACCGGCAGGTAAATAATTGATAATGACGATGAAACTCCCAGCTCAAGTCGTGATGTTTTGTTCAGATTTATATAACTGTGTCTACACATTATAAAATATTTTTACAATAATTATTTGTAGTGAATTTTGCAATCAAATGTATGAATAGAAGATAAGCCACATTAAATGATTTAATTTGCAATGAGATTATTAATAACATGTTAAGAATTATTACATTACAGAAGTATTATTCCGGTTATCGGCACAAATCTCAATAGATCAACTTAGATGGCAGTTCATTAACATCTAGTCAAACAAAAAAGTGAATATTCTAAAGCTAACATCAACATTGATTTATTTAACTTAATATATGATATTAAGATGTGCTGCAGTTCTTAGTATGACATTTCTATATGGCACATGAATTTTGAAGTTCTAGAGATGATATGTCCTAAATCGTTCAAAAAAACATATTATTCTTAAAATTTCTTAGATACATTAAATCTAAAATAAGAAAATTATCCATTACCTTGGGAACTAATAGCAACAGCCTGAGAAAAATATATTCCTAGATTAACAAATTCAAAACAAATAAAAATTTAAGACTAAGTATACAGTATACTGTGCGTAAGAAGACAGGACAGAAAGTAAAAGAAGTTGCGATAATAGTAACACCAGTGCAGTGAAAGTCGCAGCCATACATTCAGATAGGCTCATCATGATCCAATTAAAAAGCACTACAGTTGATATGAAGATTATCCAGGTGTACGCACCAATCCAAGATTATGAAGGCGAACACATAGAAAAGTTCAAGATCAAGAATTATTAGAGCTATTACTAACTAAAACTCAAGACCTAACAGTAATAATGGGCGATAGGAACAAAGTAGATAAAGGCGAGGAATGCATGGCCGTGGGTAATTTTTGACCTTGGCACAAACGTAACTTCAGAACACAATCTTTTAACAGAAAAAAAGAGGTTCTGTTTTAAAAAGGTCATCAAAAACCAAAAAACGATAAGAATTGGTAGAGAAAAACTATCAAACGAAGAAACGCGTAACGAAATAACAGACTAAGTAGATAAACAAATCAAAAGGCATGCCGAAAAAAATAGCCCAAAGAATCAAGAGTATGCAAAGAAATAATAATAAAGGCATAAGAAGAGAATCTAGCTAAAAGAAACGTGTCGGAAGTCATGGATGGCGACAGAAATCTTTGAGCTGATGGAAAAAAGAAGAAGTCACAAAAGCAACAAGAAAAATGAATACAAATAACATGCAAAGGGAAATTAGAAAGAAAATCCAAGAAACCAAAGCACATGGTACAAACAAGAACGTACTGAAATCGAAAATTATGAAAGAAAATATTACCTATTCAATCTACACATAATTCTGAAAATAGTAGAAGGCTTAAAAAGACCGACAAATACAAACATAATAGAAGATCGAAATGGAAACAAAACACTTGACATTGACATGCAATTGAAAAAGTGGACTGAATATATGAAAGAACTCTTTGACGACAGTAGAACAAAAATCCAAAACATAAATTCTACAGATGGTCATCAAATTATAAAGAAAGAAGTAGAACGTGCTATAAAAACTACCAAGAATAGGAGAGGAACTGGACCGGACGAAGTATATGGGAAAATACTTCTTAGAACAAAAGGATTGCAACAACCAAAAAAAAGTAAACTAACAAAATGCAATGAATATAGAACAATTAGCTTAATGAGTCATATATTGAAAATATTCTTGAAAATTCATGGCATAATATACAATAAACTAGACAAATGCACTGGAAACACACAATTTCCGCCATAACCGTGGCACACAAGAAGCATCATTCCCAATTCAAGTACTAGGACAAAGATGCGGAGATATAAACCATAAATGGGATCCAAGCGTAGAAATGAAACCCAGAATCGTACAAGCAAGAGCAAATTTCTTGAAACGTTCTTTCGAGCTAACGGAAACATTAATAAACGCGTTCAAAATGTGAATGTATAGACAAGTTCTGAGGATCAGCTGGGTAAAAAGAGTTACGAATGAAGCTGTCCGCGAGAAAATTAACAAAAATATTTATCTGTTCTGTGATTTAAGATGAAATGATAAAGTTGATTCTTGAGTCTTTTTCTTCGTTATATATTTTGCAGTATATAAAATTATTTGATAAATAGTGGTGCTAAGAAAGTTGCATATTTTTCTTGTTTACCCTTGAAATAAATGCTTTTTAGTATTTTTCAGTTTGTTCTTAGATTTAGTAATTCTATCCAGTGATGTGTTTTAATTTTCACAGCTACAGCAAAATACAGATATACGATGTTTATTCTTTAAAGTGTGGAATATTTATAACTTTTGGTAGTTACAAAAAGGTAATGTGCTTTTTCCAATGATGAAGTTCTGGTAGTTAAAAAAAGGTAATGTCCTTATTCCGATGATGAAGTTTTGTATTGTTAACAGTGATCTTAGTTTCATCATCCAAATCATCTAACAATTAAAGTTGGATTTTAAAATCAGTGCTTTAAATTAAATAGTTTAACACGTTTTCTTTTTGACCTATCGAAATTCAAATATCTGATGTAAGCATTAATGCTTGTCTACTTCCAAGTAGAATAGAGCTGATAATAATTTGTGAGTTCTGGAGTTTGGAAATAATTATGTTATGATTTTCTTACAGAAACGTTATAAATAATTATATAAGTTTTAAAGAATGGTCTAATAATGTATGGTATGATTATCTTCGCCCTTAAATTTAATCTTTATTTCTTTTTGTCAAACAAAATAAATGTGTATATGAATTATTGTTCTCTGTCAACAACAGTCACGGACTGGTTTTGATCTATATTGGATCTCATCAGCGTGCAGTTGGTTACAGAAAAACGGAGTTTTACTTGGGACTTTTTAACTATGGACTATTTAACTGTCAGTGCAGATATTACCAATGGAACCTTTATGGCAATGTCCTTAAAGAAAATATATATTTATAAGGAAGTACTATATTATTAACCAAGTAACTATTAATGTCAATGTTATTTATCATTTTCTTGACTTCACTGTATACTTCTATCAAGATTATCTTTATTAAGTTCTTGTTAGAAGCCTACTTTATTTTAATGAAAGTTATTTTTGGATTAAAATTTTTGCTAGAGCCAGTTTTAGTACTGATGTTATTGTAGATTAAGGATGTCATTAATTGAGGTATCTTGATTTATAGTGCATTTACATTTGTTAGGGAATTTTTAACTAAAAGTACTGCATGCATCTTTTAAAAATCTCTCCCTACCTCTAAAACCAACTACCATTTCTAAAGTAATTATAATTTTATTTGAATTATTTGCTCCCTTTCATTAATAAATGGAGATGTAACAGTTAAAACAATCCATTTCTTTGAGGAATCGAAATTACATTTCTTAGGTACTATCTACTTTCATTGTAGTTAGTACCAATTGTAGTTTATTTGCGTTGCGTTCGTGTTTGGGAACGGTTTGCCTGCCATTAAGTTTTCACCGGCGTGAAGCAAATATTATACGGTGTTGGGCAAATTATGGTCTTCCTCTCGTTGTTTGTTTCACGTGCGTAAAAATGGGGAGCGGCCGTTTTACAATTTTCACAATTACGGCGTCAGTTCGTGGGCACTCACGGTCTTCGAACGCGATCCGTCCAGGATTAAGTAAATTGCCCCGGGCCCGTGATTGACAGCTTCCTTCCGCAAGTGCGGACCTGCTCCACTTCGGGGCCCACGTCTTCCGAGGGCATCCTGCGGAGCGTGGGCGTCTTCGGAACCTGCACCTGTGCGATAATCATCACCTCACGAAATTCCACACACGATTATATAATAATTTCGGAAACCTGACAGGTAAATGATGTCAAGTAATTAAGAATTAATCATTGATGAAATTTCTCTAAAGAAATTTCATAACTCTTTTACACAATTACCCCCAGAAACATAAAAAAAAACGAGGCAACGATAAAATTTAAATAACGGCCGAGAATTTTTCTCCGGCGACGTTCCTTCATAAAATTAACTAGAAACTGGAATTTGCTGCTGGTCTCTCCCATATTAAGCAAAAGCCGTACGTCAAACAATTAATCAAGCACGAGTGCATTCGGAAAATGTGCAATCAAGCGGATTTCTGCATCTTAGAGCTCCCTAAGGCGTCCATTACTATTTTTTCCTATCGACATATCGGTGACAATTGCAAGAATACCTAGTTTATTTTAGTTTTAAATAACGATTTCATTTTTAGTCCATGACCATTTCTAAAGTTCTACAATGATAATCATAAAAGTAACTTCGGTAAAATAAACCTAATATACAATAAAAATACTTGATAATTTGTTTAACAATGTAAATGCCTCAGGAATCAACGATAAACCTAATGATGCTTTCGTGTATTTGTAAGATTTAAATAGATTGTAATAATATTCATATAGAATATGTAAATGTAGAAAATAAATGAGAACGGTAGGCTATAATTTAAAGTATCATTAGCTGGTTAAGAGTGGTTAAAAGGTCGACGCCGGTGCTTATGGGGTCGGTGGGGCGCTCAATCATCGCGTGTCATAATAACACGTGTTGGCGTTAACAGCAACAGCCACCAAACACGTAACAAGTAACACGTAACACGTACACATTACACCTCTAAACAGCTATCTGCCCAGATGTGTATGTGTAGATAGCATCTTGAAGTCCTTAGCCGACACGGCTTGGTTATTTTTAATTGGTACCTGGCGATATTCATAATACGATTCGGTTACACGTGTTTATGCTTTCGACTAAAAATAATGCCATTAAATGGGGTGGAGACTGGGAGATGTTATTGAGTGTTATAGCGCGAGCGTGCCATGATCAGAACTGCATTAGTCACGCAATATGTTTTTTAATGTTATGATTACTCTATTTTGGAACGTTAATGTACCCACTCTCCATTTATATATATTTTCGATCTTAACTGTATCTAAATATCAGTACTGCATGTGCGCTGGGGATATTTATTATGCCAAATAGAAGTAAATTAATAAAACAGGATATAATCAAAGTTTGGGATGTTTGATGTATTTTGAACTGATCTTAACAACATAGAAATATTTTTTTATATTTTTTGTTGCGAATTAAAACAAAGCTGTACGTAAAGGAACACATTTATAGATGGCATTATCTCGATTTTGAATCATTTTTTTGATTGATTTAATTAAATGTCTTATCAATTGTTACTCGCCACTCCCACCAAGTTCGAATTTTAAATTTGTTCAATCATTGCATTTACCAATTCAATGTCTTTAATATTTTTAACTGAGATGCCTCCTGCAAAAAGGCTAACACTTGTTTTGTCTTTGTCTAGAATTAACTTATTTATATTCATCCAACTTTCAACCCAGTAAAAAATTCTAAACCAGCTGTAGATAAGTTCATTTATCAAGAAATACAATTTAATAGTCTTGCGCTTCCATCCTAGTTTGATTATTAATAATATATTTTTAGATCACTCAATTCTTTCTATTTACTTTGTAGGACACATCTAAGCCCTCTAAAGTTCAAAAACTAAAAAAATGTATTTTTTGCACTAGACTTTTTCCTTTAAGATTGCTATTTAAATATGATAATAATATTATTTCGTGAGTTATGTAAGAAAAGTCGGATTAAAGGGTAATAAAGTAATTTTTAAAGACGTAAGACATCTAATATTAGAGTAACTTTGTAATAGATGTTTGACCAATTGTCATTCTTTCCATTCCTTGTAGCTCTTAGCAATCTTTCTTCTTAACATAATATTAACAGCTTAATGTTAATAAAGATGAATGCTTTTATTCTAGTACTTTGTGTTATTTATAAACAGAAGCAGAATATCATTGAAAAAATTTGCAACCCTGTTTAAACATGGCCATTCATCCCCCGTAGTGTGGGGGCTCAGTACTTTCAATGATCCTTAGAGCTGCAGCAAATGCTGCTGATAGGGTCACCCTTGTTGGTAAGGTTGAAGGCAAGAAACGTAGCTAAGAGTAATACACAACGTTAGCGTCTGATCCAGAGTGGGACGCTATGACCAACACCTTTTCACCATGTTAGGTGCGGCAGAACAACTACCGGAGGAAGGGAAACTACCTCAAAAAACTTGTTTTCCCAAGAGAATCACATAATGTAATCATTCAGGACTAAATAGTTCCCGAAACAGATCTTGGAGGGAACAGTTTTGAAAAAAATAGAAAGACCAAAATTAAGACAAGAACATAAAATTGGCACGTGGAATATGCAAAGCCTGCTTGAGATAAGGAAAATTGCCAACACTATTATAGAGAAGAAACGATACAATGTCTGTATACTGGGAGTAGCAGAAACAAGATGGAAAGGATCTGGACAATTCTGTACAAATTGTGAAACAATATATTACTCCTAAAAAGAAACATCAGAACATCGAAACTTACGCACTAACAGCAGATAAAAGCAATTAAGAACAAACGATTTCTATGGTGCAATTACTCAACAACTCAAAATCACTAAAAGACACGAAATCAACATTACCAATTCAAAAGTAGGCAATCACAATGTCAAAAATATAGTTGGTTCACACCAACTAGGCACTAAAAATGAGAGAGGCGACCATCTTATTCACTTCTGTCATGAAGAAAACTTGAAAATCTCTAACACATGATTTGACCTATCACAGAGAAGATTTTACACATGGAAATCTCCTGCCGACTGCATGCATCGAATTGTGCAAAACCAAGTTGACTATATCCTAATAAATAAACGCTTTGATTCGACAATAAAAAAGGGTAAACCCCACAGACCATAACGTACTTATAGCAACAATGAAAATAAAACTAAATGCGATTCTTAAAAAAAAAAACCTCTGAATAGTATAATAGATGTCAGCAAACTCAAGAATGATGACATCAGAAGTAACACGCAATATTAAAAAATAGGAAGGTCAAAAACATTAACACTCAAATAAAAATGCCTCAGAAGATGTAGAGTATATATGGGAACAAATAAAGGAAGCTATTATAAAAATAGCAAAATATAGGCTTGGATTCAAGAAGTAGGAATCAAAAGAAGAATGGATGACAACCGAGATCCTGCATTGAAACAAATATTTTATTGTATTGTATTTAATCTTGATCTAGCATGCATTACATAAATAAATATATAATTGTACTAACAATGTAATAAAAAATATATTAAAATTATTTTGACTGCATGTAGAATAGCGGAGATCACTCTTACGTATATTGGAGACTTCACAGAGAAATCAGGTCCAAAACAAGAATAGCAAAACACAACTGGTTAAAACAACAATGCAAAAAGTAGAAAAATCATAAGCCACGCACGACAACTTTAACCTCTACAAAAAAGGAGACATCAGGAAATCAATACCGCAACTACTAATAAACAGCCAAAACAGTCGTATGACAGAGACAGCGCTAAGAAAAACCACATGAAAAATCTATGTAAAAGTATTATTTAATGACAGCAGAACAACAAATCTGGAAATAATCTTACAGGCCCAAGAATTACAAAACAAGAAATCAAAAAAGACATTAATAATTCGAAAAACAACAAAGCAGCCAGACCAGGCGAGATACAAATCGACTTAATCAAGCTCCTTGACCATGACAGCATTTAGAAATTAGAAATAATATTTAACAAAATATATGATACTGGCATATACCCTGATAAATGGGTAGTGTCAATCTTCATACCACTACCATAGAAAATGAACGCCAAAATATGCAGTAAATCTAAACTTATGATGAACCACATTTTAAAAATCTTTGCTACACCAAAGTCTGTTTAAGAAATGCGATACCGTTATAGGGGAGACAGAGTTTGGATTTACAGATAACTTAGCGACCAAAGAAGCACTAACTGCGATCCAGGTGCTTGTCAGAACTGTCATGACCAACACAAACCAGTACACATTTGTTTCCTGAACTACGAAAAGGCATTTGACAGAGTATGGCACAATAAACTAATTGATATCCTGAGAAACATTGACTTCAGGTGCATTGAGAGTTTGTACTGGAATCAAACGGCCAGAGTAAGAGTAGACAGAGAGTAGCAGAGGATATAGAAATATGCCGCCATGTACACCAGAGATGCATTCCGTCTTCCCTGCTATTTAACTTTTATTCGGAGAAAATTTTTCAAGATGCATTGGAAAACTTAGAAATGGGAATTAAATATTTGTAGTAAAAAGAACGGACTTAGGTTGAATATATAATACATCAGACTAAATATATTGTGATAACTAGAAACCCAAAAAGCCTAGCAAATATAAACCCTATATTCGATAATTCATCTATAGAAAGAATGACAAAACTCAAATATATAGGAATATAGCTAAAAGATGAAATGGGACTCGGATAAAGAGATAAAGTGTAGAATTGAAAATGCACTTTCATGAAATACAAACAAGTTCTGACAAACAGTGAATTCCACTTAGACCTGAGATATATATGTATTTAATTTGTAAAACATAATTCACCTGAATATTAAAAAGTCATTGTACTAAATTAACAACATTAAAAATTTAGATCCCAATCTCTAATAAAATATGTCTTCAGCGTATTGAACGATTGCCAGATGACTAAGTTTTTAGAGACATTCACAAATTCTCTCAGAGTTTTCAGAGTTTTGAAATTGAATAATGTTTTGAAATTGTTTATAGTGTGGAATATATTACCTTACTTTGTTACTCTTAGAACATACAAGAATTGACTGCGATTGAACACATAAACTTAGATAAAGGTGTATTTTTTGCCGTTTACCATAAATCCATAATAAGGCTAATTGATTAGCAGAAACTAAAAAATCCATTTAATTTGATGGCCCTCGAACAAAGGTACATTGATAGTAATGTTCTGAGTTCACAAAAGATTACATGACAATTTTAAATCTCCTCCATCTTTTGAGAAACTAGGTAGACATGTGCTGTCCAATCAGCTGCTTATTTTGCTTCTCAGTACCTCATAAAATAACTGATAATGCAAAATATTTTGGAATGGTAAGTCTTGTCTGTAACAACAACTATTGAATATAGTTTTGCAGAAATCAACTTGCCGAACTATTTTTACGGCTCTATGTTAAACTTATTTCATATATATATATATATATATATATATATATATATATATATATATATATATACAATATATATCGGGTGTTTTTCCGTGTGAATTGTGTAAATGTACGACGTTTCGATGAGCTCTCTGCCATCTTCATCAGGTATCTTCGCTTGTGTGGATCAAGGAATTACTGGATTGCCTTTAAGTTGGTGCTGTATTTATACTTGAGTTTCTCACATTCCTTCTGGTTTGGCTCCGTGTCATTGGTCTGTGTGTAATCAGTTGTTCTGGTGTGGGTTGCGCCTGCGTGTAGATGTTGTGTGTTGTTGTGTTTTCTTCGTTATTCTGTGGTGACGATTTTTTCTTTTTTAATTTATTTAAAACATGTTTCCAGGAGTTTGGAAGGCGTTGGGAGTCGTCTCTCCTATTCATGGATTGAGGACGTACTTCAATTTCTATTGCTTCTCGTATGATGCGGGTGTTAAAATGTTTCGTGTTGGATAATATTTTCGTATTATCAAAATCTATTTTGTGGCCGGTTTGTAGGTGGTGTTGAGCTAATGAAGAGGTGGTCTGGTTTTGTTTTACTGCATTTATGTGTTCCTTTATTCTTACTCCTATTCTTCTATTAGTCTGTCCTACGTATGTTTCGTCGCAATTTTTGCATGGTATTTCGTATACGCCTTGGTTTTCAAAAGGGATTTTGTCTTTATGCTTGTCTGTGATGTTATGGATTTTTGTTGTAGTTGTGAAAGCAGTTGTAATGTTATGTTTCTTTAGAATTCGGCTAATTTTGTCCGTTGTGCCTTTGATATATGGAAGTGTTGCTGTTGCTGTTGGTGGTTCGTCGGGTTTTTCTCGTGGCTTTGATGTTCTTGTTTTGTTTATATATTCTTTTGTGAATCCGTTCTGCATTAGTGCATTTTTTATTATGTTTAGTTCTTCGTTTCTGTGAATGAGGTCTGGCAAACGTTCTGAACGTGTGATTAGTGTTTGGACTACTGATCTTTTTTGAGCTGGGTGGTGATTTGATTCTGCATGTAGGTATCTATTAGTATGAGTTGATTTTCGGAATACGGTGTGTTCGAGGGATCCATCTGGTTTTCTGATTAAAAGGACGTCAAGGAATGATATTTTTTTGTCGGTTTCAGTTTCGATTGTGAATTGGATTTTGAAATGTCTGCTGTTGAGGTGTTCTAGGAATTGTTTGAGTTTTTCTTCACCGTGTGGCCAGATAGCGAATATGTCGTCTAGATAGCGTAGCCATAAAGATGGTTTATATGGTGCCGAGGCTATGGCTTGTATTTCTAAATTTTCCATGAACAGGTTGGCAAGTACCGGCGATAGTGGTGAGCCCATTGGTGCACCTTCTATTTGGCGATATTTACGGTTTTCATATATGAAATAGGTGTTTGATGTGCAATGTTCAATGAGGTGTAATTTGTAGTCGGGAACGGAATGCTTTGTTTTTAGGATAGATAATGTCTCGTCCATTGGCACTCTAGTAAATAAAGAAACCACATCAAAGCTTACTAGACAGTCGTTTTCGTTAAGCGTGTGGTGTTTAATACATTCCAAAAATGTTGTGAATTTTTGACGTATGAGGCCGCCGATTCGGAGAGTGGCTGTAAATCCTTTGCTAGGAATTTTGCTAGGGATTGTGTTGGTGAATCTCTTGAGCTTGTAATCGGCCTAAGTGGAGCACCTTCTTTATGAATTTTGGGTAATCCGTATAATTTGGGGCTTATTTCATATATATATATATATATATATATATATATGTAGTTTAAATTCACTTCAAGTTTCAACAAGAAATAAACAGTTATGCAAACAAAGTAACTAAGTATTTTTGTTTGTATTTCAAAATAATAATATGTAACGAATTAGAAGCCTTAAGTATCAAAAATATAAACTTAAATGAACTCATTTTTGTAGTATAAAGAAATGAATGTGATTTTGTATTTTAGAGTAATACATGTCATACATCAGCTCCTGGCCCATTAAGAAATACTTTTCAACAATTCTTGAATTTTGGAGGCGTTTACAGATTGATAATGAAACTAGTCACGAGAAAATAAAATATAAGTGGTATAAAAAAGTTAAGTGTTTTCTTTATTAAAAACTTTTCAACAACATTAGAAAGAAGTCATTGTATAAAATATCCTTTTGGATATATTATACAATAAACAAACATTTACTGTCTTGAGCTAGGTAACAATAAACGAAATCTGGTTCTCATACTTCACAAGTACATAATTATTTTTAGATAAAAGTAAATTAATTTTTATTTTATTTATTTACGTCCTTTGTATTCCTTCTAAAATTAATCCAAAATACTTGAAAAATTAAGCGAATTTTAATCCAAAATATGTACTACTAACAATGCTATTACTAAAATTTGAATTGAAAAAACGCAGAGTTTCTCTTTGAGAGGTTCTTTTACTCGGACCCATTCAGACTCTTTAATAGCTGTCGTTCTTTCTTCTTCTTTTTATATTATATTTAACAATCCTTCCTATTTTCCTACAAAATTTAAAACCTTCATTTTGCTTGACACAGTAGTGAAAACTTCATTAGCAAATATTTATTTATTTTATAAACATACACTAACTTCAAATTTTGAAGCATAAAACTTGAACTCGAAGTCTTCCACTCGGCCCATTATAGTTGTCAGCTGGTAATGATATTATTCAACAGCAATTCTCCTTACAAAAGCAATATTTTGACCATTTCTACCGTTGTATAGACTTTATTCAATGTTTTTCTAGATTTGGCGTAAGTAGGAAGAGAATGTGATTTAAAATATTTACTATATATTTTGGACACACTTTATGAGTACATTTAGAACAAATAAAATTTGATTTAAAATAGGGGTTAGTCCATCCGTTTGGGATATCGAACATCGGCCTTTCTACCCTAATATATATTAAGATTTTCTCGGTTATTTCATATTCTTGATGTTGTCCAAAACCAGTCCCAAAAAGAGAACAGCAAGAACTTAAAATATTTAAAATAAAACAAATTTAAGAAATTATTATTTAATTGGTCACTAGAGGTACGGTATTTATGAATACTTTATAATCATCGTTAATAGTTACAGTAAATATCATTACTTTTGTCTTCCTAGTTTGATAATTAACAATATATTTTTAGATCATTTCATTTTTTCAATTTAGTTTGTAGGTCACAAGCCTTCTTGATCATAATGAATTGATAAACTAAAAAAAAACTTTTTCAAAGACTAGACTGTTTCGTTTGTTCCTTATATTTTTAGTATTATTTGACGAGTTAGATAAGAGCTAATAAAATAATTTTTAAAGACATAATACCAAATCAAAATAATATCAAAGTAACTTTTTAATAGATCTTTGACTATCTACTACTAATAGTTTTTTATTTCATTTCCTCGTAACAATATTTCTTCTTACTTCTCAGAAATCATTTTATGCTTTAATTGATACTATATTAAAGGCTTCATTCTAAAATAGATGAATGCTTCTATTCTAGTGATTTGTATTCTAATCACAAGTTGATATTCAAACAGAAGCAAGAAATATTTGCAGCCTTTTTGAACAAGCGTTATTTTAAGATTAAAACATTTTATAGCCTATTTGCTTTTGATGATAGTAAGATTCTTTCTGTGGCTTCATTTTTATTAGGCAGCATATTAGACCTAAAAACAGAACAAGTATTTTCATTCTTTATATATGATAACTTCAGTTTGTTGTAGAAAATAAGTGCTATTTAACGTATCCAGATATAAATGTGTTAATTTGTAGTCTTTTAAATTGGGAAAAATAGAACTCTTGAATCCCTCTAACCAACTCCTATGTGACTCTACCTCTGTTATCAACCATCACATCCTTACCTACTGCTTACGCAGAAATCCTAACCTAATCCCAAAATTCAAAACCCCTCCATTTACTACTTTCGAATTCATCGCATCACATCATCCATCATCATCATCATCATCATCATCAGAGACAGACTAACGTGACACATCGACAAGGACAAATCAGGGCTGAAAGACAGCCATTTAACAGACTAACCTCCTAACACTCATATCATCATAAATGTATTATATTTGTCTTATCTGAATTTTATTTTTGTCTGTTAATAAATATGTTGTATATATAGAACTCTTGTTACGTTGTTATTGTTAAAACTTTGATAATGATCCATACAGACCGAAACACGTGTCAGTTATCTGAAATAAGGAAACCACTAAATCTATTGGGCTTGGCAACCTTCGAATATGTAGAAATGTTCTTGATTCGTAAATTATTTAATGACAGAGCTTAATTTCCTCAATCTCTTAAAGCAACCGACTTTCACATGGTGTCCAATCTACTAAGAACCTGAATAACGTGTTTAGTGCCTATAAAGGGATCGATTACTCAATATATGATAATTTGGAATTAGGTCTGCAACAACTCTGTGATTGTCGATTTTGTTCCGTAAGTTTTGATGTATAACGAAAGCTATTAAAATTTGAATCCTTATATTTCTTTCTCTAATTACCCAAGAAAATAGTCGAAATGATTTTCTTGTGGATATTTTGTTATTATCCTTGCCATCATCAATTACAGCTACACAATTAGATTAAAAAATAAATGGAGTGAATTTTTAGAAAGATATTACCATCATATACCATAGTATCTTAAATGACCTTTTACTATCTACTAATAAATTTCCTTTATTTCAAATTCCTCACATCACTGAATAATATTTCTTCTTTCATCTCCAAAATTTCATCTTGAAATAAATAATACGATTTGTCAAAGTGACAAATCGTTGTAAACGTATCCCAAAAAAATGGGAAATAAGAACATTTTAATGCATAAAAAGTGTGTTTCAAACTGACTTCCAGTTTTATCAGTGGAGAAATGGACATCCGTGGGTTTGAGTGGAAGAACATTTTACAAGATGAACTTCGCACTTCCAGGTTGGTGATATAAAAAAGATTTGGAACAAATTTTTGGACATATATAATTTAGACATTTTAAAGTCTATTATTTCTTATATATTATTGTTTTCTCAGCTGTCTCATATTATTGATGAAGTCCAAAAAGAGATTCAAGAACAGAACTAGAAGGATTTGAATTGTTAATATTTAAATTATATACATATAAGACACATTAAATAAAAATAATTTGTATTTGTATTTATTTATTCAAATTAAAGAAAGAAAGCCTTCTAAAATGTCTTTAGGGGTGCAATATTTATCAATGTTTTATCATCCTTACTAATAGTTTAAGTAAGTAGCATTACGTTTATTTTACTTTTGCTTCCTGATTTGATAATTAACGATATTTTCTAAATCACTCAATTATATGTCATATCAAGCCTTTGTAAAACATAACATAAGTCTAAAGGCTTAAAATAATCATTTCAGAAATCTCCTTGGGCATTATATTTATAGGTATGGTGGTCTTGGCTATTTATAAGTAGTTTTCTGCTAATCAAATTCCTCATATCTGTTGAAATATTTATCAATACTTTATCGTCCTTACTAATAGTTTGAGTAAATTGCATTACTTTTACTTTTTCTTTGATTCCTGATTCGATAATTAACTATATTTTCTATATCACTCAATTATGTGTCACATCAAGCCTTTATAGAACATAAGCAGCCTAACGCTAGGGTATGGTCTTGGCTATTTATAAGTAGTTTTCTTCTATTTCAAATTCCTCATACCTATTACTTGATAATAATATAAAATAACAAATGATTGTGATAGTGATTTTTGATGATTTATTTTCTAATCCTAGGTTGATGTAAGAGCAGAAGCAGAATGTTATGAAAATATTTGCAAATACTCTAACGTCGCTTTGGATGTAACTAATTTAGGGTTTTGAACATTTTATAGTCTATTTATTTCTATAGTGATATTTTCTCGAGTGTTTCATATCCTTGATGCAAACCAAAAATACTCAAGAACAGAATAAGAAATATTTAAATTCTTTATAGTTGATTTATTAGAAAAAAATATCAAATCAAAGAATTAACGTCTTTTAAATAATTTTTAAATTCGCGATATTCGTTCTTGCTAATGGTTAGAGTTAGAGCAATACTTTTGACTTAATTTTGCTTCCTGGTTTGGTAATTAACGATCATATCCCAGCCTCCTAGATCATTAGAAGTCTAACGGTTATAAGATTGTTTTCCTGAAACTATACTGTCTTCTTGGGTCCTTTTAAATATGTTGATAATATTATTTAATGAGTTTTGTAGAAACGATTAAAAAGTTATATTAATTAGATGACAATTCTTTCTATTCATCTACTGGAAGAAGCATTTTAAGTGATTGACGAGACAGTTAGTTGACAATCCGTATTATAGCCTATTTTTTTTCAGAAACTATACCATCTTCTTTGGTGCTATCCTTTTAAAATTATGAGCTATGTGAGAATAATTACAAAATATTTAAAACCTTTCTATTTAACCTCATGGTTTACATCTAAGCATTATGTAAAAGGGATCAAAGCCTAAGAAGTATTTTTTATTATGTTTATTAATTTAAAAGATTTGGTGGTGACTTTTTGTAAGAAGATAAGATACTGTTTAAGATAGTAAAAATTGTTGGTTATTATAATAGTTTTCCTAGTATTAACTGTTATTAGAGTCCTGTAGGCTTATAGAAGGTATTTCGCCGTGTAAGTAAGATATAGTTGTTAATATAATTATCACGGAAACGTCCTTAAGGGCACTAAGAGCATCCTGAGATAGCATTAAGGGTGAGTTCGGTGGCGGCTGTCCTCTCTCCCCCATTACATATGTTTTAATTACGGGGATCGATGGTGTTGGGTGCGAGATTTGTGCCGCTCATATCGGAAGGCGGCTGAATGGGAACGGCCCGGGGGTGGCTCGTAGGGTGGCGAGGGGGCGGCGGCCTCATTAAAGTTGTGTAATAGCTTCGCGCCACCTCACGCCTGGCTTACCCGCACCTCCGCTCCGCTTTCATCACTAAACAACACCGCAGGCTCCGCCGCCCTCTCCTCGATATTGCCACCCCCCCGACTCATATAATAACGAATCATCACCGCCGACACCAACTTATAACTTTGCAAAACCCCTTCTCTCCAGACAGCCTCCGCCAAAACAAACAGAATGTTGAGCAGTGATTATTATGAATGCGCCTAATCCAAGTTTTACGTACAAGATAAACTTTTCGAAATCCCGTTCTCTTATTTGTCGTACATAACACAGCATTTACACAAGGAGTGCGTAGAATTCTAATAATTGGCAAACGCCCCCGGGGGATGGGACGGGTGTCGATTTGAAGATTCAAGTCGCGATGTTTAGGGTTGAAATTGTTCATTAGTATTAGGGAAGTTGTGCTGGTGCTCGTGTTCCCGGGATTTCGCGTAAAAGTTCGTCCTCTCGTCATTTCTGGGGGCGGCGCGGGGGCTGCGGCGGGCAGGTATTCATAGCGAGAAAGAGACGGGGGCCATTGTGCGGAGAGCGCTAAAAGTTCTCACCAATCACCGGAGTGGGGGGCCCGAAAGGGGCCCAAATTCCCGTCACGTCCGCTACAACGCGATATTACATTCGGGTAGGAAAAATTAACATCACTCGTTTTATGACTGTTTAAAATTCACAAGATGCCAGTTGTCGATGCCCTCTTCTTACGTTCCGGGTTGTTCCGGAGGTGGCGAAAGCAATATCGCTTAAAGGTGGCGGGCGTCCGGAGGTAGGGAGGGGTGGGATGCGGCGATTAGCCTCCCCTCGCTTTTAATTTAAACAATCGGAAAAACGCTGACGTCGTGACTCCGGGCCTCCATATGCAAATCACGCGTGTCGTTTAGCTCCGGAGATCAGTTATTTTATAGCGCCGTTCTAAATCGCAGATATAAGAATTTCCGATCGGAATCCGGGGGATGATAAAACTGAACCGAATTCGATGCGTTTCGATTTCTTTTAGTTAAATACACTAAAATGACTCCTATATAAGAAGTCTTACTTTATCAACAAAAAAGAATTATGAAAAATATTCAAAGGTAGCAAAGAAGATAACTCATGTTACATCACAATCTCTTATTTATTCTTTATCAATTTATCATAGACAATTCGTTATTGTTTTTTTTTTCTAACAATTACTGTTTAACATGAAAGTGTTTACTCAACTAACTCACTTTCAAAGTTATCACCATTAGAAACATTAATTTTCTAATTAAATCCGAGTTAGCGTATGAGCAGTCCGGCCGTCTCGTACCGAGTGAAGGCCTATACACGGAATCGCCCAGATCATTACTTATTGGGCGAAATTAAGTACTTACATGGTCATTGCTGTAATTCCAGATTCCCTCCGTCCTGCTCGGACCGTAAAGGACATTTCGCGCGCTTTTAAATCAATCAAACAAGAATCCCGATGCCGGATCGGTTTAAATCCTCACTAATTACACTTAAGTAATACTAATGACTACAAGCAGTACTGCGACTAACGTGAATCTGTTCCTCGTTAAGCAGACAAGATCCGTGATTAATAAATTATGAGCAGATGCGGCCAACTTTATAACGCCCGTAAGATAAAGAAAATGAATCAAATGAAATAAACGATGTCTTTCTGACTTCAGATAACGAATTAAATAATGAATTACTACCTGTTACTGTATATAATATATGCCTATTATGTGTGCATACATTGTAAAAACCTATTTTTTAAAAGAGACCAATGTAAAGTAAAATATTTAAAAAATCGGTTTCGGGTTCTTTCAAGAGGCCGAATTGTGATAGGTGCATTAACAAAAATAAGAAAATTCATGCACTCAGATATTTTTTACATATCTCGAATGGTAACAATTAATGCTGATTAGTATTATGAAATTTTCAAGCTTCAGCGATCAAAAAATCGTTGACGAGGTTTACTGACTAGTTGAATGAGTTTAGTCCGTAGTAATGATTTACGTCAAACTACTGTCAATACGTAAGTGTTGATAATACAGTTTAAATAGACCAATCTTATAGCCTCGATCTGGCTCTTTTTCTCAACAAGAATTGAAGATTTTTTAATCGAAAATCGAATTCAAACAATTGAAGTTTAAATAAGTATGACTTTACCACCTATCTCATAACCTCTACATACCACCATTCGACTCTCTCTTCTTTACAAAACTTGAAGAATTTTTGATCGAAAAACGGATTCAAATAAATATTAACGTTACGACTTTATTAACAGTTGACTAAATGAACTCGTAGTTAAAGTCTCTGACAAGGGGATCATCAAAATTGTCTCCCATTTAAATAAAATTCCTCGAACGAAACGAAGTTTTCGTCAAAAAATAAAGAAATAAAAATAAATAAAAATACATTTTTTTAATAAGGATTTTAATGTAGAATATCTAGAAAAAACATTTCCTGTCACAATAAAAATCTAAAAATATATGTGAATCGGATACGCTATAGTTTTCATATGTTAAAAATAAACTCATACCAAAACATTATTGCAAGAGCATGAATCAAAACACCAATTAAAAAGCAAATACAGATGTATTATAAAACAAATGACACCACCCCCTGTCATTTGTGGATGGGCAGAGGAGGAAAACCATTTCAGAAAAGAACAGGGTGATCTTGACAAGGGCGTGATGCGGGACGGAGGAAAAAGGCAGAAAGAAATAGATGTGCGAGAGGATACGAAGAATGTGTGCTGTGTGAAGACGGAAAGGATAAGTCATCTGACAGAGAACTATAAGGGAGTATAAGAGGATTGGGTGGATGGATGTAGAAGCATGAGAGAGTAGATGAGGGTAGTCGGGGCCAGGGTAATGAAACTGACAAGAGCGAGAAAGAGGGAGGAGAAGGGATGAATAAGACATAATTAGCACTGAATTGAAAAATTAACTATGTTTTAATCACAAATAATGTTATTTGTGGTTAAAACATAGTGAATTTGAAACGGTCGCAACTATTCTCTTTACATAATTAGCAGTTTTGATTTTAGTCATCTATTGTAATAGAGGACAATCCAAATAAAGGTTTTTATATACAAAACAGATGAATTTTACTTAAAATCTACATTAAATCAGAAACCATAAAATGCTGTTAAGTCATATCGTATAATAGAAAAAATCTGAAAAGTCTTACTACAAAAAGGGATATATTATTAAAAACTTTAAAGAGGTATTTTCTGAAGGGATATTTTACACATTGTTAATTGTTGGTTTTGGCACATGTATGAATGTAAATTTCTAGTATTATATTAATTTTCACTTCTCAAATGTTCAAATTGTTTTTTAAATTTAAGATTCAACATAAATTTTTTATAAATAAATAATTCATACAGCACTTGTGCTTTTAATATAGTTGATACTTGTTGAGCTGCCCTCTTGGTGGAATCATATATGTAATTTTGGTGAAGAAAAACACTTGTTATGTTTACATTTATTTTTAGTTTTCTGACACGAGTTTCGATCATAGTTATGCACTAAGTCCAAAAAAGAGCTTGTTAAGACCATCAAGAAACGAAAATTAGAATATTTTGAACAAATCATGCGGCTGGAAAACAATTGATCATGCAAGGAAAAATAGACGGTCAAAGATCAAGTGGGCAACGAAGAACTTCCTGGCTCAAAAATCTACTAGAGCGGTATGGACAGACATCTACCGAACTATTTACAGCTGCATATATATTTAAAATTGCCATAATGATAGCTAACCTCCTTTAAGAGACAGCACCCTAAGAAGAAAGTTTCGATCATACCCAATTATACGTGCTAGGAAACTGAAAATAAAAGTAATATTATGGAAAATACCAAGTGTTTTTCTTCGCCAAAAATTCATACAGCGTCAAAACAGACATTTTTATTTGTAATTTAAGTTAATTCTTATTAAAGATTATTTTGTATAGAAATTAGTTCTTAAGTTGTGAAGAGTTTGCTATTGATAATGATAACTTTGTGATTGAAATGTGCATCTAGCTCAAATAAAATTTATTTATGAAGAAAGTATTGGTATTTTAATTTATATGATTAAAATATTCTTAATTAGACATAAAGAACAAAAAATTATAAAATCAAAAATGCTCAAATTATTAATAAAAAGACTTTATAGAATATTTAAATTAATAACGAGTTTGAGAACACTCTGAGTGGAACACATACTATTTAATTTTGAAATATTTTGAAATTATTATTATTATCTAGTTTAATTCAAAAAAATAGTTTCCTTGTTTTTACTATTTGAAATACAATAATAATAATAATAAAGTCCCATTCAATACATTTATTATTTAGTAAAAATGTAACAAAATACGATTTATTTGCTTTTTGTATGAGTTTATTTTATAGTACCTATGCTTTAGTGTGGAGTACTATAAGCTTGTTATTTCAGTATCTCGACTTTTTTTAGACATTAAAAAGGTTAGTGTTATCAGCAAAAGTTATTTTTAAATGTTAAAGTGAAAAACACGCTGTTACCATTTTCTAAACACTATTATTGATTAGATTCGAAACAATTGTTTCATAGCAGTTTCATCAAAGTTATAAAAGTATTTATACTTTGAGATTTTAAAAGTGAAAATTAATTTTCAAGATTAGTACAGTTTTAATAGAAATAAAACGGAAATTTAAAAATAAGGATTTTTCTTAATCAAACTTATTAAAATAGATTAATTAAAGTCAAAATGCTAAATTAGTAAAAATGTGTATATGTAGAGTGGGTGGGTGGCCTCTATCCCACCCTCCAATCAGTAAATCATACTCGACTCCAATTTTATTAATAAAGTCCTTTAATAGTTTTGATTTTTCAAGCGCAGTAAAAAAATTGAAGGCCAGTTTTACAATGGGTCCGTATAACATCCCTGCTTTTGTTACAAAGGACTGTCACATATATTAGAAATACCCTTGGTTTATATATTTAACTTAATACTAAAAACTAAGTATTTCCCAGGTTGCTGGAAGTTATCCAAGATAGTTACAATATTTACATCTGCCAATATTCAAAATTATATCATTAATAAATAACTTTGCAAAATTTTTTTAAATAATGCTTCATCATATTATGTATTTACATGTTACTACGGTTAACAAACTTATGCTCTTTCACCAACACTTTGTCAAATGCCTTGGATAATAAGTTCCAAGTTGATATCATATTCACTGACTTTTCCAAAGGTTTGATACAGTACAGCATAGTGTATTATTGAAAAAATAAAATTCTTTGGATTTAATAATAATTCATTGTAATTACTAACATCGTATCTTGATAAGAGATTGAACATTGAGACTTGAATATAAGAGAACAAGGTCTGATCAATATATTTCTACAAGTGGTGTACCACAAGGCTCGAACCTTGACCCGTTACTGTTTTTATTGCTTTTAAATGACCTGCCAGGTCGCCTGCATTTAATTTGTTTAAGTATGCAGACGACCTAAAATGTTTTCGTATTATTAAAATTATTCATGATTGTCTAGAACTGCGGAGTGATTTAGATGGCTTAAGTAATTGTAGTAAAGAAATCGGACTGGACTTATATATTAGCAAATGCAAATATATGACTTCTAATAGAAAACGGCAAAATATTATATTTATAATATATATTTTGGTGTTTATAATACCACCAATAACATTGTTTTAGAAAATATCAAGCCTTCAGTTCGTTGTATTTACATTCAAACAGTATAAAGTACATATTATCATTTAGTAGTTTATTCAACAGAAATACTACTATTTGTAACAAGCAAATTAATTTTGTATCATTCAATGTCTGTCGTGATATTGGCTAGAGAAGTAGTTCTTTCAAAATTAATTTTTTTTGTAGTCTTAGCAATTCTTCACAATTTTATTTGATTTACCAAATGTACATTTGGTAAATCAAATAAAATTGCGACGAAAGGTTATTAGTCCTTTATTCGTCAAATGCAAATAATATTTAAGAAATGTTAAACAACCCTAGGCTTTATAATTCGAAATACCAAATATTTAAATTAATTAATTTTTACAAATCTTTCATTCGAAGTAAACTTGATGCCATTGTGTGGCATCCGACATATAATTTGTATAGGAACGAAATTAAGAAAGTAATATATATCAAAGTTTGTTATTGATAATGTTCACCTTGTGAACGAAATATACATTTAAAATTTAATAAACAAGTGAAGTAAGAAATAAACTGTGTTATTTTCATTTACAAAACACTTCACGTAAACTCAAACCAACAATAGTAAAAAAGTACAGCGAAAATTCTTTAAAATACTTGAGACTCTATGGTGAATATCAAGGATATTCTTCTACAGATCTCCAATCAGAATTTAGTTTAAATATTAATGTGTAGAAAACAGTTTAATAATATCTCTGCGTAATATAAAGCATTCATCATTCTTAATAGGCAAGATGTCACAAATTCCATAGCATCCAACGACTTCACTTTAGGTAAATTTTTTACTTACTAATAATTATCAGCAGAGGTTATTACTTGCCCGACATAATACCATGTGGACTTGTTAGATGTGAAGTTGACAAGGAACCAGTCTTCTGAATTCTGATTTCTGTAGTCGCAATTATATAGCCTTCTTCTTCTTTAGCGACTTCAAAATTGTAATGATTGTCTTCTACCAAATTTCCTAGCACCTCTACATAGTCTACCTCATTCTTCTTTATCGACTGACAGAAATATTTCTCTCGCCTGTGTGCCACTTTTATTACCTCTAGTGCCTTTTACATGAACATATAACGTGGGCTGCGATTATGCTGTCGATAAACCTCGATTTACATCTTTAATTGTCTGAACAAGAGATGTACGTCCTTAAAAATTTGCAGTACTTTTATTTTGGATGATCTTAATCATAAAAGAATATTCTGAAAGCGTGGATAAAAATACTAAAAGCTAGGAATGGGGTAAGTATACGATACTATACTCTTGCCCCTCCCATTTATTCTACACTTTCCTCATCATTCAAATATGTAATAGGAACTGTAAAGAAGTAACAAATATTGTTTAAACAATTGACTTAATAAAACATATATTTATCAGATTATATATATATTTATAACAGAATAATTAAAAGTCCGTATAGTATCTATTTCACATGGTCTCAAAAAAACCTACGCGTGCAGATAGCGCCACTATATACTTCCAAATAGTGAAAATAATGGGCGTTATTACAAATACGCAGAAATTAAGGCGTTATGTAAATTTAAAATAACAATAAAATTTGAATTGGATGCAATTAAATCACCTAAACCTCTACCAGGTACATTACCAATATAGAAATTACCACAGAAATCGAAGATCAGATAATTCGCTCTAATAATGTTATTATGTACAATATCACTGAATCCAAAAGCAGTGTTATCTCCGAAATAATAAAATATGATGAATTAACTATGCCAAATATTCTACAATCCGTCATAAAATATACACCAGCATTTGTTAAAACTATACACTAGGTGAGACATCTGACAACCCACGCCCTCATAATGATATATTTCCGAATAGTAATTTTGCTATGGAAGTAATAAAAACTTTTAAAATCAATAACAATGACAATATGAACATTCCTGCGGACCTAACCTCATTATAATGATCACATCTAAATAATTTACGCCAGCTTATTCGATGTTCCAAATCTCGCAATTAGATATGTTCGAAATATTCAGAAAATTATTCAGGATCGTAACTAAAAAAACTAACACCATCCCTTCAGTCAGCTTTCACAATATACCACAAACACATTCGTGGACTCTAAATCTAATAAATTCTAGTTAAGTAGTTTATCATGGGATTATGATATTATCACATTAACTGAAACCTGACTAAAAAGTCACATTCTAGGCAAAGATTTAATTTCTGATAGTTACAGTATATTTCGATGCGGAAAATTATTGTAAAAGAGGGAGGAGTTCTTATTGTAGTGAAGATCATTTTTAAACTTGATTGAATCCCCTTCCCATGAAATACAGATACCATCGACTTGCTTGCCCTATGCGTGTCTTTCAAGCATACATCTATTACAACTGTCAAATATGACATAACTAATATAATTGAAGTCCTCTCTTCAGATGAATGGAAGCCAAACTTGGCAAGAAAATGTTGGAACCACCTCCACCAAAGAAACTTCATGTGGCAGCAGTAGTGTCTTCAAGGCAACAGTAGGCAAGAGTGGAAAATCAAGTTTTTATGATCTCGAGCCTTTCCATGTCCAATCAAAATTTTTGTAAGAAAATATTATTATATATGTATTTTGAATTTTATTTTATAAGTACAATGGATAAATAAATGCTATCTATCTATCTATCACAATTGTTTGTGTATATATTCCTCCCAATACTGACCAAAAGAATTACGATATGCTTTTTGAATTTAGAGAAACTAATTTATATCAATCAAATATGATCTTTGACGGCGATTTTAACTTAACCAAATATTAAATCAATAGGCCCATTCTTTTAACAGCCTACAGACAAATTTGAAATCGAAAAATATAATTAAAACAATTTGTAATAGAAAGCAATTACTAAAGCTCAAAACTGTCTAAATTATATACAACAATGGTCCAGTAAAAATAAGCTAAACATAAATAAAGACTTTACTGTTTTTATCCAATTTTCCTCGAAAAATAAATAAATTCCATTAAGCACTAAACTCATTCAAATTTCTAGGCAGACATATTAATTAAAGAGGCCAGCCACCATCTTGCAAAATTCTTACTCGCTCTGTTAATTTTAATAAAATAGAGCCTATTTCAGAATGTTACAACTTTAAAACTCTTAATTTAGTTCCGGTATATGCCGTAGCCATAGCTCAATTGGATTGGTCCGATTTATACTCATAGTTAACTGCAGCTTGTAATATACCATATATTGAACTATACAGTGTCTTAGATGAACATATACCTAAACGAAAAAGGAAAATAGCTTTCAAATTTCAAAGAAAATACGTAAAAATCGTCTTCATCGTATTCTAAAGTGAAATAATAAAAATTTTAACCTTACTAAATTCAATAATGCTAGTAGACTACTGAAAACAAAGAGGAAAGCTCAATCAAACTACCTACATAAAATCGAACAAGACATAGCCAAGGAATCGTAGGAATTTTGGTTTTATATTAACAATTGAACAAGAAACTCACGGATACTGCATGCATCCTGGTATAAATTTGAATCTGATTTATGTTGAAGATAATATTGGTAATTTTCTAATTAGTGAAGACATGCTATACGCCGAACTAAAACCCAAATTGACAATGGGAGCCGACCAAATTCCTTTATTCTTGGTCAAGGATTGCAGAAATTAAAACTTAAAGTACATTATTGATTTAATTTTGAAAACGGGAACTTTGCCGAAGTGTTTGAAAATTACTAATGTGTGTACAATATTCGAACAGGGAGATGATAATAATATTGAGAACTATAGTCCTATTTCTCTTATCTCGATTTTTTTCAAGGTTTTTGAAAGTACATATATTAGTCGATGAAATTTACTCCAAGGCGAATAAATCCCTATCAGAACATCAGCATGGATTTAGAAAAAGAAGATCGACCGAAACTAATTTAATAAATGTTGCGGAGTTCATTTGCAAGAGCTCGGATGGTGGTAAACCAGTGGATGTGATATGTACGGATCTTACCAAAGCTTTTGATCGGATGCCTCATAATGCACTTATAGCGTGAATGAAGGATTATAATATCGGTTCGAAATATTTTAAGCACAATAGATTGTCATCTAAGAGAACGTAAACTCTACGCATGGACTATATTTCAAACGTATAAACAGCTTCTATTAGGGTCCCTCAAGGCTCCAATTTTAAATTATTTAATAATACAATTCAACGTCAGGATGAATGATGTAAATGAGTGAATTGTTGGATGGCGAGCTGATAATAAATATTGATGCGGGACGGCGTGGGGGCGCGGGGCGGAGAATTCGAGAACAATGTCGTGTGTTTTTCGCGCAGCTAATTCGGCCTGTTTGAGAATACCTGCACAATCTGCGGGGTTTGATCTGGCTGGTACTTTATTTCACTTCATCGGCCGTAATAAATCGAGTCCCGGCCGAGGTGGACCGGTTATAAAAACACCTCTTCAGCCATTTAACTCGGCCGGGCGAACGGGCCAAAATGAATCTTATCGAACATCCCATAAGTCTTGACATCACCTATTTCTTTCTTCTCGTTTTGTGTGAACTAAGGGAGGAGACTTATAAATATACGTACCCAGGGAAAAGTTCCCCATTTAAGAAACCAAACGCGGCGACTCGGTAATGAATGCTGGCCCATCAATAATGGCAAACTTATGCCCTCCTCGAACTCACACCATCAACATATCGCATATAACCCCGAGTTCTTAGCGCAGAGAAAAAATAAAAAAGGAGGCTCCTCCCCCTCCTCCTCTACTCTTCCACTCTTGCTAAGATAAGGGTGGTAGAGTTGCGCTTTCATCCACGGCTATAACCGTTGCTTGCATCATTGAATAGTAATAAGATCGCGGGTGCGTGCTGGAGAAATGAATTGCTTCTGTTTTATGTTATTTTCGGGGGTTAACTGCAGGTGCCCCCGTCACCCCCCTTGGCCGCCCTCCTCATCCCTCCAGCTATATTCCTGCTTATATATCAAGACCGTTCAATAAAAGAGCGTGCAATAATAGATAAAACTATCCTTTAAACCCTCGCACGGATCAAACGAAAATCGCGAGACCTGCCATAGATGGAGCAAATTCGGTAGGATTCTATAGCATCAGAGATAATATACTACATATAGGTAGCTAGACATGTTCGGATATAATATTAAATTATTTCTTATAATTAGTTACATCAAAACACTTATCACCCATAAATTTGTATTAAAACAGTTTTTGATGTGTAGAAATCAGACAATTAATTTAATTCAATTTTACTGATTCTTAAAGTACACACTATAAATATAATTCTTGGAATGCTTAAGAACGTAAAATGAATATAAATAAGAAAAAATAAATAATATATAAGAATAATATTTTAAATAATTGAACATATTTGGAAAAAAAGATAATTATTAGAAAATAGTAACTAGTAGAATATTTATTGAACACGAGAAGGATCGGTGGATACCAAAATTTGATATTGCTTACATAAACTACAAAGCCCAAGGGAGTATAATTCTTATAACAATTTGGAAAAAGATTCTTCATTAATAATTAGAACAACACGAAAATATTCCGTAAATCTACAAGACATTATTAATTTATAAAAAAAAAAATATAGATTCATGTATAATATTAAATTTAAATAATAAACAGATAAAATAAAGGTATCTTGATTTTTATTTCTCTTTGAGATTAGGATAACATGGAATCAGCATTTTCTTTTATTTTTAATTTGAGCATAGTACTACATTATTTTCTTCTATTTTCCCGTATCCAAATATGATTTTCTGGTAGGGTGGTGCCCCTCTAATGATACAATTCTATCGGGAGACGATTTGTGAATCCTTCGACAAATTTCATTGTTGTTTGATGTTCCAAAATGTATTATTAACTAACGAGAGGCAGAAAGAGTTTAGAAATTTGAAACTAATTTATTAAGAATTTTACCTTAAAAAGCGATTCAAAGATTTGTTCCTTTTTATTACATGAATTATCTTGGCACTAATTGCTAATTAATAAAGGTTTAATTATATTAAAGGATTTCTCTAAACTCCTCTGATTAAACTAAAAATTTAAATGTTTCCTGGCGTTTTGCCTTATTTTAGCCACCAGCTTTTAAATTTTATCTATATTTTTATTACAAATGAATATACTATATAATCTTCATATATATACTCATAATCTTCAGACAGGTAAATACAATAATGTCATTGATTTAGTTTTTCGGAACCATTAGTGGAATAGAGTATCCACAAATGAGTTCAGATTTTTTTCTCGTTATAAGATATAAAAATTTAAACTTATATATTATACTATAATTTTAAGCCATAAATCTTGAATCCATCGATTTATTATGGGCAAATGAAGTTTTTAAGTTGAAATTATACCATGATCTAAATGGGAAATTAATCAAAATAAGTTTTAAAAAACTGTTTCAATCTCAATTTTTAAAACCTTATTTTAATTAATTTCTCATTCAAACCGTGGTATAACATTTTTTAACTTAAAAACTTGATAATACATAATAAAAATTATTATTAAGCACTGCTATTTATTTAAAAAAATTTAAAATTTAAATTTAGATAATTTTAACGGACCTTTTTACCCGAATTTACATATAATAAATTTTGCATAAACAGCTGTGCTTTTAAATTTTTTGTACAAAACTCCTTGTCTATGACCAGCGTTCAGAACTAGTTGTAATAAAAATAAAAATTATGAAACAAAAATCAAGTGTTTTAATTGATCAAAATAGTTAATCTTATTATTATCGGTATAAATGTAAACATTTCATTAGCTTCTTGTACCACAAAATTATTATAATATAATATAAATCACTTCATTAAAGCTTCAGATATTTAAGCTTTGTAACCTATGGACATTATTATTTTTTGTAAACCATTAAAAACCATTAAATTTATATTTCCTCATTGGCTTAGGAATTAATCGTACATGAAAAAATCATATAAAGAAAACAATTCAAAATGATTAAAATGAGAACAGTTAAAACTAACAAATGTGCCAAAACACTAAAACAAAGAACAATTTATTACGTAAAGCAAAAACAATTCACAATCGATGAAAGCAGAAATACAAGAAATATTTAAAGCTAGTTAAAAATGTTTAAAAAATTATACTCGTATTAAAATTTAAAAAATACAATCCATAATTAATATAATCCGTTTATTGGCAAATAACGATTGAAAAAAATTGTCGCGAACGGCAGAATAAATATTTGAAAGTATCGTATTTCATTTACAAAAATTTAAGTAAGTGATTGAAAAAAATTGATTAAAATTAATTAGTAGGAATTGCAAAAAGTGCTAAAAACAAATGAATGTTTCTAAAGAAATTGGTTAAAAACAATAAAAGCATTAAAACAATCGAGTTTATTTTAAAAAATAATTTAAATTATTAGGTAATTGAAAAACCAAACCAACTGACAATCAATAATTAAAAACTATAGAAAGATTTTATATTTTTTGTCTTTAAAAAAAATTTAAAAAAATAAAAAAATTAAGGCTTTATTGTGAAAAAATGGTTATACACTCAATGATCAAAGTATTGTCCATCGGAAGCTACAACATTTGCCCATCTTTCTGGCAGTTTGTGGATTCCCCAAATGAACTTCTTCGGCTTGGTGGTGAAGAATGAATCGAGCAAATTTTTGATACCCTGTTCTGAAGTGAAGCGTATTCCGGTGAGGGCATTCTACATTGATCTGAACAAGTAGTAATCAGAAGGGGCTATGTCTGGGCTATAAGGTGGGTGAGATAGAACTTCCCACCCACTGTTTTCCAAATGGTTTTGAACCGGTCTTGAAACATGTGTCCGAGCGTTGTCATGATGGAAAATTATGGATTCGTGTCTGGTTGCATATTCTGGTCGTTTTTCCGCAATCGCTCTCTTCAAACGAATTAATTGTGTTCGGTAGAGGTCCCCTTTGATCGTCTGACCCGATTTCAACACGCATCAAGCAATGCCTCCAATTCTTCATCTTCAAACCCTTTTGGTTGCCACATTTCAACCGTGCAAACCACTTCTGGCACGTTCTTGCAGCAAGAGCATGGTTACCATAAACCTCTACTAAAATACGATGACTTTCGGTAGCACTTTTCTTCATTTCAAAACACTTTTTCTGGCACAAAGTTCGACATGTTCAAATGAATAAAAAACAAGTTGTTTACGCTTCAATGAAATTACATATACTGAAAAAGACGCGCAATGGCAGTAGCTTTTAAATGAATATAGTCACGGATGAACACGACGCGAAATAATACTAGTAACGTCCCTCTCTTAGAAAACCGCATGAATTAATGCATACTCCTGTATGCATATTTAGTATTTCAAACATATAGTAGTAGGAGTCTTGGGCTATTGTTTAAATCCGGAAACGCATTTTTTCGTAAACCATAAAATTCCAAAAAGACCCAAAATCTATCAAGTATAATATTTCTAAACCCATTAAATTATTTTTATATAAAAAAGCAACTCGAAAATTTTGAAAGTAGCTAAAATCAAATGCTATTTATAAAGTTTTGATGTAATTAGAAACAGAATGCGCATGTAGTCCCAGCCCATTATATATGAATTAAACATAGTAATGGATATAAGCTTAAGATTTCTTAAATGATGTATTAAGAAGATTGGCCGATAAAGAAGATTTATTTAAAATTTTTACATATTATTATATAATGCTTAAAAGAGCTATCAACAGATTCAAATTGAACATAATTCCAATATAAAACCACCCTCTATATACCTATCGGAATGCAGTACACAATTTAAAAGTGATTCAATAATGTTTTGCAATATATCAATATCCATGTTTGCATAAACAATATTAGCAAATCCCGGAAAAAAATTTAAAAAATATTTCCCATGTAACACTAAAGTTGCTTGAATTATATCCTAATAGACCAACAATACTGCACTTTTACTATCATTAGATCACTTGTAACCCCTCCATTATTTCTTAATCTACTAAAATTCGAAAAATCTATTAATTATATAATAATAAGTTCAATTTTAGATAATTTCGACGACATTTTTTAGAAACTTTAGACTTTTACCTAATTAGAACTAGCAATATTAACATTATATACTAACCATAAGAGCATTAACGTGTAAATACTCTCTAAATTGGACCAATCAACAATAATTAGAGATTTTAATGCAAAAAGCTTAGGGAAATATTTCCTTGTATTAATATTATAACATAACAATTGATTGAAATAGTGTCTCTGTTAAATAGTGATTTGATTTAGAGCTTAGTTTTACAAATCCATCTGAGCTGTACAGAAAGTTATAGTTTACCTGTAGCATGATTTTGATTATAATAGTAATAATAATAATAATAGACTTTATTCTCTCTCAAGTTTCATGTATATACAATGGGACATACAAAATTAATTATAGAGAATCATAAGGTGGGATTCAGCATTGGGTAATAACCCTGCTGTTCTACCATCCAAACCTTCATTATATGAACAAAATAAATAAAAAAACAATGGAGTTATACAAGAACAAATATTTTTACAGAAAAACTGAATGATTAATTCCTTACTAACTAACTAACTTAAGTTATTGTGCGTAAACTTGTTCTTAATTGCAAATTTAAACATGGCCAAATTCAAACAGGTGAAATCATCAGGTAAAGTGTTATAAGATTTATAGATATGAAAAGAAAATGATCGTTCATACAAAGAAGTAGTGTGCTTTGGTGGTGATATACGCCCTCTAAATCTCGTATTAATATTGTGGACATCATTCCTAAACGTAATTTTATTGTAGAGATAAGGTGGTTTCATACTGTGTATAATTTTATGATAAAAACACAACGCTTTAATAATCCTTCTATTTTCCATATTACACCAACCAGTATCAAGAAGTTTATGACTAATCCTTTCAAATTTCCGAATACCAAATATAAAACGTAGGCACGCATTCTGAACCCTTTGAATCCGAATATGTGTATTCTTGTCAATAGCTGGATGGTATAAGGTTGAGCAATAGCTAAAGTGAGAGAGTACAAGCGACTCGCATAAAGTGATTTTAGTGGATTTGGTAAGAAAAGACCTATGAGGATATAGGTTTCTTATATTCATATAAGCGGCAGATATAAATCTATTTATTAGATGTTTGTATCGGAACGTGTTATCCATTGCTACACCCAAATTATTAGCTTGCTGTCTGTAGGGTATACTTACTCCATTTAAATGTAAATTTAGTTGAGTGCCGATAATATTGCATAATTTATTTTTTCCAAACACCAGGAAACAAGATTTTACGGGGTTTATTGTAAGATCTAACATATTGGAATAATGTAAAATATTACGAAGATCAGCATTAATGCATCGTTCACTGTTGACAAGTGCATCAGGCGAAAAGGAGTAATATAGTTGCGTGTCATCCGCATACATATGCCCTTTACAAAATTTCAGCTGGTTCAATATACCTGAAGAGTATATGGTGAAAAGAAGTGGTCCAAGGATTGACCCTTGTGGAACACCTCGAGTAATGTTTATTAAATCAGATGTCAGATTATCTATTTTCACACATTGTTTACGATCTGATAAATAGCTAATAATAAGTGAAATTGCAGAGTCATCCAGTCCTACGAAACCAAGAATTTTCTCTAACGTTGTGTGAGTAACAGTATCGAACGCTTTACTGTAATCGAGAAGAACGACTACAGTCATTTTACCGCTATCTGAGGCAGATATTAAATCATCTGTTATATTTAGCAAGGCAGTTTCGCAACTATGGTCAGGCCGAAATCCAGATTGATGTATTGGTAGTATTTGGTTATTATCTATGAATGTACGTAGCTGTTCTGAAATTATTTTTTCCATGATTTTCGAAATAGCAAACTGAATTTAAAAGGAGATAAGATATCTATTCAAAGATGAAATTTAGGAACTAGTTCAAAAAGACTATAAGTCGAACAGGACATTCCGAAAATCAGTCTAAAATTTAGTGTATGAATATTTTTTTCTGAAATTTCTAATTTGAAACCTTTTCATTGTATTTATTGTATTTTATCAATAATTTTAGATACGCATTTAAGCTGTTACTGTAAGGAAAGTAAGTCTTTAACACTTTAACGCAATCACAGCGATGATAAGTGATGCCTTGGTGAAAAAATACAATCTCGAAAGGAAATACAAGGTACTGATCCCGCAGAAGAAAAGACTAAACCGAAGGCCAACCCACAAAAGCAGAATCAAATTGGTTCACTGATGGCTCAAAGACCGACCAAGGGGTAGGAGCAGGTATATACGGTACAAAACCAGAGACAAAGATTTCTGTCAGTCTCACCAAGGACATCATTGTCTTCCAAACAGAGGCGATAGGTCTTCACCACTGCACAAGAGAAATAGCAAGAGAAGACACCAAAAGTTGGTCAATTGCTATATTCTCCGACAGCCAGGCACTACTAAGAGCACTAAGCTCCACACAGGTCGAATCTAAGCTAGTGTAGGTCTGTATATGTGCTCTTAATGAACTTGGCAGTCACAAAAAAAAAAGTAACAATCACATGTTTCAACAAACATATAAGCAAAATAGGCCTGGTGGAAGAAGCACCATGCAGATTCTGCTTAAAGGAAGAAGAGGACTCGTTCCACACCCTATACCACTGCGAGGAACAACAAGGAATATATATCAAAAGCTGGGCACTACAACCCCAAATGCGGAGACCTATACCCAAGCCCCTCTGGCAGGGCTAATAGGACTAATCAAAGAGGCAAAGCTAGAGCTGGTCATCTGAGATAAATAGGGATCCACAATAGATCTGAAAAGGTCGCGGTGGAACAGACGCTTGTGCCACCCATATAACATCTACAAGTCTTTACATACAAATAAACATAAAATTTGGAAACAAGTTTAAGAAGAAATATGAGACGTACAGATTTTATCGAATATCATTTAGTATTTAAATACTTTCTTCTTAATTTCTAATTAAAAACTCTTTCTGATTATTGTATTTTCACCAAAGATTTTCCAGGCGCATATTACGTTTAGAATGATTTTAATTGTAGCAAAACGAAGGGGAAGAGAAATAAGTCTTCTAAGTTACCTTGATGAATTTTTATAGTTTTCTAAATATAAATTTATCTCTAGCTCAAGATGTTCTCCTTCCAACAAGTACTCATCACAATGCCTATAATATTGACCTTTCAATTGATATTGAAAAGAAAATTAAATCTACTGAGAAAAGATTTCTCTTTCATCTTGCGGATTATAATGTGTTAAACACATATTTTAACTCCGTAAATTGGGATTTTATTTCATCCAATCCAGATATCGATAATGTAGTGAACACTTTCTATAATATTATGTATGATGCAATTGATCGGTTTGTACCCTCTAAATATATTTATCACTACAGCAACACATATCCTAAATGGATGACCAAAGAATTAATTCATTTGATTCGCACGAAAAAAAGGTTCACACTAAATTCAAATAAAGTGGTTCTCTAGATGATTATTACTTATTTTCGCATATACGGGACGAATGTAAGAAGTTAAGCAGATCATGCTACCAAACTTACCTCTCCAAGGTAGAAAACTCTTTACAATCGAATCCAAAATTTTTCTGGCGATACGCAAAGATATTAGAACAGATAATGGATATCCTAGTACTATGTCTTTCGGTGAGTCAATAGCAAATAATGGTGCTGATATAGCCAATCTATTTTCTGATTTTTACTCCACGGTTTATGTTAAATCAACCAATCCGCCTGATTTATTTATCGGGCTTGCCTCTAATACGATGCTGGATTACAATTTATCTGTGAATGTTCAAGAAGTATTTAACTTAGTCTAATAATTAAGTTCCCATAGCTACGGCCCTGATCAAATTTCCAGCTATTTCTTACAAAACTGTATTTATTCACTCTGTAACCCTATGCATAGGTTATTCACGAAATCTCTAACTTCCAAAACTGTTCCAACTAAATGGAAGACAAGTTATGTAATACCTATACACAAGTCAGGCCCTAGAGACTTAATGGACAACTACAGAGGGATAGCAATACAATCAGTTATTCCAAAGATTTTAGATGAGCTGATAGCCAAACAACTAGCATGGTTTTCACGTCAGTTAATTTCTAATAATCAACATGGTTTTGTTAATGGACGATCTACAGTAACCAATCTGTTTGAATATAAAAATTTTGTATCAAATGCTCTAGATAAACGATTGCAGATTGATACAATTTACACCGATTTTAGTAAAGCATTCGATAGAATTGACCATGACTTACTGTTGAATAAATTGAAGTTATACGGATTTTGCAGTAATACAATTGACTGGCTTTCCTCGTTTCTTATTAATCGTACTCAAATTATCCGCATAAATAACTATCTATCTAAACCTATAAATGTTACCTCAGGGGTACGTCAGGGGTCACACTGTGCTCCCATACTCTTTATTTTATATATCAATGATATAAGGGATATTATTAAGCACTGTAATTTTAATCTTTATGCGGATGATTTGAAATTATTTAAAATTGTTCGCACCTACAACGATTGCATTAACATTCAAGAGGACCTTTCAAATTTAAACGAGTGGTGTATCAGGAATCGCGTATATCTTAATGTGTCCAAATGTCATTCGATGTCTACCTCAAGATGTAAAATTATAATAAATTACACTTACTCAATAGACTCAACTAATTTATCCAAGGTGGAATCATTTAAAGACCTGGGAGTTATTTTTGATTGTAAGTTTTCTTGTAATAATCACATCTTTTAGATAGCTAGGAAGGCACTCCAAACCTGGGGTTACGTTTGGCATTTGGGCAAAAATCTTAATGTTAATTGCTTGAAAACATTATACTGTTCGTTAGTTAGATGCCACCTTGAATATGCCTCTCCTATATGGACCCCATTTACAATAACCAATGTTAATCGTCTTGAACAAGTCCAAAATATATTCCTTCGATATGTCGAATTTAAAATGGGTACCCAACATTTACCTGGCCAATATACCTCAATAATGAACAGTATTGGTATAGACTCTCTCTCTCAGAAGAACTAAAGCTGATTTACTCCTATTATATCGCTTAATAAATGGATCGCTGAATTCTCCAAGTCTACTACAAGAAGTTTCACTTCATGTGCGGAATAGAAGAACTCGATCAACGCCTCTCTTCCATGTTGACACTCGTAGAACTAACTCCGACACCAATAATTCATTGAACCGTTTATTAAGCCTTGGAGACAAATATTGCAATAATCCATGCTTTGACTTATTTAATCCATCATTCAGTAGTTTTAAGTCTAATTTGGTTAATTTATAATTTAGTTTATTATTTAGCTTATATAACGTTCACATAAGTATTATTTTTGTATTTTTTTATTGTAAAGGTGATTACCGTTAATAAAGTATATTTATTTATTTATTTATAATTATACATCAAATTTGGAAACATCAAAAAGAGTATTATGCTTACAGGCTATTTTGAATATCACTCTAAAATTTAGTTTCTAAATAATTTCTTCTTAAGTTCCTAATTTGATACCCGTTTAATTATTGTGTTTTATAAACACATCTAAGGTGAACAGGAAAGTCAACATTATGTGTTGAATGATTTTTATTGTAGCAAAACGAACTATAAGAGATTTAAAAAATCACTCTAAAAATAAGTGTCTGAATAATTTCTCCTAAATTCTTTATTTGAAACCCTTTTTGAATATTGTGTTTTAGATGTAGATTACCAATGCATGAGAAATAATCCTTTTATTAAAACATCAAATTTGGAAACTAATTCAAAAAGTAAATTACTCTTACAGATCATTTTAAATATCACTAAAATTTAACCTAATTCCTAATTTGAAACAATTTCTGGTTAATTATAACAGAACGTTCTACAAGAGAAATAAGCCTCCTACTTAAACAAAAAAATTGGAAACTAGTTCAAATAGTATATGAAACGTACAGGTTATTTTGAATATTACTCTAAAATTTTGTCTTTATGAAATTTTTTTTCTTAATTTCTAATATTTTATATTCTGTGATCATAAGCCATTAATTTATTCGGAATGAAACGTCCTGCAAATTTAGACTAATTCTTGAGGAATGTGTTTGTTGAAGGTAAGGATAATGTGATAGCCAACGCCCAATCAAGAGTTTATTTAAATTCAAATAATCTTAAGAGCATGTCAAAGGATGTTATATATTTTAATAGAATCTCTATATAGGAGTTATTAGTACCATAAAACTGAAATAGAATATAATATAACTTACAGGTAATGTAAGTAACCTGTACGAGTAGCTAATATCTTAGGCTAATCTAATGAAATAGATTAAGAACAGTTTAAATTATGATGGCATTTTCCAAGTAAGTTTTTTAAATGCAATCCCCAATTATTAAGAAAGCAGCGTTAAGAAAGTTCAATGGGATCATTAAGAAAGATGTCTTGATGCAAACGCGGCCTATTCGAGGCAGCAAAGCGTTGACACCGGAGAGAGGTCGGCCTGTACCTGGGTATTAAGGGGCTCCGGTGCCCCCCGACTCCGGGCCCTCGGACCCCGGATCGACAGCATCGCATCGCTCCCGATAAACGCGAAATAAAAAGCAATTTGGTCGAATGGCTGTGCCGGCCGTTTGTCTCAATCACGGCTTAGCGGTGTCTTCCCGCTCGAGACAAACAATGCGAAATGTGAAATAATGAGCGCAATTAATTCAATTAACCGTTAATTAATGGCACCGTGTCCTTCCGTTTCGCACGGGTAGGGCCACTGGGGCCTGCCCCCTAATGGAGTTTTGAGCCTGCAATCAATATTTTGAAAAGACTTAATGCGTATGGAGAAGGACAGCGGGAGGAAGCGATTTGTTATACGGGGACATGCCGGTCATTGCTGGGGACAGGGCGGGCGGCGGCAGGGGGCGGCCGGGCGCTCGGGGGGGCGGCGATATTTAGTAGTGTATCGGAACGGTCCCAGAATCCTCTGCTAAATTATTTACGTTGGAAATAATGCGATCACCTTTACGGACCGGACAAACAACGGGACGAGCCCTGTGATCAATACGTTCTTGTACAGATGTATTATCCGAAGCTGCATATACAGGGTGTTACGATGCATTCTAAATGGAGTGAGGAAATAGTTTACCGTCTTTGGCGTATTTAATATGCTAGAAATTTAAATAAATAAACAATGTACTTTTCTACCATTTGTACTCTCAAATCTCATGATTTTACTATTAAATAATATTTGTAGGTAAGCCTTTAAACATAAATTAGATACTATTTTATTTATCTACAGAAATACATAAAATTATGTCACTTCAAAAGAGAAATTGTGTATTTTTTTTCTCAAAAAAATTGGTTATATACACTATTAGTACAGAAGCTGATACTGGGGACATTTACTCCGTGATGGTTTTTGTATCTCCTTATATGATTATATGTGTCACCTCATTTTTAAACTACTTTTTGTTTAATAATTATCAACTTGAATGAAATCATAGTGCCTAAATAAAACCATCGATTTATATTTACGAAGGAAGTTTATAATTTGCATTGTTGCTGTAGCTATATTATTACTTTCCCTATATAGTATATATAGGGGGAGTATTGTTTTCGTGCAGGAAAATGTCTGTGGGCGCTGTATCTCAAAAACGAATAATCCGATTGAGATAAAACTTTAAACTTAAGGTTTTATCGTTAAAATCTGAAACTGAAAAGCTTTTGGTGAATATTCAAAAACCGGAAGTGGATGTTTACTCGAGGCCGTGTTTTGTTTTCTTCAAATATTTTTTTTAAACAAAAGTTAAAGGGAATGAGAAACAGAACAAGTATTGTTAAAAAATGTTTTTCATAAAAAAATTTAATTTTCGAGAAAAAAAATAAAAATTGAAAATTTTGACATTTTTTGCCAATTGCCAATAAACTATTAGAGTTACATGAAACTTGTATTACAAATAATTGTAGAAAATTCAAAAGTGAACAGATTTTTATGAAAAGCCTTTTTGCGCAAACCTCATACTTTTCGAGTAAAATATAGGGAAAGTACGTTGATGGCCACATCACCATTATAGTTTAAACTGATTTCATTCAAAACCCAACTGACGATCATCTGTTAAAGAGCAATACAAAACAATTGAACATTGATTAAAATACAATTATTGATATTGTTTTAACTGTTTTATATTGATTTTCATTTGTTTTTCAAATGATTTTCAACTATTTCGTATTGATTTTACCATTGTTTCCTTCAAGAAATACCAAAATCAATTGAAAATTAAAATTTAAAACAGTTTAAAATCAATAAAAAAAAAAACAATCGAAATTGATTGATTGATTGAAACATCCAAGATCGTACAAGAACGTTGACGATCATTCAATAACGTTCAAGATCATTCAAGAACGTTTCAACGTTCATGATAATTCAATAACATTCAATGTCATTCGTACAAGAACGTTTACGGTCATTTAAGAACAATTAAGATCGTACAAGAACGTCCACAAACATTCAAGATTATTCAAAAACATTAAAAATCATTTGTACACCATCATCCAAGAACGTTTGCCATGATTTAAGAACATTCAAGAACGTTGATCATTGAAGAACATTTTAAATTGTTCAAGAACGTTCGCGATGATTCAAGAACGTTAAAAATGGTACAAAAATGTTCACGAACATTCAGTAACATTCAAGATCATTCAGCTTTGTCTTTGTTTTTTGTTTCTGAGGGGAACTTTAGAAGAAAATATTTGTCATTGCTTTGCAGTATACAATTTGATGGGAGATGATTTCATTAAAAGAGAGAGTATATTTAATTTAATGAGAAAATCTCTAATTAGTTCAGTAAGTGATGATGATGCTGAAGAACCAGTTAGAGATATGATAACGATTTTCTCAAAGAAAATGGATCTTGATAGAAATGGAGAGATTTCCTACAATGACTACAAATATAGTGTTAATGCTTCTAGAGAAAATTAAACATCATTCATACAAGAACGTTCACCATCATCCAAGAACGTCCGCGATCATTGAAGAACATTCAAGATCGTACAAGAACGTTCACGATCACTCAATAATATTCAAGATTAAGAATATTTTTAAAAAACGAGACGTCAATATAGTTTTTAAGTCAAGTACCAAAACCTGTAATTTAATATTTAATGCCAAAACCCCCATCAACAAAATGTGTAAGTCAGGTATTTATAGTTTAACATGTCCAGATTGTAAAAGTGTGTACATTGGCAATCAGGTCGTAATTTTAAAACACGATTAAACGAACATCAGAGGTCATTCAATTTAAAGAAAAATAATTCAACATTTTCAAATCACTTATTGGAATCAAACCAGACTTTCGGCAAGGATGTACTTTCGGTAATCCATCTCGCCGAAAAAGGAGGTAAGATGGATTTACTGGAAGCCCTTGAAATCTACAAAGCGAAAATTAATCCCGGAATTTCCCTCATTAACGACCAGGTTGACCTAATGTACACCCCACTGTTCGAAGCATTGTAATAGGTATATAAACAGTTGTTATTCGTAATTTTAAGTACTTAGTTTGATAATGATTACCGTGTAGTCGAAACTAGTCACTGAAAATAAAACTTAAAGTGGTATAAAAAAGTAAAAGTGTTTTCTTTATTCTTAAGAACATTCAAGATCATTCAAGAACATTCAAGATCATTCGTTCAAGAACTTTCGCGATTATTCAAGAACGTTCACGATCATTCAATAACGTTAAGATGATTCAAGAACATTCAAGTAAGTTTAAGAACATTTAGGAACATTAATGATTGTTTAAAATCGTTCGAGATTATTGAAAGTCATTCGATCAGCCTTTAAACTAGTTTACTACTATTTCAAAACTCTTAAATTAAAAAAAATTAAATCAAATATTCAAAAATAAAGCAGAAAAGAATTTTGAAGAACTTTATTAGAGAAGTAAACTAGTTCAATTTAATTCATTCAAGAACATCTTCGATCATTCAATAACATTCAAGATCATTCGTTCAAGAACGTTTACGATCATTCAAAAGCGTTCGCGATCATTGAAGAACATTTAAGATCGTACAAAAACGTTTACGATCATTCAGTAACGTTCAAGAACATTTAACATTAATTTATCATCATGCATTCAAGAACGTTCGCGATCATTCAACACATTCATTCATTTAATAACGTTCAAGATCGTTCAAGAACGTTCACGATTATTCAATATTGTTCAAGAACGTCCAAGATCATTCAAGAACAATATTTTTAGAGAACTTTCACGATCATTAAAAAACGTTCTCGATCATTGAATAACATTCAAGATTGTACAAGAACGATAACGATCATTCAAGAACATTCAAGATCGTTCAAGAATATTCAAGATCTTTTAAGAACATTTTAAGAACATTAATGATCGTTTAAAGTCGTAGAATCGCTTCTAGTTTACTACTCTTTTAAAATTCTTACATTTTTACTTTCCCTACATGAAATATAAGAGAAGTATTGTTTGTGATTCTTTTTGAGGTCCCTTGAGTGGGTTACACTAATTTCCGAAAAAAAATGTGATGTGTCTGTATCTCAAAAACGAATTATCGGTTAGCGATGAAACTTCAAGCTTAAGGTTTTATCGTTAAAAACTGGATCTGAAAAGCTTTTGGTGAAGTGGATGTTTACTTGAGGGTTTTTTTTTTCGTGATATTTTTCTAAATATGAAGAATTTAAAAAAAATGGTTTAAACAAAATTTAGAGGAAATAAAAAACTAAACAAGTTTTATTAAAATATATTTTTCATAAAATTCTTAACTTTTGAGAAAAAAAATAAAAATTGAAATTTTTGATATTTTTTGCCAATTGCTAATAAACTATTGGAGTTACATGAAATTTATTCAACAAATAATTGTGGAGAATTAAAAACTAAACAAATTATTAAGAATAGTTTTTTTGCGTAAACCTCATAGTTTTCGAGTAAAGTATAGGGAAAGTACTATGATGGCCACATCACCATTTTGACTCTAGTGAGTCCAATTATTTCCAATATTAATACTTCTTCCTATAAAGTAAGCTCTTTTGTAACAAAATCCTCAAATAGATAATATCCTCAACATCCAAATCCTAAATTAAAAACTCTAAATTCTAGACCAATAGAGCAATTTTGGTCTCCTTCGTTTTGAAGAGTTTTTCACGTAAATATAAGTTTTTAAACTGAAATAGATGGCAAATATAGTGTAAAGAATAATCAACCCAGCAAATATGTAATGCTTGTCTTGATTACGATTACCTCTGCTTCAGACATATTCAATATCAAAAAAATGACTACAGCGCAATTCTATTCACCTATCGCATAAAGAGCAAAAGTATTCCCTCAGCGATTACAATCACCTAATAAGTGTCATCAGATACCAAGTGCAATGGGTCCAGTGGAAGAACCCGAAAAGTCGTAAACTTCGCCTTTAAGATCTACGTTCCAAATAATAGATGAATAGGTTATAGTTTAAGTGTAGTACTTGTGAGGTGTATTGGCCTCTTGTAAACTGCGACCTAACAGATCTATTGTTCTACCTTTAACCCATCATTTCCCAAGCAGTCCCACGTCCTCCATGAATCTGGTAACTTTCTTTGGGGGCGAAGCTGCTCACTTCATCGTGGAATAATCGGACCCTGCCGAAGTGCAAAATGTCAAAAAACTTAACTGAAGGAGATTATAAATTAAGAGTGCAAAAAAAATTATTGAGTACAAGACAAATTACTTGTTGAAACAACTACTTCTCTGGCTAATACCTCGACAGATATTGAATGATACAAAAGTAATTTCGCGTGTTACAAATAGTACAACTATCAAAGCAACACTAATTTCATCTACATCCCATACAAAAATTTCTTATATTTCACTACTCATTAGGCAAATATTACCCAAAGATATTTAAGAAATATTATTTAAGAATAACACACCAATATATAACATAAAATGTTTTCTGTATCTGTAAAGGCACATATGGTATAAATATTTTATAGTATTCTTATTAACTACTAACTAACTAGATGAAATCATATTAGCTAACATTATTAAAAAGGCAGTTGAAATATCTTTTAAACATCCCATAGATCTTCATCAAGAAACAAGCACCCAAAAAAAAAATTAATGAAATACAAAAATAGTTCTTAAATCATGATTGCTAAGTACAATCATCGATGGAAATAACCAAGTAAATGCTTGTATTACCTTTGAATACCTTTATGCAGCGATATATTTATTCTACATAGAATTATTAGTTCCTTATTTTAATGTTTATGTTTATTAGTCTCTAGTTTCCTTTCCAAAAAAATGCATATGAATATTACATAAATATTATACAAAACACACAAATTTTGGATGGATGAATCTGGGCGGAGTTCATGCAGCTGCGATGATCTTCCACTCTAACCCTTGTTTTAGTCAAATATCCTATTGAACATCCGGATTCTTCTATAAATGCTTTTATATACTTTTTGTCTCCTTTTTAGGGCAGCCTTTTTAGCTGTTTATGTCAGCATGACAGATATATAAAGAAGTAGACAATTACACAAGTTTACAAATTCGGGTCAACTCAATGTTATTTGTTGCCGTGAACTTAGATCTTCAGTCAGTGTGTCAAGATTGGTTCTAGTTTTCGAGTTCGCTCATGATGGCAACACTGCGCTCTAATAATGACTGTCAGTTGATCACGTTGCATTAAATATCATTTAGAACTTGTTCTTGTGCAGTGATTTTGCTTCGGAACGTGTCAAGATGCAGAGGCAACATAGCAATTTTGTTACGTTTGTGGAAGTTATATGCTCGAAAAACGTGAAAAATAATGAAAAATGCACTTAAGCATGCGTATTTGGAGTACTTTGGTTTTGCTGCAGTAAACACTGACAAACTATGACTACCGAAATTGTTTTGTAACGCGTGCAGAACAAAGCTGTACAAGTGATCGCTTGGTGAATATGTATACTTTTCATTTTCTGTGCCAACGTTAAGGAAAGAACAGAAAAATCATGGAGATGATTGCTACTTTTGCTCGATGAATGTAGTCGGATTAATTGAAAAAAAATAGCACAGTATAAATATCCTGACATATCATCGGTGCCATAGTCAGTTCCACGTACGGACAGTGATCCATTGCCAATTTATCCTGGTATAAGTGCAAAAATGCCCTAAGAACTTCGTCTTCAATAAAGCGACGAAGAAATAATATAATCAAAGAAAGAATATTTGTCGGACCTGACATTCGAAAAATATGGCTAATGCAAAGTTTAGAAAACAAGTTTAACGCCTGATGAAGCAGCAGCATGGCTATTTTTCAAAGTGTTGTTTACAATTTTCTCGGTAACTACAAATAACCTTATTACAAGCAAGTAATCTACATTTTTTGCAAAATTTGATAGATAGGTAGTATTTATTTACCCATTGTACTTAGAAAATACAATTCAAAATATACAACATACAACATACATACATATATAACAATACTTTCTTACAAAAATTTTGATTTTGATCTTCCACTCTTGTCTACTGTTGCTTTGATGACACTACTGCCACATAAAATCTCTTTGGTGCAGGTTGTTCAACCATTTTCTTGCCAAGTTTGGCCTATATTCCTCTGAAGAGAGGACTTCAATTATATTAGTTATGTCTCTCAAGATACATTTTCTGCATTCACATCTTGATTTTTTCCCACAAAATTTGGGCGACACGAGCGACGATTAAGAAGAGCGGCTATACCAAGTTATAGCGAAAATCGAAAAGCGATACCAAGGATTTTGGGATGAAGGTATTATGAGCAACTACTGTTAAACCCTAATGCATGAAACAGATCCCAAGCAGAATAAAAGACTCAGTTCAACCTCTGTTCATTTCTGATTTATACTTTTAATTCAATAAATGGCCTTTAATGGTCAAAAAGAGTTAAACAAAGAATTTATTTAATATTTCGAAAACAAGAACCAATTAAAAAAAAAACGGGCTGCTGATTTGCATTCAGCCCCTAAATTTACTTTATAAACAGCTTTTGGTTGCTTATGTCCAAAACCGTGTATACTTGTATTATTGATGGGAGTAGCTAATCTCAAAATTGCTTTAACGGCATATTATATATGAAAAAATTGAACTATTCATGGATTTTTATATTTCACAACTATTCGCACTAATTTTATTCAGTAATTTTACAAAAATGTTATTTAATTACAACACATATATAAAAAAAATAATATAATATTTAAAAAACCAGAAGACCCTTATTAAATGTTTGAACAATGTTCCAATACAAAACAACCCAATGAGATCAATTCTACTAATATGAATGCTTCTTCATAGTATATTCCTTCGTTAAGAAACTTATTTCAGAAATAATATCCTGCACATTAAAATCCCCAGATTTAAACCCAAATAACACTGCTAAAGAAACTAAATTTTTGTCTTAATTATAATCACATTTGCTTAAATAAGATATTACATGGATTTATGTAGAATATATAAAATAATGACACATGAAAGACCAAAATAAAATCGGTTGTTTCCTGTATTAACGCTTCTTTTTCCGTTTCCTCTTTTTAAAAAAACTTCTTTCTTTCTTTTCGCACATCGAAATCCCCAATAATAAACTTAAATAACTAAGTGGAGAAAACTAAAGTCTAATCATTAACAACCAGTACCAAAGGTCCCATATGATATATTTGGGCAACGTTAACAAACGAAACACTAACCAAAGTACTAATAGTCGCGAATTAATCCGAGATTGAGGATCAATCCTCGGATCGGGCTAAAACTCGTCCAATAGTCGGTATAATCCCAGATTAATTCTACATATAATCTTAGATATTGGCAATAAATAGCGATTGATCTAGGATTCTAGAATCCGAGAATTGATCTCTGTCTATTAGTATGGTTGTAAGAAGATCAATTCTTTCTTATATTAATACTTCTTCATAATAGGTTTTCTCCTTCCAGAGTGCAAATCAGAAATAATACACCCAAAAAACCCCAATTCGGACTAAGTTTTGGGTTGATACATGTAGAGCATTATAAGAAAATCCGCTGCTCTTCGCTTAACTGTCAAGGAATTACTTGAGAATATTTTCAGAAAACTACATAAGAAGAACCCAGAAAAATGAAAACTGTAAAATCATTCAAATTAAAAGATATTTGAGTTCATCATTAACATAATTCTGGTCTCCCTCCTTCCATATCAATAGTTTTTTTTTTACATCAATGTAAGTTCCTAAACTGATAAATAGTAATTTAAGATTGCCAAGAATAAACCTCATTGAAAACAGTCTGCTTCAAATGTTATATCAAGAAAATGACAAAAGCACAAATTTGCCGTTTTTTTATGTTAAGGGCCTTCAATAATAGTTTCTTTAATGATATTGTACAAGGTACGTCAAGAACAATCATCAATGGAAATAGACAAATCTTCTAAAAGCTTGACTTAATTATACTTCTTTTACAAATGTTGTTTGACATCAAAATAAAATATAATGAACGCAATTTAGTAGCCAAATAATGATTTTTGAAGAAAAATAAAGCCAAAATGTCTGTTGTATAAATGTTACCTCCTCAAAATTCCTTCCCACATTATTTTTATCATTAAGCAATTTTTTTCAAATAGATCCCTCAAAGTCAAAATCAACAACTCCTACTCCCCTCCTTTTACACCTGTTCAAGGTCTACCTCAAGGATCCCCTCTATCCCCACTACTTTACAACATCTTCTGCTCCCACATCTACAACCCTGACCCCCTTCACTTTAATCCCTCAAAATATCTCCTCCAATTTGCAAATGACACAACCCTCATTTCCCATGCACCCTCCGTACCTAAAGCTCTGCAATCCCTTCAGCAAAATGGCGAATTAAAATCAATCCCCACAAATCCCAGCTTCTAATTCCCTATCACCGCAACAACAATCCTACATATAATATCCATATCTCCCACACAACTGTTTCCCCTTCTACGTCCATAAAATACCTAGGCATTACCATAGATCAAAAAGTAAACTTTAAAAGTCACACAGCTTCAAAAAAGGCTAAAATCATTACAAGGGCCAAATTATTTAGGAATTTAACATACAAAAACAACGGAATATCCATAAAAACAGCCGTTAAAATTTACAAAATGATTTTCCGCCCTTTACTTGACTATGGTAATGTTCTTTTCCTAAACTCCTGCAATCCCACTATCCATAATATCCAAGTTAGCGAGCGATCCTCCCTAAGAGCTTTAACCAAAATCCTTTAGACAATCCTTTAGACAATCCTTCTAACCAACTCCTATATGACACTACCTCTGTTATTCCCATCAATGAACCTTCTCTCTACCTTCTCTACCTTAGCGAAACATTTTCCAAAAACTCCTTCAACCAACACATCCTTTCCATTTACTGCTTGCGCAGAAATCCTGACCTAATCCCTAAACATAAAACCCCTTCACTCACAACATTTTAATTCATCGAATCACATCATCCATCATCATCACCACCATCAGAGACAGATCGATAGCCATTTAACGGACTAACGGACTAATCCACTAACATCATCTACCATACATGTATTATATTTATTGTTATTGTACGTTTGTCTGTTTATATATATATATATATATATATATATATATATATATATATATATATATATATATAACGCCAAAATGGCAATTAGTAGTCTGCAAGAAAAATCAACTGAGGAACTTAAAACGCACCATTGGGCTGGAGTGGAAGAACTTTCTGCCGAGTGAACTAACTTACGTCAAAATTATAAGTACATATTTTTATCTATCTTTTTGTAATAAGAAAAACAAAGCATTAAATACAAATACAAATGCCTCAGCGTCATATTCTACATTTAAAAAAATGACATTAGCGCAATTCTGGCCACCTTTGACATAAATATCAGAAATAATATTCACAACCAAATTTCAGAAAATAACCTTCAATAACTCCGTAAAAAGTAAACTGCCTATTAAGAACAATGTAATTCTTGCCTTATTTTATACATAAAGCCTTTTAAATCTATATTATTTCCTTAATTAAAAAAATATCATAAAATTAGATCTTGGAAATATCAAAGTCTTTCAATGATCCTTGAAGAAAATGTATCGTAATTATCCAGATATGTACATACGATATTGCAACCCTTATTTTTAGAGGAGATAAGAACACCTATTCTCTTCTAAACTAAAGAAAACAGACTAATTCAAATTTACTAAATATATTCTAGAAAAAGTGTTATTTGGTGACGATGCAGGTTTTATAATAAATTTTGGCGGAAAGACTTTGTGATACATTTTTTTTAATAAGGTAAATTAATAAATATACTTTGTTTTTATCAAAAAACAATCCAGGTATTATAAACATTCTCTTGTTCTTAATTACCTCTACTTCAACTTCTTTAAATTTTATATAAAAAAATTGACGACAGCGCAATTCTAGCCTTCTTCTATGTTAGGAATCTTTTACGTCAATTAAATGATCATGAATGAAGAATGCTGAGAAAAAGTATGGATAGAAATAGCCAAATCATATAATTATAATTTTCTCAGCTTCAACGACATATTTTACTTTTTTTAATGTCAACAGCACAATCTGTACCTAAGAGCTGTTTACGTCAATATTATTCTTTAAAAGATTACAAATAAAGAGTGACAAAATAATCATTTGTGGAAATCAAATCAGTTTTGTAAATAGATATTTTTATTTCACTACTCATCGGTGATTTTAAACAGATGTTATTTGATAAAAACACATCAGTAATAAATACGATATTTCCTGCCACTAGGAAAGTATATATAGACAGCTTAAAGTATTATCGAAAACTATAAATGATTCAATAGAAATATTTACTTCAAAAATATAACTCTTTAGGCTCCCACAGATAGCAACAATAACAAACACAATCAGAATAAATTCGAATCCCAGCACTAAATTTGATTAATTCAATTTAACATTTTACTTAACGAAAAACCTGTGGAACGGTAATGCCTACTATTTATCAAATAGCCACAAACAGCAAATAAAAAATTAAGATTTTGAAACAGTAAAGAAAAATAGCAGATCAAAAACTATTAATCAAACGGTAGAGCTAAAGATTATAGGTTCGCACCCTTTCCTCAAGGTTTTAAACTTCACAACAAATTAATGAAGAAATATAGTTCCACATCCTAGGACATCTGCTTCAACTTCCAAAATCTACGACATCATCCAAACTCATTCCAACACATCAGCCGCATAAACGCAGCCCAACTCGAAACGATAAGATCGAAAATTAAAAACTTGCATCGAAGGAAAGACATAATTTAACAATTTTTAGAGGTCAAAACTACAAAGTTCTAAAATAAAAGATTTTATTTATTTATCAATAGCTTAGTGTCGATATTTACTTTTATGTTTTTTGCAAGGTAGCGTGATTAATTTATGATCGAAAACTCCTTTCTTTTAAATATATCAAAATACAATTTACTTTTGTGTTCGGAATTAATATTCACGCTACCTTGCAAAAAACATATAAATAAATACGACACTCAGCTATTGATCAATAGACATCCTCTATTTTAGAATTTTGTAGCTTCTAATGTATCACTAACGGATGTCTTTATTGTTAGGTGTTATTAAAATTGTCCAAATTTCCAAGACAACTTACAGTAGTGAAACTAATAAGAGCCTAAGAATAAATAAGTAACCATATACTCCAAGAGTACAAAGAGAGAAGATTAATAATTGTAGATGAACAAGCGATTTCAAAATCTTTATGATATACATCTAAAAAGGTTTAATTCATAGAATGAAATATTATATATGATTGAATAGAGTTTTTATCAAAATGACAAAGAATTAAGATGTTATGTCTAATTAGGTGTTTAGTTAATGGAATTGAGTTATTGGATTACAACAGATAGATATATAATATGGACTCAATGTAGCAATAATACATTATTTTATTTAAACTTTTAGATATTTAACAAAACCTCTTATTGTTTAGCAAATCCGCCATATCAAAATTTAGATTAAAATCATCAAAAAGAGAGATTTGTTACTTTTAGTAGTTAACTTTTCATCTCGACCAAGACGAGATCATACAGTAGAACACAGATATCAGGTTACGATATTGGTTTTGACGAAGTTTTTTTTCTTTGACAGACAAATATGGGTACTTACATATTACACAAGTGTAGCAAATAAACATAAATCATTATGATAATCGTAGCTAGAAAAAGCCATGTATGTAATTTGTATTTTATCTTGACTTTTGTAGACTAAACAAATGAAGAACGTATATTGTATTGTAGATTTTTTTCAAACTAAAAGTTCATTCAGATGGAGGGCATGAAGGGATGAATAGTGGCTACCGGTTGTCAACGGACGCTAAGGTCGCCAGTGAAGCAGAGGCCAAGGCTACGACCGCCAAGAAGTTTACAACCAAGAAAGCGGCAAAATCACCTAAGAGTGGAACGACAAGTTGTGGCCGAGCCAAGAATACCGACGCAAGAGAGAAAAAATCCTCGGTTGAAGAAGTCAAAAAAGCCTTATCAGCCATCGGTGATTCAGATAATAAGGATAACTTCGCCTTATAATCTGAGTCCCTGTCGAAAGCCAAAAAGGTGACCTACGAAGAAAATCAAAGCAGAAGAGGGCGAAGGACGCTACGAAAGCCGATGCAAAGAAACCGTCTCAACATGTGTAAAACCTGGAGTTTAAAAAAAATCTATTGATGAAACCTAATTAGCCAATTGTTATCAGTTTTATGTCAATTAATCATTTGCTGTCTTTGTATAGGGTGTCTAGGAAGTAAAGATGAATTTTAATTTGGTGCCATTTGGTAAAATGACGTTTGGCAATCGTGCTTGTTTCATGTTCGTCATTTGCTATCCTTCCCATTTACAGCCTGATAGCTTTTGTGTAGTGAACATTGTAGTTTTGAGTTTATTTTCCTCATGAAGCAGATGACAACCAAGTAATGTATTCAAGTGATAAAAAGTTATTACAAAAACTGTGAAAGCCAATCATTAGTGAATTGCGTATCACCCTAGAATGTAACGCTGCTCCAACCGAATCCTCAGTTCGGAAGTTGATCCGTAAGTTAGAGAACACAGGTTCTGTTGCAACTGTTAAGAAAACAGGACGACCGTTCAATGCATTCAATCCTTTCAAAATATCTAAAAATGCACGCGTACATGATTTAATTTAAACATGACTTAAAAATTATGGAAAAAGACATCGATTTGCTCAGTTTATCTCGACAAACGGAGAACAATAAAAATATTAATTTTCTCAGATGAGGCACACCCACCTACTGCTCTGCTCAATGAAAAGATTCCCCAAAAAATTCTTTGCGTGGCAACCAGGAATGGTCTGCCAGATCATGCGATCTTACGCCTTATGACTTTTTTATGGGGATTTGTGTTTCGTGAACGAACCACAAAGAATACACCAATTAAGGATGAACTTCAATGAACGCATTGCTTGTTGGGTGGTCATATGAAGGATATATTTTTTCATGCATAAATGGGACATGTTACTTAATGTGTTTATGAAAGAAAATTACATTTTCAATTAATTTTGTATGTTCTATAGAACTTTGATATTCATCGCTACTTCCGGAACACCCTTTATATCTCATATATTAAAAAAAAAACAAATAGTTGAGAGTTGCATATCATTTTGATAAAATATAATCTCTTTTATATATGTCACCTAGAAAGGTATTTAATATCCTAAGATGTTTTTTTTCTTTTGATGTTATGTCATCATCAGAGATGTTATAACAGATTTTAAGACTGATTGTTAGCTCTTGGGGTATGCAGTAACACCACATTTGGTTGTAAGAATATCCTAGATGAAAATCAGCCAAATAGTTAATTTGGAACAGCAGTTACGTCTAACTTTTATTTTTATTGCTTTAAATCCGATATAATACTTCTCAGGGTTCGATATCAGTGGCCAAATAGTTGAGGAGATTCTGGATACTACTGGTAATACTCTTCTAAACGACGAAGAGACAAAACTTTTAATACCTAAAATGGATCACTCTTAGCAAAATATCTAACTACATCCTCTTGCGTCTAGAGAAGCAATCCCTTAATGATCTTTACAGAAGCGACCGATGTTAATATCCTTCAATGTTTTGAGGGCAATATATCGTAAACTTAGGCTTTGGTCAATATCTATCGGTGTAGAATAATTTATAACAAAGTTTTGTTATCACAAAACTTAGAAGATAATAATTTGTCTGTGCTTAGTATCCCTCTGCATTACTCAAGCAGCAGAAACGTTTACACGACGTGCCACTTGCTCGATTAATAAATTCTCTGTTTCTAATTGGAATGTAAAGGTGAGTTCAGCGAAGAAAAGATATTTTAAAGTTTATAAAAGCATGCTTTGATTCAAAATATCAGCATAAAAATTTTCATATAGAAAAAATGATTGTCATCTCTACTTCTATTATTTCGGTTAGTTAGTTAGTTAAATATTAACAATTGAATGTGAAAAACTTTCAAATTAAATACGTGTAGTTGGCGGGGATTTTCTTGGCGTAATCTCGCAGTTCCTGATTCGATTGCTTTTTTTTTTTGGTAATGAAGGGAAACTGCGGCGTACCTGTTGCGAGGTCGCCGGATGTTTATCGCCGCCATCAGTGTCGGGTTAAGTCAGACATGCAGGCAGCCGGTGGCGGCGGCGGCGGCGGCGTCGGTGGCGCTGGCGTGCGGTCGCTGGATGGAGTCGTGAGGCGTAGGGGCGGCGCGGCACGGACCCCCAGCCCCGCCGATTGATATAATTAATGAATCTATGAATGAGAAATGAGAAATGGGTGCGTGTACTCGTCGAATGTAAATGAAGGCGGCTGGGGGGTGGCGCGGCCCGGCCGGGCATTGTGCGGAGGCGGCAAGTAAATCACTTATTAATGTGCAGGTGACTGCGGCCGCTTTGTGCCGCGACTCGTGCTCCATTAAAATGTAGCAGGAACAAATGACGTACACCGATTCGTACTTCTGTCGTCTATTGAGAGAAGGATTATGTGTAACGGCTTATGTTTGAGAGCGGCGGCCTATGGAAATGATAAATGGTCGCCGCTGTTTCGGGGACGGTCGGTGAAAGGGTAGGGTGAATGCAGTTTGCAATTTACTGATTTCTATAACACAAAATATATTAACAATATACAATAATTCTTCTAGGAAAGGTAAAATGCTTTTTAATATTTTAATACCATTATTTATTGTGGTACTTATGTTACTACTGTTTTAAACCTTTCGGGTTACTTTGAAGTAAGCGTTGAGAATCATCTCTTTTTCTCTTGTTCGTGGACGATGGTTAATTTCGACTTCTATCACTTGGCATATAATATAAGATAGTAATAGTAATAGTAAGATATTTTGCGTTAAACAATAATTTCGTATTGTCACAATCTATTTGATGGCAACACAAATAGATATATACATACCGCAACCTCTAGTAAATTAAGGCCACAAATAAAAACAAATAGTGATGTGGACATTCAAAATTTTCAAAATTAGTTTGAATAAATCTATTAAATTTTGCAATAATATTATGTTTATTTACGTTTTACAACTTATAATGAAAACCCTCGCTTATGTTTTACTGATTGAAGGGTGGGTTATAGGCCACCCACCCACCCTACATATACATATTAACTTTAATTACTGATCGCCTCTCGGTTTGCAATAACTTTAATTACAAAATTTGAATAAAAGAAAATTGACAGAGTAAAATTTGTGAGTGTGTAAATTAATAAAAATTATGTACACATGATTCGTGGAAAGGCTTTAAATCGAGCTTAGATAAGATTAACTATAGAAGGCCATTTATATTTAAACTTAAATTTGGATTATGCTTAATTTTTTATTACATACAAGGTTTTATTGTTTTGTAAGAAGAAAAATCATCAACAATTAGTATTACATTATAACTTTATATTGTGTATGCTTCTAGCCAACCCTCCAATCAGTAAAACATAAGCGAGGGTTTTAATTAAAAGTTGTGAAACGTAAATAAACATAACTTTGTTACAAAATTAAATAGATTTTTTCAACAAATTTTTCAAATAATTTTAATGATGTTGACTGATTGGATGGTAGGATAGAGGCCACCCACCCACCCTACATATACATATAAACTTAAATTCCTTATCGTCTCACTGTATCCAATGAAATTAAATACAAAACTTTTTGAATAAAAAAGAAATTAATAATATAAAATTTTTGTGTAAATTTGTAAAAATTCTATGCATGATGGGTGGGTAGACTTTAAATCTAAATTAGGTAATATTAACTATAGAAAGTCATTTATTTTTAAGATATTATATAAGGGTACCATCTATCTTAATCATGGTTAACCCAAAGAGTTAAAAAGTAAATCTCGATTCCTTGGGCTATGCTGATGAGATCCAAAATAGATCGGAACTGGTATGTGACTGTTATTGACAGGGACCAATTATTATTTATATTTAAACTTAAATTTTGATTTTTTATTACATAAAGGGTTTGAAAGTTTTTAGCAGCAAAATTATCGACGATTAGCAATTAAAGTTATCATGTATATGTAGGGTGGGTGGGTGGCCTCTAGCCCACCCTCCAATAAGTAAAACATAAGCGAGGGTTTTAATTAAAACTTGTAAAATATACACAAAATAATTACATTTTTATTGATACAAATTTTTCAAATAATTTTGATGATGTTATACCGATTGGACTTTTTAAATGTAATAGAAATTCAAAACATAAAATTTTTGAGTGAGGAAATTAATAATTTTTAATGCACAATGGGCAGACTTTAAATCTAAATTAGATAAGATTAATTATAAAATGTCAATTACACTTAAATTCAAATTTGGTTTCTGTTTATTATTTTTTGCTTACAAGGTTTTATTGCTTTTTAAGCAGCAAAACCATCAACGAATAGTATTTGATGTTATCATGTATATGTAGGGTGGGTGGGTGGCCTCTATCCCACTCTCCAATGAGTAAAACATATGCGAGGGTTTTAATTAAAAGTTGTAAAATATAAATACACACAACATAATTGCAATTTTTAGAGATTTATTCATACACATTTTTCAAATAATTTTTGTTGATGTTTTATTGATTAGAACGTGGGATAGAGTCCACCCATCCACCCTACATATACATATAAATTCTAATTACTGATCGTCTCGCGGTTTGGAGTCAAATTAATTACAAACCTTTTTGAATAAAAAAGAAATTTAAAGGGTAAAATTTTTGAGTGAGGAAATTAATAAAAATGTTATGCATAATGGATGGGCAGACTTTAAATCTAAATTATATTAGATTAACTATAAAATGTCAATTACATTTAAATTCAAATTTGGATTATTTTTTATTACATAGAAGGTTTTATTGCTTTTGAAGCAGCAAAATCATCAACGATTAGCATTTATAGTTAACATGTATATGTAGGGTGGGTGGGTGGCCTCTATCCCACCCTCCAATAAGTAAAACATAAGCGAGGGATTTAATTAAAAGTTGTAAAATAATTACAATTTTTAGAGATTTATTCATACAATTTTTTTAAATAGTTTTGATGATGTTTTACTATTTAGAGAGTGGGATAGAGGCCGCCCACCCACCCTACATATACATATAAATTTAAATTACTGATTGTTTCGTGGTTTGGAGTAAAATTATTTAAAAACTTTTGAATAAAAAACAAATTTAAAAGATAAAATTTTTGAGTGAGTAAATTAATAAAAATTTTATGGGTGGGCAGACTTTAAATCTTAATTAGATAAAATTAACTATAAAACATCAATTACATTTAAACTTAAATTTATTTTTTACTCGTACAAAGTTTTATTGTTTTTAAAGCAGCAAAATCATCAACGTTTCATTTCATCAAAGTTTCATCTCAAAATAATCATTTGTTTTTGAGATACATTCACGAAAACAATACTTTCAATATATATTCTACATAGGGAAAGTAAAAACAACAATTTGAAGATTATTACGTGAAGATCCAAGTCAAACAAACTTGAAGTTTACAGAATCATTGGAAGTTACTCAACAAGCAGTTTCTGTGCGATTGAAATGTACGAGAATAATTCATAAGCAAGACAATCTTATGAACTAAAATCTTAAGATGTTAAAAGGAAATTTTACATTTGTGAGCAGCTGATTCAATTAGAAACAATCTCAGAAAAAAATACTATGCTGATCTTAGTCAGTCGTTGATATTTACTTTAACACTAACATCCAATTATTGGTGTAATTTTACTAAAACAGGATAAAAAGTGATAACTTCTTTATAAAAGAATGTGTGATTTTGATTTTCAGAAATAAACTATGGATATAATGTTGAGCATTATATTACTTTTTGCATTTTGATTATCTCAAAGGACCAATTTTTCATCTCCAGTGAAGAGCAATTAAAAAATACTTTTTATTGTATTTATTATACTGGATCTTCGAACAGATTATGCTGGACCAAAATACCTACTCCACTTTCTTTCCCAATCTGCTCCAAATATTCTTGGACGGTTGACCAAGATTGGTTAGTAGTATTTGACAACTCACCGATTATCTGACACGAATTTGCTTCCACTTGCGCCCTTAACATACTAGTGTTTAAAGTTGTTGAACTTTCTGATCGAAAAGAGTCGGAGTGATCAAAACTTGAACGTCAGATGCATTTGGATAAACAATGGATTGTTTTTGGTAGCAACTGCTGCGTTACTACCATTGTTGAACTCGGAAGCATGCAAATGCATCTTCTGGTATTTCACCCATCACACCATAAATTGGAAAAACAATAATTTAATTGTTTACTTGTAAATAAGTTACTCTAACGATTAGGTAGTTTTGGCACGTTTTGAAGTACTCAGTGAGTTGGTAAATAGCAAACAACTTATATGTGAATTTTCAATGGATTACCACCATGGTCGTTATTACAAAATCTTGTAATTGATTTTTTTTATGTTATGTGATATTTAATCCATCATAAATACCAAAGATATTATATTTATTCAAATAGATTATTCTATTAGCACTTAAAAAGAAAAATGGAGATATAGAAAACTGTATGACAATTTAGTCATTATAGTGCCAATTAAGTCATTCACTTCAAAACCCACAAATAGACTAAAGTTATATGTCATACTTGATTGATTTTTCGCGATACAATTTCGCTGATCATTTTCGAACTATAGTTTTTATTTCTCATAAATTTAAAAAAAATGTATGGCAAAGTAAAAACCTCAACAATCATATATTTATTATTAATTGATTCGTCGAAAGTACAACGAATGTAAACAACAAACTAGTTCGATAAAGATTTTTTTACTAATGTGGTGCAAGTAGACGTTTATGGTTAAAAGTTAAATAATAATTAAAAAATATCTTGCAGTAATTAAAAAATATATTTCCTTTAGCCACAAGATTGTTTTTATCAAGTTATTTTATTTCTTGTGTAAATATAAATGATTTTTTTAAATTAAATGCTTTGGATTATAAAAATATACAATAAACATAAAAACTTGTTAGATTTTAGGAAGTTACTGCTATTGTTTTTATTTTCCCAAAGATACGAGTAAATCTTTCAGACTAACAAAATCTGTATCTGTTACAGTTTATTCCCCACGCACGGGCTTTTTTTTGCCGAAGCCAGCCCCTCGTGTTGAGAAATTGAGAATTGAATTTATCATAACAGGGGGGTCGAGTTTGCGCGCTCCATGTATGTGGTCACCAAAGATGGCTGGCACGGTTATGATAAGGCGATGCTTTAATGACGAGGTGGTTGCCATGACGATGGCGGGCACTGGGCAGGGCCGGGCGGCGGTCAGCAGGTGAGGCGGGGGCGGCGCGGCAGCCGCCATCACGCAATCTCAAGCGGCTGCCTGTCGATATTATGCTTCTTCACCGCCGATATGAGATGATGGCGAGGGAGCGAGGTGACGATGCCGTCGGTGCCCCGGCCTGGACGAGGAGCACTTCCACCACCGCCAACCGGAAACGGACCCGAATCGAATCCCCAACCCTTCCTCTTCGCCCTGGTCCGTTCGTTCATCATCATCATCATCATCACCGTCGTCGTCATCCGCAGACTCCAGACGGTCCGAGGGACGAGGGAGCGAGACGGCTGCGGAATTAAGTAAAACGGGAGGAGGCCCCGCGTATCCAATTATAACTTGGAAACGAATTTCTCATTTCGAGACAATTAAGCGGCATATTATAGTCACTGAAGCGTCCTGGCAATACAGCATCGCGTCAGCCGGGGCGGGACGTCTCCACAAATTATACTTTGGGGAACATTAATTTTCATGATGGAAGACGTCGTGTGGAGGCAGCGGGTGGCGGGCGGCGTCGGTGGCGGCGGCGGAGCATCGATCGAAGAGTTTGTCCGAAATATGGGCCCCCGAGTTAAGCAACTCACGAAGTTATATATTAGGTCCGGGCCTGCAGTTCTGGAGAGACGTGGCCGGCATGAATTCCCGCTCCGCAATCAGACGACGAGCGTGACGCCCATGACAACTGGAATTTCTTACATACACATGTGAGAGATGACCATCGTCTCCTCTCCATCAACTCTCGCAAATCTCATTCCTAGAGACTCACTACCTACTATCTACGACACACAAACACACGGACTCGTGTTAGTCGCAAATTGTACGTATACATAAAATCTCATTTAAAAGGCTTTAGCAAGTTGAAAATAAAAACATCGAGATCACAAGAATTTAATTATCTAGGCTAATATATGTAATTAAAACTCCATTCCGTCCGTATCTAAATTAAGAATCAGCTGATGTCCATTTGGGTTTCGATTGACTTCTTAAGGGGGTATTACTCTTTAGAAAATTCGACAATTCAATTTTTTCTTTTTTGCATTTTATTATAGTCTGGGGTTCTGAGGGTGTGTTTTGAAAATATTAATTTGAAATTCGTAGAACTCCCATAGTTACACAAGCTTAGGTTGCGGCGCGGTACTTATACCGCCGACTGTTATACCTCGACTGTTTTTCTGTTTTATGGTCCCCCCTTGTCTCTATGGCTTCCCCTTGTATATATGGCCAAAGTACAGCTGATTAAGGGTAAGTTACTCAAATCAGTTGTTATCCGCCGTAAGTTCAACCGTATTAGTGCTAAATGTATTGCAAACTTTGAACGCGTTTTTCTCGGAACGACATTTTGCAAGACGGGCGCACGTTTTTCTCAAAAACTATTGAACCGATTGACTTGCAGTTTGGCACACATATTGAAGGAACCTTCACTTATGGTTGGAACTAGGATTATTTTGATAGCTTGTATATTTCACTTTCAATCTGATGTTTTAGTTGAAAATTTTTCGGAAAAATTGAACTTTGATTTTTAAACAGCTGCCGTTTCTATAAAAATATGTGTACTTGTTTAGTTCTAGTTCGGACGATAACTACACTCATATAGATTGAAAACATAAATTGTTTTTTTATTTTAGACTGTTAGCATCGCCACAATCCGTGCGCCCGATTGGACGAGCGTTTAGCGCCGCGACATACGTAACAGCGCATAACTTGTATACATTTCGATTAAGTAATTCAATAAAATTTATATTGTTAGTTTAAACATGTCTTAATATGAGTGGAAACTCCCGATACTGTGGGTTTGATAGTTTTCACAGAAATAATTCCTAAAAATTACTCTCAAAACGCGCTTCAGAAGAGTAATACCCCCTTAAGTAACTTAAATCTTTTGATATATTCAAATAAATTAATTACATAATTACTAGTAATCTAAGTAAAGATATTTCTTGAATGAATTTTCTCACTTATCTCTTGGTGAAACATTATGATTTACCTATTAACTAAAGATATTAACATATAAAGATTATTTTAATGGCTAAACTTCACCCATTTTTTTCAGCAAATAAAGACGTTTATTATTATTATTATTTAATCTTTGTTATATATATTTTATCTTTAACGGCAGTATCTATTATATTCTATCTAAGTATATACAGGCTGTTTGTACATATCTGTAGGCCCAACAGGTTTTTAGATTTCCTTCTTCTTAATTTTTGATAGACGATCGTAGACATACCCATCGCCCTATCATATATAGATAATTCGCATTTTGCTTATATACGGCAAAAATGCACCCGCCCCACCTCTTTCTTCTAGGTCTTCTAGGTAAGTTCTTAAGTTCAGTCAGTTCTTGAGGGTTTGGTCTTATTTACTATTCTTTATAGAATCTGATACATCAAAGTTCGTTAATCAAAATCAATATTCCATTTAATAAAATTCCATATTAAATATGTTTTGGTCTTCATTCAAATCAAGCTAAGATATTAAAAGCAAAAACAAACAATATTCAATGTTTAATTAATTATTTCTTATTAGTGATTTAAAATGTAACTGTCTACCTAAGTGTTTCTTAACTGATTATATTTTTCTTGAATCATTCGTAAACAATAAATAACCACTACTTTTGAGTTACACAGATTTATTGATGAGCTGCCCACTGTGTGACAAATATTGCAGTGTTTTCAACAATAAATTTGTTTATGTCAAAACAAACGTCTTTTATTTATAAAGTTTGTATGAAGTTACACAAAGTATCAGCGCAAGCAATCGAATATCCATGTACAAATTTATTAAAGTCATTTAAGTCGTGAGTGAACATTCTTGTCTTTAAATGCACCACGTTGATGAATCCAAATTAGATCGAAACTGCTCCGTGGCTATTGTTGACAGAAAAACAATAATTCAATTAAGAATGTAACAGAACGAAGAACTAAACAACTTACTTTTACAACACCTTTGCTTAAAAACTTCTTTCTTTTTAATGTCTTAATTATTCATTTTCTTTTGCAAGTAGTGAAAAACGTGAACACCCTCAACAAAGATTTTTTTTAATATATAATGAACCACAGTGTTCAATACCAAATTTTATTACAGGATTGTAAGCAAGATCTTATGACATGTATACCAAAATCTAAACAATATACTTTAAAAGTTTCATTCTATCTCCTGAAAATTTGCTAAAAACACTTTTAACCATAAAAACATCGACCAAATGTGTTAGGTTAGGTTATAACCTTTTGATAATTCTTTAGCTAAAATAGTCTAAAATCAAGATTGGTTCCTACTGACTTTAATTAACCATAACCTTTAAACGCAGATAGTTAACTCCGTTGGACATTTTTAATCGTGACAATTAAAGGAGGACCGGCGGAGTTCTCTTCGTTAAAAGATCTTTCACTCAAACCCATGATTACATACCATCAATACTGCTCCAGAATATCTTATGTAGAATATTTTTATATTTCTTATGTTTGAATTAAGCAGATTTTAGTCTTTTATTAGACATATTCTAATGGCATGTGTTGCCACTATCAAATTATATTAATTTAATAAATACATTAAATTTCTGATATTATTATCTATACCCTATGGGTCGACATTTGTTGATTTAAAGGAAAAATTATATCTGTACCATACTGATTTTTGTTATACATATAGAATTAAAATTGATTAGAATTTTTCAAATTAGTTTGATTTTAGGCAAAAGCCAATTTCTTCTGTACATAACGATGTTATACTCTGTTTAAACGTTTTCAATAATGTTAACTTAAAATTAAAAATTTTGTGAAAAATACATAAAAATTCTCAATGAAGAGTTTTTAACCGTCCTAAAATATTTTCCCAAAAATATTCAACAATTGTTTTTCGTGAAGAACAAAAACAATTGTAACTTGTGGAATAGAGTATCGTCGGAACAATCATATTAAAGATTTCTAAATTTTCTTGATAACTGATGATGACGAGCCTGAGGCCAGAAAAGGGCCAGAAATTTTTCTGAAGAAGGTACATTCTTTTGGAAAGGTAAACGTTTGAAGAAGGGTAGGCAAAATGTTCCTGAAAAGGAGGTCGATCCTGAGTTGCTCTTTCAGTGATTTTGCTTTACCACGAAGCGAATCCTGGCTAGAATGCCTAATGCCATCATCGATTAGAAAAAGGGTCACTTAAAGAAATAGAGGAGAATTGGTATAGATCTTCAATGATACCAACGAGGAAAATGATGTGATAGCTTCATGTTATGGTTAGTAGATATTACAATAAAATAAAATACTATTAAATAATAAGCCCCATTTACCAATCCCAAAGTTTATCACCGGTGAAAGTGATCACAAGTATACCAAATATCAAACAAAAGTCTCAACCTATCGCCCTATACCAGTTATTTAAAACTATAACAACTCTTTACACCAATTTTGTTTTCTAGAGAGTCTTATTATCTTTATCTATTTAAATAATAACTCCATCCCTGAATACTAATTTGGCTCTAAATCCCAACGTTCAACCATACTATCCTTATCCATTTTAACCTCTAATCGTCAGGTAGCAAGAATAGAAGAAAAAAAAAACACTCTGCTATACTCTTTCTAGATATACAGAAGGCATTCAACTAAGTTTGACACAAAGGCTTACTATATAAATCAGTGCAATTAAACCTTCCACCCTACCTCAAGGCTCTCCCTTATCTCCTCTTCTTTACATGTATTACCATGATCTCTATAATCCCAATCCTAATTTTTTCAACCTCTCAAAGTACTTTCATCAGTTTGTGGATGATACCGCACTAATAGCCCACTCCTACTTTCTTAATAATGCTATGTACTCCCTTCAACAACTCCTAGACTCCACCATAGCATGTTTTATATAATTGAGGATCTTTCTTAACTCAACTGAAACCCAATTTTTAATTGCACTGAATTTCCCCCAACTCCCCACCATTAAAAATTAACGAAAAAACGATCAATTTTGCTCCCATATTCAAATATTTAGGAATAACAGTAGATCACAAACTTACGTTGAAATCCCACACCCAAATAATGAAGTCTAAGGTTTCAGCAAAGGCAAAACATTTCAGAGGTCTTACCTACAAGATCGAGGGCAGAACAAAATCAAATCCTGTCAAAATATACAAAGCCATATGCCGGCCCTTGCTCCAATAAAGTCATCCATTCCGAGTCTCCACCATCAACCATTTCAATAGCTGAGCGCAGGGCCCTAAACTCCGTCACCCAAATAATTCTCTTCACAATCCATCAAATACACTGCTTTACGAATCCACAAATATCATGCATACCTTTGATTACCTATTCACTAAAATAGCTTCCAATTCATCTAACTTCCTTAAAAAATATTGATATTCAAATTTATGCTTCGATAAGGCCCTTCGAAAATTGTATGCTATTACAACACGATATCGCGCTGGTGTACAAACAGACTCTCTTATACTCGCAACGAACAAATTACTAATTTCAATTTTAATATTGATGTTTCTACAATTCCAAGAAATTTAGGTGTAAAGGCCTTAGGTTTTACTTTTGATTATCGATTAAATTTTACAAAACATATTGGTAATATCAACCAATCCCCAATAAGAATGTTAGGTTTTTTTAATGCGCACCTCTAAGACTTTTAGTAATACTGCGCTTTTAAAAACTTTGTATTTCTCCTTAGTGCGCAGCAAGCTAGAATATGTTTCGATTATTTGGTATCCATGTTACGTGAATAGTGAACTTAAAGTTGAGCGTGTACAAAGACGGTTTTGGAAATACTTATCATACAAAATCATCATGTATACCCAGAATTAAGGCATGATGTTTGCTCCTTGACGGCCAATCGCTAATCTCCAAGAATTTAGTGCCGAATTTTTGTTCAAATTAATTCATAATATTATTGATTGCCTTTATATGCTAATTTTTTGGCACCAACACTAGTATTTAGAAATATAACTACTTTTAGGTCACCATTTGCGAAAACTAATGCCTTAGGTAAGTCACCTATAAGTCATATGTGCCACAATGCAAATAAGCACTTTCGTGACATATTTATTGGTAATCGTCATACCTAAAAATTTATTGATAGAATTTGTTTATATTTACTTGTTTAAATCTTTTCCCTGTATTGGTTCTTCCGTTGGGAAATAAAGAAAATATTATTATTATTACTCTTATTATTATTATTGCACTCGTCGAAACCCCCTTATCCCCCTGATATTTGAACACCCCATGAAATGTCTATTCGAAAAAAATTAAAGCTTGAAGAAACAATAATTAACTTTTCAGTCAACAAACATGTTTATATTATGGGCAGAGAGACCAACAGGTTTACAGATATTGTATATATTATAATAATGAAGATATACGTATCCCATTATGTATAAAATACTCTGTAAATAAAGATTCTGTATACATACTCAAACAATTTCCTCTTTTGTGTTTATTTTCAGGTGAATGAAAGTTTACAATAAAATTAGAAAAAAATAGTTCTAAGTTTTTTCTAATTTTATTGTAAACTTTCATTCACCTGAAGAAGCAATAAATTTGCGAAACAATTGTAGTGAAAATAAACACACATTTTAAAAATCTTAGTTATTTACAACTTTAATGTACAAATTAACTTTAACTGTTTTGAGTTTTTTAACAATATTATTATTTAAAGTTGAACTATGTTTCTTAGAAAGTCAATTCTTTTTATAAACTCCATTGAATCATTTGTTTAGTACTTTCATACAGATTTTATACTAATTTTAACTTAGTTTAATAATAATTTTATGATTTAGTAATTATTTAAGTCAATTTTCTAAAGTTTTCTTTAGAATTTGTTAAAAAAATCCACTGTCTTTTAATTAAATTATCTGCATTTTTAGAAAGCTTTAATTTTTTTATATAAAATTATATTTAATAATAGAAAGGTACCATTGAAACACACTTATTACTGTTTTTATCAATGTTATATTAAATAACTATTGATTTTGCTGAGTAAATTGTTCCTTTTTTTCGTAAAATTCTAACTGTTTTTTATGCAATTGTAATTAAAATTATTGTTTGATATTTTATTTCTATTTTATTGAGAAACCTATTCTTTTGGTTAAAATTTCAGCGCTTTAAAATTATTTATTCTTAGAAATAAATTTTTAATAAAATTCCTATTGTACTGTATATTCTTAACTAAATTTTAGAAAGCTTGCATTTGGTTTTACAGGAAACTAACAGTTTTTGAAAGTTAATCTGATTAGTCTACAACTTTATTATTATTGATAGAGATGCCACTAAGGTGACATCTATTTTATATGTTTTTTAAATATTTATTAAATTTAAGTTCTTATAGTTTTCAAAATCTATCATTTCTTTTTATAACAAATTATTAATTTTTTAAATAAAATTCTAACTTTAAAACACATTTATACACAATATTTTTAAGTTAAATATACAGGGTGTCCCGTTAATGTGGATAAATGGCTGGACCATAGATTCCTGGGGTCAAAATATGATGATTTAACGCAACTTATCTATATCCAAAAATTTACGGTTAAGCCGGAATTTGTCTTCAAAGTTTGTTTATAACAATTGAACGCTTTATTCAATTTGAATGAAATACTATTTAAAAGCTTTTTTGTCTCTTAATATTATTTGATATCTTTTACGGTTTTCTCGCAAAAAAATAAAATATATTTTTTATCTATGGTATTAAAAAGAAAACCTAGTTTTCCATCGAATCGAAAATAAATGTTTTTTGTGACCGTCTTTCTTTAAAAAATGTAAATTATGTATAATAATAATTATTTAGTGTCTTTTAATAATTAATTTTTAACTTTATTATAGTTCATAAATATTCATATTTGGAGCAAACAGATATCTTGCTTGTATTAGGATTTTGCGAAGGAAATTAATTGAAAAGTGTTAGATGTTGTTTCGACTCCGAACTCTCTTTCAGAGCTCATGCAAAAACTATACAGGTCAAGGTCAAACTAAAGCTCGACATTTCCGAACATTAACATGCAAAAATCAAGGAATTTTAACTAAAACAGCCGGTATTTTAATCTAAAACACAAAAGTCTGTAACATATAATGAAAATGTTTTGAAATTGAAAAGTATACGAACAAAAGTTTGTATAAGGCAGGTGTATAACGGTATGCTTTTGGATAAAATCCGTAAGTCACACAACAAAAAATTTATCTGTAGCAAAGATAACACTAACGTAATGTGTTATTAATTCTTACCGCGATAGAAAATGACGTGGCTGTAAAAATCGTAAAGTGACTAAAGATGATTTTCTGAATCACTTTTCCAATACAGAAAATAGCGTTGATATACAGAAAACTACATATATAGCATGATAACTCTGTCCGTAATTCTTGCTGTCTAAATTTGTTCTAAGTATATCATTAATTTATGTATTTTTTGTAAATATGTAATAAGCAAGAAGAACAAAGCTTTAAACAATAAAGAATAAAGAATGAATGATACCGAGCAGGAATAATAGTAATAACATGTCATATTTTAAATTTGAGAAGGTTTCAATCGCCAATTCACTAACGCAACTGCTCAATCTGTCAATTACATCTGGAGAATTTCCATGCTGCTCAAAGACACTAATTATTGTGCCAGTATATAAAAAAAATGATTTTAAATTGACGCTTACAATTACAGACCGATATCGATTCTGCCAATTATTTTTAATTAAATAAAACACTTTTAACTTTGTTTTACCACAATAGTTCTTTATTAACTGTGACTATAGTTTTTATCATAAACTGATCATTATCAAACATAAAGTTTATGTTTATGTTAAAGTGTATGTTTGATAATGATCAGGTTATGATCGAAACTATAGTCACAGTTAATAAATAACTATTGTGGTAAAACAAAGTTAAAAGTGTTTTATTTAATTTTAATCAAAATATACCACCAAGTAAACGCCGTCAACATTCAAGAATCAATTATTTTTAAAGTGTAAGAAGGTTAGATTTAGATGTTCACGATCTACCATCCATCAATTTCATTGAGCAATGTCTTGAAGCTTTTTAAAATAACTAAATTATCCAAGCAATCTTCCTTAATTTGCAGAAAGCCTTTGACAGTACAAGTCATTCAATATTCCTTCAAAAGCTATATTTCTACAATTGCCATCCTACAAGCCGGAGATTAACAATTACTTATCTCTCTACAGTTAAAGTTAAATCAAATTTGCCGAAGGATTATTATATAAATAGAGGGGTTCCACAAGAATCGAAATTAGGACCTGTGCTCTTCTTATCATACATATATGACGTCGGTCGGTCTTACATATATCCACGAGCATATTGAACTATACGATAAAAATTTTGATATTAATCCTTAGGGCACTAGAAGCGCGAACCAAATACGACCTAATTATAATAGACTTAAACGCACCCAAACTAGTACTCGATGTCATGCTGTGAAATTGTATAATATCTTACCATTAAGCTCCAAACTTTTAACCGGCCATAGTTCTGTAAACGAATATTTAACATCGTTTAGTTAAATTAACAATGTTTCGACGAGGGCATCAATAAACATTATTATTATTATTATTATTATAAATCGATTTGCAGACCTTTTATATAATATGCTACAATTCTATTCAACCAAATCCGTCTCTCCATTCTCAAACATTTGAAGATCGCCGAAAGGTCAGCCCTAACTCCCTCCACAACCTCTCTAATGAGCTCCTTTATGAATACACCCAAATAACTCCCATCTCAAGTCAAAAAATTTACAACAACCCTTTTATTAGATCCAACAAGTTTTACAGAGTTAAGCTAATTGGCAACATTATTTATTTTTTACACATAACTTAACATAGTCAATGCAGGACAGAAAGACCGATGGTTGATAGCGTAAACAGACAGACTAACCCATATTGATAATCACTTGTATATGTTTCTTCAAATTGTATATATAATTGTTCGAATAAAGTCAACTATTCCCTTCTAGAAAAAAGCCTCAAGTATCAACAATTGTTCCAATACAGTTACTGCTATATGCTGTATAAACACCTTCAAGTCCACAAAAAAAATTAAAGAATCATTGAGAAACAACAAAAATTAAATGATATAATTATGAAATTCTATTTCAATTCTATTTTCATTCAAATATTTTAATGGAAGAAAACATATTAAAAGAATAGTACTGAGTACTTCAAAATCGTAAAACACAAAAATTAAAACATGACACATTGGGGGAACAATTTTATTAGTCACTTACATAGAATAATACAGAGTTATTAACTGTCAAAGTAATGGAATTTTATTTTTGTTTATAAATTGAAATTTGTATGCACTTTATGTACTTTTATTAGTCATTACATGGGAACATAAATAAAGATAAAAGGGAAAAAGCGATATTAGTTTTGTATCTAATAAGACACCCTGAAAGCTGCACACGTAGCATATAGACGCACGTATGGTACATAAAGATACGTGTTAGTCATAAAGTGTAACGTATATAGGAGGAGATAGATATATACATAGATGGGGGTTTTGCTGACGCAACGTGCAGAGATTGGAACGAGGCGCAGAGTAATAAAATAACAAATAGCGGAGATGAGACCGCGCCCATTCACCATCCATCCAGAGATAAAGCACCGCAGCACCTCACGGCGGCGGCAGAGGCGGCGGTGGGTTATTACGACCTCTTCTTCTTCTCCTCCTCCCGTTCTGCTCCTCTTCCGAGCGCCACTTTCATCTCTTTGCGTTTCCAGTCCGCCGCACGGTATCAATGCCCCCCATTGTGGGCACGGTCCAGGCCAGACCGCCTGGCTCTTCTTTTGTTGCCGGGGCGCCTCCTCAAAGAAAAATATTTGGTCATCCCCGTATCGGGGGATTACACTTGGGAATCCGAGAAACGCAACGGTTACGATTCCGTCTCATTATGAAGAGATTAAATAGAAATATGTCAACTGAATGCGGCCATCCGAGCGTGAAATATAACCGCGGGCAAAGGGCCACCATCCGCAAACATGGGACATATACGGACAGGGGTCGCTATTATTATGATAACGCGGCCACCAATCGGAACAGCGGGGACATACTTCCGCACGGATGCGTTGATCCCAGCGGGGTGCCATATTCGGATCTGAAATGAAAAAAAAATACATCCGTATAAACGTTCCATTCTTTCTGGGGATTAACGGGGAGCCCGTTTTGTAATCGGGCATTATTAAAAATCAAAACAGTCGTGGCAACTAGCTGTCAGTAAGTAAGCAGCTAGTTGCGGCGTATGGAGAGAGAGAATTGAGGAAGGCAATCGGGCGGCAGAGTCGGCGAGCCGCGAAATGGAACCAGATGGAGCAAACAGTCACAGCTGGGCTCGCGTGGTGTCACTTACATCTCAATACAGCGTACTCTCGCCCTTCCCTTCCTTCTAACCGCTTCCTTGTTTACACGCGCGACATCCGCGCAATTAAAACATACAAACACGCACGCATCCACACACACACACAATTTTCAATTCACAATCATTCAATTCAAACCTCCAAAACAGTTACTATTTTTACCAAAACTCTTCAAAACTATTTTACTTGATATATTGTAGTTATTTTAAGATCGACATAATTTAGAAGACCAATGTTGTCGAGGAGTTAACAAAGATCTTAATCCAAAGTTATACCTATACCCATCTATAAGATATTTTCGTATTTATCTAATGTAACATTTACTAGACAGTATAATATAATACTTATTATGCTAAATATATTGATCAAAAATTGACCTTTGTATCAATACCAAAAACAAATGGAATAAACAGGATTTGTTCTTAATCTCGTGAAGTAATTTTCTCACAGTACAGTAAACACAATAAGCCTATTATTTCTTTAAAATTCCTGCATCAATATTGAATTCATCTAAGATAAGATAAGACCTAATAAACTTATTTTTCGAATTTAATATGGCTTACAGTAAAAAACTCTAATCATTAAAGACAAAAAACAATAAACTCTGTAAATAATGTACAGAGTATCCCGTTATAGATGGTTTCTTAAATTAATTGTTCATTAAGATAAAAATAAAGCTTATCCAAAAAAAATAAATATGATAAAAAATTAAGTTTTTAGATACTTCTTATTTAGCAAAATTGAACATAGGCAAATAATATTTTGTCGATTAACAAAACCATCCATCAATGTAAAACTGTGCTTCGTTATTGAAAATAATTTTGTTCGAAATATCGGCATTCACTTGTTGATATCCAATAAACCATGCAATAAACTCTTTTTGCCATGCGCGTTCTAAGAGCTTCAGTTCTTAGGCTAATTGAATTTAGTAAGCAATGAGTTCCAGATGCTTAATGATTATACGCTTCTTAGAGTTTAATATTGATATATAAACGGCTTATTAAATGATTAGTATGTGTAGCAAAAGCAATTGATTTGAAAACACTCATCATGTTCATGTTAATGTGTCATTGTTTAAGCTTCCCAAAAATTAAAATTTCATGCAAGGTATGTTCGAAATAGTGATTTAGCTTCGTTAATTGTAAAAAGAGTAATTGATATTTTGTTGGTGTTTAATAATCTGGGCGCCCATCAAACAGCTGTTCAAATGTTTATACAGAAGCTGTGCTTTGTGTGCATCGTGGATAAGAATTTCAAGAACCTCTCCGCAACTCTTTGAAGATCTATGCTTAATTATTAGTTCAATTGATTCAAGAAGTAAAGCCTAATAACCATTCACAGTGAAGGCAGTAGGTCGAATAGACATCAATAAGTGTTTTCTTAAAAAAAAAAACATTTTCAGCGATTTTATATCTTATATTACGTTCTCGATCAAAGATTTAGTGTAGTAATTTTGAAGTGTAAACATTAAATTGTGTTGAAATACCAAATATATGCACCAAAACACTTACTTCCGCTGTTCAATAACATAATTTGTAAAATTGTTTTATAAAAGTTGTTTGTAAAAAAAGTATAATTTGAAAATGACAGGCAAAAGCTGTTGAAACTATAGTCACAAGTAAAGTTTAAAAGTGTGTGATATTAACAAGGTATTTACAATCATTTATATTTACAAAAGTTTGATTAAATGGACCATCATTTTGTATCCTGAATATATACAGGGTCTATTATGAAATATATACGCATGTTTTTATTGTGATTCATCGCAGTAACTGATGCTTCAATATGCCTTCAAAGATGACTGCATTTCAAGGTCAAAAGACATTTAAGAAGGTCCGGAAGGAGATCACCGACGAACCCCGTTCCGACAAAAATGCGATAAAGTTTTGCATTTTGAGCGTCCAGCAAATCGATGACACCCTAAACATATTCAGATTTGCGGTACATGGGATAGTGACCAAGAATGAATAAATGCGCAAAGTCTGCGCAAAACTTGTTCCGAAAGTGTTGACGGACGACCAGAAAGAAGTTTCGCGCTATCAAGAATTGTTAGATTTGATTCAAAATGAGCCAGACTTCTCTGTCGTAACCGGAGACGAATCCTGGATGTTCCAGTATGACCCAGATTCAAAAAGGCAGAGTTAGTATGATGTTGTTTAAAATCTTTTTCAAATGGCTGAAAATATAATATAATATAAATAGATTATATTATAAAAGCAATGTGCTCGATTTTATTGTGATACAACTATCCATCTCAGAAAATGCAGAAAATGTGATGAGGGTTCTGCTCTTCCAATGCAGCTGATCGCCAGTTCGTTCCGAGTGGGAAAAGGAAAAGCATGAGGTGTATTTTTCCACTTTGTAACATGACGCGCTGGAGCGGCTTAGAAAGAGGGCACTCGAAACATTCCAGATACTTCTAAAGGAGCGAGAGAATGACTGATAGATAGTGCCTATCAAAAACTAGTCTACAATACAAGGTGGCGCAAAAGTAATATCATAGTTTAAATTGCCTGCCATTTTATTATAAATGAAAAAAAGATCTCTGTTTTCGTCAAAAGTTTATTTGAAAGTGTATTCTTGGTTACATTACTTAGAAAAAATTATATAGCTCAAATGACCACCTCCCGAGTTGATGCATAATATGCGCTCGTTTACGGCATTTTGAATTGCTGCTCGCAAGGTCCGTGGTTTGTTGCGGTAAACGCAAGATTTTAGAAAGCCCCAAAGGAAGAATTCTGGTTCTGTTAGATCTGGCGATCTGGACGGCCAGTTAAAATCTCCAAAACGGGAGATCACTCGACCTGGAAATTGTTGTCTCAAAATCTCCATAGTTACCCGAGCTGTGTGAGCGATTGCTCCGACCTCCGTTGAAACCAGCAAGGATCGAGACCCAATGCAGCAACTTGCGGCAAAAAAACTCGTTTAGCATCTGCCTCTAACGCTCGCCATTTACGACGGCACAATCGGCGCTTCAAAAAAATAAGGACCAATCACTTTTTCAATGCAAATGCCGCACCAAAGTTTGAGGGTATGCAATGGATCTTCTTGCATTACATGTGATTTCTCTGTGTCCCAGAAACCCAAATTTTGTTTGTTAGCATAACCACTTAAGCGGAAATGGGTTTGATCGCTCATTATGATTTTTGATACGAAGTCATCCTCTGCTTGCAGTTTAACAGAGTTAGGCAGTAAGTTAACCTTGTCCGACGGTCAGCAGGCAGAAATTCGTGAACAGTTTGCACATTCTAGGGGAACATTTTCAAATCTTTCACCAAAATCAGTTGCAACGAACGTCTGCTGCTACCTAATTTTGTGTCTCGTTGATGCTTGTGGATTCTCTCTGACGTCGTTGGCAACAGCAGCGATGTTCCTTTCAAACACTTGTAGTGCGTGTTTGAAAGGTCGGCCACTTCTTGCGTAGTTTTTGGTAGTGTAAGTAAAAATAAACATTGTTGCTATGAGTTAACAGATATTGCAAGATCTTTATGTGACTTATCGTGAGATTGAGGCATTCTTGGACATGAATGAGATCAGTATACTTTCAATATTGCGTGAATATTTGGCTGTCAAAAAAATTGTTGGAGTTGGGCTTGTGTCAAAATTGATCGAAAAAATTGCCCAAGAAATATGACGCGATTCGTTTGAACAGCGATACCAATAAAGTTTTGTGTGCGGTTCATGAGGCCTTAAAGGACGACTGCATTTGAAGGTCACAGTCCGGAAGATAGCACAAGGCGTTTAAGGAAGGCCGGGAGGAGATCGCCGATGAACCCCGTTTTTTGTTGTCCGAGGAATCGTCCATTTTGAGTATCGCAGGGAGAAACTATCAACGCAGTCTTTTACCTTTGCAGGTTCTCAAGAGATTGAAACGCAGGCTCATGATGCAAAAACCTACTATATATAGCGTCCGAGAAATTGTCCAATTTGAGTTTATACTGCAAGGAGAAACTGCCAAGCCTTTTAAATAAAATACTTCTACTTTACAGCTTCTTAATGATTAAAAATTCCTAGTAATTTTATTAGCTTTAATTTTGCAAACGTTCTTTATATTAAATTTTCAATTACAAAGATCAAAGGTCATTAAAAGTCTTATTTGTTTATTAAAGTGTGTTTGGAAACGTTGGAATTCCTAGTATAATTAAAATTTTTAAACTAAATTCTTTATATTCCTAAAATGTATTTACAAATTTTTCTTCTTTAGGATGTTTGAGCTATAAAATCAAATGAATGGGTTACCTAACAATTCTTCAAATAATAAATTTTAAACAGTATGAAACTAGGATAATATTTTTAGAAGGCTGAAATTGGTCGACAGCCAATGAAAAAGAAGAACTATTTTCAATAAAGATATTTATCTCTCTCTATTTGTAGAATTAGTGTTGACTTTTCTATAGTTCAAATAAATCTGCTTTACTTTCGTATTTATAAGCACTTATTACATTTTCAATAAATTTATCTCCTACATTTCTTCTCATTAATATTTACAAATATAATTAAATGTTTATTGTCAGGATAAGACACCCATAATGATAAAAATTAACGGAATTATTTCTGGTGGCGGGATCGTTCATCTGGGACCAACGAATTTCTTGGGTAAGCAACGGCAGGGATCTGCTACCAAAAGGGTACTATGGTACAGGATTAGGATGCCCTTCAGTTCCTTCTTTAGCTTGTCGTCAGAACCTTGGAGATGGCGTAGATTATTTGTGAAACCTGTCCACCACTCTTCACGAACTCCCTAATGCCAACAACTGCGAATTTTTCTTTTCTCAGTAGCTCTTGGATTTTATCCTGGAGCGTTTTAACCATTTAGCATTTCTAGTAATACAACCTTTGACAATAAATTTTGGTGAATAGTCCCGTAACATCAACGTAAATAAAATATTAACGTAAGTTATCTTACTGTCCTTCAAAATAGTAACCTCCCATAACTATGCACTGCTGGGATCTGCTATATATGTCCTGGTAACTTTTCAAGAAGGCTTCCTTTCGGATGGAATTAAGAAGCCTCGTCACGTTTTGTTGGATGTCAGTAATATCGGCAAAATCTTTCCTTTCAAAGCACGTTTGAGTCGTGGGAATATGAAGAAGTCTGTAGGATTGAAATCTGGCGAATATGGTGGATGTTCAATTTGCATCACCCTATTTTTGCAATCTTTTTTTTGGGTTTAGTATTTAGTTACAGAATATCTCTATAAAATAATATAAAAAGATTCAACACTTTTTTGAAAAACATTGTTCTAATTTATTAATAATTGTAAAATTATTTAATACACTGAAAATTGTTATAGAATATAATATTTTCCGTAGTTTTATTTAAGAAATTTTATAATACTATTTATTCTAATAGTACTAATTATGCATTTGCAGAATTTAAGAGTTCTCAAACCTTACAGAACATATTAAAGTTTAAGTGAAATTCTTTAAAACATATAGAATAAATATTAATAAAGAGAATGGATGCGACCGTTACTACGTGGTAATCCATACTTAAGATTAAATATTCCTGAGAAAAATAAAACTATTTTTTGTGCTGAATTTTATAATTTTCTGCAGTCTAAAAATAATTTCTTAGTTTTCTACAGTCTAATTTTAGAAGAGTGAAGAGTGGCGGCAAGCCATTAGGGACTATTGTTGGTTTGAGTTTACGTGAAGTGCCATTAGGGGTTGTATCATCGCCTACCAATTATTTGGCAGAACCATTAATGAAGTTAACATTCGTAAATTTTAATTTAACTTTTTGCATAGCGAAATGTGTAGAAACAGAGTTTTTAAATTTAGTAACAGTAACCGTTTTTAAGGTCAACTGAATCAACCTTATTTTGATTCAAAATTTACGAGCACCTATTAATTGTATTCTATTTCTGTTCTACATAAGATTTTAATAATAATAATAATAATAATAATAATAATAATAATAAATGAACTTTATTCAAATAAAAATATTTTACAATAGAATTTCCATTTTCTATAAGATGTTCCAAGTTATTGCCACTGATACATAAGTTGGTGTTATCAGCATAATTAACAATTTTAAGGATTGCGCTCCATGGTAGGAACAGATCATTAATAAAAATATTAAATAATAATGGGCCAAGTATACTACCTTGTGGGACACCCATTATAGTATCCACCTGACTGTATCTTATCATCATTTCTAATTATTTCAACTATTTTCTGTCTATCAGTTAAATACGATTTGAACCAATTTTGTGCTATACTTTCGGCCAAAATTTTATGTATAGTTTTTTAATAATTTGTTTTAATAACTTCTTTGAATGTATTATTTAAGAAAGAAGACCGAAGATAAGTAAATAAATAAATAAAAAGCCATAGTCGTGTAGTTTTGAAACTAGAATTTTATGATTAATGCAGTCAAATGCCTTAGATAGGTCTATCAGTATCCCACAAGGAAATTTGCGCCTTTCCAGAGTAGATAAAATAAATTAAATTAAATCAAAAAGAAATGTATTTATGCTTTTCTTTGAGTTAAACACGTGCTGATTAATTGCTAGAATATTGCTTTTTTTCAGAAACCCTTTAGTTGGTTTTACCACTACATAATCATATAGTTTTGAAAATGTCGGAAAAATAAATTGGTTCGGCTATGGCAAACTTTAGTTGTCTGAAAACGATTCTCTTAGCTAACGATTCGTTTTCTTCCTAGGCATTATTTTGATCATGCTTATTGTCACTGGATGAAAATACATCGAAAATGGATTTTTATCAATAGTGATGTTAGTATTTGTTTCAGTAAATAAATCATTTTGTAATCTTTTGTTGAATTTATAATAGTTATTTAAGGTACAAGTTTAAAAAGTGATGCTTTATTGCATGAACTGGCGTTTAAAAACACGAGCGAGGAACGAGCGAGTTTTTTTAAAGCCAGGAGTGCAATAAAGAAACTTTTTACACGTGTGCCTTACAAATTTTATCTTCGATCGTAAAGGATTTCAAAGACTATACTCTTATGAGTAATATTTTAATGTCATTTCAATAATTCAATTAATGAAAACATATTTTACCCGCAGTGCACTAATGAAAGCGTTACTTAGCAACCAGTAAACAAGTTGCACAAATGTCGACCGCCATTATTATTTATGGAAAAAATGTTCGCTTTATTGTAATCGCTTCGACTTGCATTAAGTGAAATCTTCAGAGTTCTTAAATCTGCCATTTGGTTTGTATTATATATTTTATTTATAGTTTATTAGTTATTTGTATCAATTAATAAAAAATTAAGTTTTTCGTCGAAAATTTGTGCTATTCATTCATCTGTCAAATTTGACATTTCTGTGCAATAAAAACAGTTCGACATTACCGTGCAATAAAAACGTAAAAAAGGACTAGTGCTTTAAAAAGCCACTTTTACAATGAAAAATGATGCAAAAAGCGTCTACTTTCTGTACGATCGTAGATAAAAAGAATGTTTAAATCATTTGGCTCACGATTATTATAAAATTGTAGTTTTGCTTTAGTTTGACTTAACTCTTTTAAAATTGACCACGAAACTTTAGTTTTATCACGCGATTTAACAGGTTTACAGTCTGAAGAAGAGTTTGATAGCACATTATAAAAATCTAATTGATGTTTGCAAGCATTTGTTTATAAAGAAGTGGTAATACGATATTCATTATTATTATTTGTACATATTATTCACATTGTTGTTAGGAAATTTTATAAAAATTTTAAGAAGTACAAGTATTCTTTAACATGCAAGCATAACAAAATAATTAGTACTTTATACATTTAAAAAAAAGAGATGAATAATTATAGTTTGACTATTTAATTTTTTACAAATGCTAGAATTTGCTAAATAAAAGTCTAAGCAGTCCAAAGTGCAAAGATACCAAGAAAAATGTAGAAACAATAAAAGTAATACAATTCGGGAAACAATGAAATTATTTGAGATTTAACACTTGATAACGTCTAAATAACTATAAAAAATATTGCAATTCTTATGTTTTTATAGCTTTAAGGTTTCAAACAGATTTATTAGGTTTAATATTTATTGATGTAATGTATTCAATTGATATTAAATTTTCTAAAATTTCTAAATCCTTTTAAAATACTTTTGGAATTATCAATGTAGTATTTCCTGTAGTCTATTTTTAAGCTCAATTGTAATGTTATTTTTTATAATAGTAGTTATTCCTTATAGATTAGAGCTTATAATTACAGTCACAATAATTTGTGTTCGGATATTTACACAACAATTACATACAAAAAATTTAAAAATATGTGCCATTCCATCCTCAGTTGAAAAAAAATACGTAAATGATTTAACAAAAGAACAGATTTATAATTAATTATCATTTGATTAAAACCGTCACAAGAGATTTTTCCAAATAAAATATTTGAATACTTCTAAGAATTTATCAGAAACATTGATCTACAGAAGTCATTACAATTAATTAATATCTGATTAATGGTTGAGTCGTTAACTTCGTGATACATTTTGGAAAATTAAACAAAAACATTTAAAGACTTTAAGTTTGATAATGATCAGTTAATGATCGAAACTCGAGTCACTTAAAAATAAAGTGTGATATTAACAAAGTAAACGTTTTTGTTTAATTAATATTTCATTAAAACAGTCGATTAGATTTTAATAATAGGAGGGTAGGATAGAGTAGGTGCACTATTAAAGGTATGCACCCACCTATTCTGCAAATATTATTGAGCAAAAAATGAATGAATAATTAATTATAAACTTGTTTACTTTGCTATCAAATATTTTTTCATTGCTTCCTAGAGAAACCCTTGTTTGCGTTTTATTGGTTCGAGGGTGGAATAGTAGCCAACGACCCCCCCCCCCTCTTTACATATACATTTAAACAGTTAAGCTAAAACAGTGGCTTCAGATTTCCTAACAACTTCATCACTACATCTGCTTAAGGATTTAAAAAAAGAACAAAAAGTAATAGTTATAAAAAGATAATATGTCTTGAAATTATAATGTAAAAAGATACTAGCATAACTGTCGTGATGAATTTTCTCAAATGAATTGATGAATTGTGAGTGAAGTATAAGATATTTAGAATTTAATTTCAAAGAATATAGAATTTCATTCAAGCGAATATATTTAACAGGTTATTTGCAAATTTAGGACTGAGGCCCAATATATGCTTTTTTATACTTAAAGTCGTTTAAATATAGAAATTATTTAGAAAAGATAGATTTGATCGGCTATTTCGGACAAACATCATCATGAGGTATTATGAGGTAGATGTGGTGCCAGAGTTTAAATTCGTTACATATATATTTTTTTTAAATATAAGGTATACCAAAAAAGTTTATGTCTAGTAGACCAATTTAAAAAAAATGTAACCCATCTATTGAAAATGTGTTTATTTGAATACTAAAATTTATTACGATGGTTCGATAAGTAGACTCTGTGATGGCTGCTATATCGTGATGGATATTTTCTTTCAGAAAAGTTGGTCTATTGGCGCAAGCTTTGAATTTAAGATAACACCACCCACAGGAAAAAGTTCATAGGGATTAAATCAGGACTGATTAAAGGCCACTTTTTGTGTCACCTCTCCTAGAGATCGATTTACCAGGGAAAATTTAATTTTGATCAGCATCCTGGGGCTTTAATTCTTACACCACTTGAATTGCACCCCTATGCAGCTTTAAGTCTTTGTGCATAATACGGTGTAATGACGATCTAGGTACATTTAAAGTGCTTGTATGCTTCTGAATTGAAAGGTTTGGATCGTCATTAATAGACTGGTTAACACTATCCACGTTCTCTGCCGTTCTTGATGATCTTGGCCCACCTGCTTTTGGCTTTTCCAATGTTGTACCAGTCTCTTCGAACTTCTTTACCCATTTTAGAAAGAGAATTATACTTGACAACTCATTTAAATGGCAAAAACCTATAGTCGCCGAATCATAATTTTAACCTAGCACGCAAATTGCGCGGTCCGCTTGCGAAAAACGCTCCATAAATACATAAGAGGTTTGAGTCAGCAATCGAGCGAAGCGTATCATTGCATTCCTACAACCACTAATTAACTAAGTATTTAGCTAATAATAAAGTGAAGTTATAGCAATTGGCGATTGACATAACCCTTTCGGATTCGTTGCGAATTTGGAACACCCTGTATAAAAATCTTTAGAATTAAAACAACTAGGATTTACTGAGTTTTTAGAATATACGTAATAGTTTCAGAGTGTTTTTTAAGATTTTGAAATTATTAAACTCTGTCATATAGGTTTATATAATTCAATAGTTTTTTAAGGAGTTGCCAAGGTACTAATAAATCCTCTTTTAAAAGAAAAGGGGCGAGAGAAATATTTTAATAAATAGTTAAATAGGACTGACATAAAAATATTGATTACAGGTGATTTTGAATAACTCAAATAAGTAAGTAATCATATTTCATTTAATAGATTAAAAAGAACTTCAAATTAAAAACCAAAAATTGTTTTTTTATGTTTATGATTAAGAAATTTAAAATTTTATTAGAGATAACGTATAAACTGTAGAATTTAATTTCTAATTTTTGGTTGAATAGATGTGCGGAGCGTACGATTTAAAGTGAATACCCTTTTATCGAAGTTGAAAATGTGGCGGTGGCGGAGGAAGAGGCGGCGAGATCATTTTTGGTCGGGGGGCGCGCTGGATAAATTTATGGGACCGTTTTATTACTTTTTATTCGAGAATTTCATTGTACGTATGCAAATAAAACATCCGAATGCGTCTCCGGATCACGATCTATTGTTTTGAGAATCGCCTAAATAAATGGCAGAACGGCGGAACGTACGCCGAGAGGGCCGGGGGCGGCGGGTGGATCCTCTGCTGGTGCTTTCTGCTGCCTCTCTCTCGCAGGAGAGTAATGCAATATTGATTTAAAGAATCCGCTCTCTTGCTTTTCTGCGGAGACAAAAAACAACAAGCCGGTGTAATGCATTATCGCTATGTTTTAGCGCTCCGGCTAATATTATTTTTAGCGAAGAAAAGGAAAAAGGCAACCGGACCGGCATTGTTTTGATGCCAAGGCTCTTAAAATGAGGAGGGTGAACGGTCCACCCTCTCCAGTTCGCGGGTTTTCATTTTATTTAACATTTTCGCGTAATACTTTATTAATACCCTGCACTTTTTGGAAACGGTCCAGAACGATTTATTTTATATCATAATGGCCGCGGCAATATTTTCCAGCGGAATTGATCGCCGGTCACAACAAGAGGGTAAAAATAATATAAATTCACGCTTTTAGCCACCCTCTCTCGCACACCCCGCGCACCATCTCTCTCTTCAGCGGGGGCAACAAAGGGCCGGCAAATCTGTATTCCATATGGTCGCCGTAATAAAATGTAGCCATCAACAACGTCTGGTTATTTTTCGGGTTGTTTTTGGGCTGAGTGGAGTAAATGGCCTGTGTGATCAATCTGGCACTGGCGGGAGGATTATAAAGCGCCTCTCTATGTATGAGGTTCATTAATAAATTACCACCATATTCCGACGTTTTAACGGATTAACTTTTATTTTTATGGCAAACGCACTCCCTCCACCGATCCACCCAACAAAACATCATATATTTACCCACTACCTTCACTAATTCTTTATCAAATCAATTCCACTAAGCGGCACATAACTAAATCATGGAACGTAACTAACTCTTGTAAAAACTTAAATGGAAAGGAAAATATCGGTCCGTTACAAAACTAATGACATTAATTAATCAGTATGCAATCTATGATTCAACTGGAACACAAGAAAAGTTTATATCAATTGAAGTTTTTCACAAATATCACATCACTTGATATTTAATTAAAAGAATTAATAACACAAATTACCTTCAATCTTATGGTTTTATTTAAATATGAAATAAGTGAATTCTTCATAATGATGGTTGCGACCGTTACTATGTGGTAATTCATAATGAACACTGAATAAAACACTTACTATGTTTTTAACCACTAAAATGTTAGTGGTTAAAAACATAGTAAGTGTTTTATTCAGTGTTCAAGTGAATTCTTTATAGCGTAACTATAGTTAATACCTTCCATGCTAATTTAAATTAAGTATAATATTCGTAGTAATATTTAAAGGTTCATTCTACTTTACAAAAATCTATATTGTTGATTGTATAAAAAAATTCAGTTTATTAAAAAGTCATTCTTACAATCATGCTCGATGCTCTACCTCACGATGAATTAAATTCTCACTTAATCCGTGGTGAAACATTTTAATGTTAATTAACCTCTAATGCCCTACCTCTTTTATTCTGACACTCTCTAAAAATTGTTGTTCTTATTATTATTAAATAAACAAAAATACAACATAATCATAACATTGTTACATTTGACAATAAAATGTCAAGAAAGAGTCCCACCTAAATTGGGAATAAATACACCAGTAATAGGGAAAATATTGTAATATTATGTGAATTACAAATACGAGTATGCACATTGGATGTCAATTTCCGTCATCCAACGTTATAGGTTCTAAGTGGAAGAACACAAATGTGAACTCCGCCTGCAAGTTCTGTAAGCAAAATTGTTGTGATTAGTTTGTATAGTTATGATATGGTTATATGTATAGTACAAACAGGATATTGTAAAGTTTAAATAAAGAAATCAATAAAGAAATAAATCACCTTATTACAATGTATATAAATACATAAACTTGTATAATAATTTCAAAATACGAAAACATTTCGTGAATCTACAACAATGAGCCTTACTAAAACTACAAAACAAATTAATTTTGAAACAACTACTTCTCTGGCTAATACCTCGACAGACATTTAATATATTTTAACACATTTTATTACATAAAATTGTATTACATTTAATAATATTATCTATATTATTATGTATAAAATTTCACGTGTTTTTTTTTCATTATTACTTGTTTTAGTAATGATATTCACACTAACATCATAGTATTTAAATTATATAGTTAGTCAGTCTGACAGTATAGTGTAAGTATATGTAATTCCTAAAACTATTTTAATTGAAATTTCATGAGAGCAACGTTCACCCTCCCAGCCGAATCGCGTTCGCTCACTTGATTGACACCTGATTCGAATTAATTTTTAATAACATGCGTTAATTCCCCCCCGTGGAATTTAATTAAATTTCAACGCTCGGTAAAAGGTAAAACCGTGGGTAATTATCATATGTAATGGAATATTAAATTTTCGGCAATTGAACATCTTCCGTCGATTCAATTAAGAAATAATTGAAGGTTTCACCCCGCAATCTAATCAATGAATTAGCTGACTATTAAGGGGGAAAAATGAAATCAAACTGTTTGATCCCTGGGTATATCGATTTGATATGTTAATGTCGAACTTTTGATTTGAAATGTTGGGGTGTAATATAATTTACCTAATATAAAATATTTGTTTTGAAAATCACTATTTTTAACATATTGCTATAAAGGATTTTATTTCATTTTATAATTTAAATAGTATGAGTAATATTAAAAAGCACAAAAGAGAGAGAAGTAGTAAAATGGTATTTTGAAAACATTGAATTATTGTTCACTGTCAGCATAAGCTTCAGATCGAATTCGATCCATTTTTTCTATTAGACTGATAATTTAACAATCTTTAAAATTATTGAATTTATTTCTAAGTCTAAAAACAGATGAATATTGCCCTCAATCAGAGAGCGGCACAGATTCTGATTCATCTGTTCGCGACGAATTCAGTAATGATGATGAATTCATCAATGAAAATGAAATTATAGCCGATGAAGTGAGTAATAAGGTTGAAATCAGGAAGGAAGAACATGAGACAATTGAGAACGAAACCATAAAGCCATCTTCAGTTGAGATATTTTGGAGTAGCAATAGTCAACAATTTACTCCAAGAGTCAGTCTTCCTGTCGATTTTTCTGCTATTTCGTATCTACCTAATCAAATGAAGAAAGTCGAATGTTTCCTGAAAATTTTTCCCAGAAGTCTACTGCTGTAAATTTCTGAATGCATAAATGCCAGATTAAAAATATTCAAGAAAGTTACCAAGAAAAAGAGACTTAAAACAGATTACCAGGATTCAAAAATTGCTGGTCAAACAACTAACCATTAGACAACATCTCAATAAAGAAGGCTATATCCAGAGATCGATGTAAATTATAACTATGAAAATTATATTTCAATAACCCAGATAAATCTGCCAGTACAAAGAAAATATTTTACATCGAAAAAGATGTCAATTGTACCTAACAAACTTTCAGCAAATATCGTTCAGACTCATCAAGGAGAGATCGTCTCTGAAACAGTATTTACCACTGAAGCCTATAAAACAAGGTTTAAAGATTTGGATTCGCTCAGATTCAAGAACTGGATATGTTTACGATCTAAATATATATGCGGACAAGGAAATGAACGCCACTGAAGACACACTTGGCGAAAGAGTGGTCACCAAATTATTCAGCACTATCAAGTGTCCAAATGTTGCAATAACACTTGATAGGTTCTTCTAATCTGTCCACTTGCTTGTTACTACCAAGTTTCCTGCCATTGGAACATTGATGAAAAATGGCAAGAATGTTTCCAAATTTTCAGGGAGCTTGGAAAGAGGCGCAAGTCAGAGTCAATAAAAACGGTACAGTAGTTTGCAGAGGGCAGGATACAAAATATGTGCTGGCGATCAATAACTGCTTCTCTGATGAAATCAGTATGATAGAAAGAACCATGAAATATAGTAGTAAGAAAGAATTATCGAGTCCTGAAATGCTCAAGTTCTATAATACATAGGAGGAGTGGATCAAATGGTTGGATTATATGACTTTGATAGAGGATCTAATAAGTGGTGGAAAAAAGTTTTTTACAAAATATTCATGATAGCTGTTAGAAATGCACATATTCTGCATGATGATAACAGGCGCACAAAATCTTTATTCTTACCATTTCTTATTACTGTAGCAAAAGATTTGATTGTTGAAGCTCTAAAATGTTCTATTTATAACACGCAAATTACTTTTGTATCATTCAATGTCTATTGAGCCAGAGAAATAGTGAAAGAAAAGGCAAGTGTTGATTTTGTCGAAGAAATAACAAATAATGTAGACTCGGGGAAGCAAGTGGTAGGTCTCTTTTATAACTTATCGCGAGCCTTCGACTCGATTGATATAAATTTACTTCGTTATAAACCAAATTCGTACAGTATACGTTGAAATATTTTAAATTTGATAGTGTCCTTTTTGTCTGATCGTAAGATATTTCTGAGAGTTAATGACAGTGATTCCAAAGTGTGTAACATAAATAAAGGAAATGTGCAAGGATCGACACTTAGGTCTTAGTCAAATTTACAGATGACCCTACAATTATTTTTAAACAAATACACAAATACAATAACCGGAAAAGAAAACAATTAAAAAATTGCGAATTATTACAAAAAACAACTTATGCTTAATATAAATAAAACCGTTGCAATTCAATTTTATAATAGAAAACCACCAAAAGCAACAATTTTAATTTTGTATTTAGTATTAAAACATTGATAATGGTCACTTTGTGTCCGAAATATATATCTGTGAATTTAAATAAAATTGCGAAGAAAGGTTTTTAGTGCTTATTAATTTAATCAAATTTATCTTCACGTAACTCACAAAAATCAAACTAATATATATTTTTTTAAATGCTATTGATATTAAATATATAAAAAGTTTAAGATATGCATTAATAATTACAAAATTTTAAGTCACTAGATTTGTGGGCGGATTTCCACTATGTATTATTTTTCTCAGACCCATTCTTCTGCTTCAAATGATGGAATTCTCCGCCAGCAGAGTATTTCGGCCATTATAGAAAACTACGATTTTTAAATTCAACTTATTAAAAATTCGGACATAATTATAACATTTTAAAATTATTTAGAACGCAAATATTGCCAGTAATATGAACCTCCTAGTTAATTTTTCTAAATTTATTTACGTCATTCAAACATTTTACGTGTTGAAATAATCAATCACCTTAAATCAACTAAAACTAAGACCAACCTAGGCTGTACAGGGTGATTCATTAAGGGTGGCCACCGGCGTAAAAACATTTTTAAATGCTTAGCTTTCCGCTAGGTGGCGCATTTTATCATTTACATAATTAATTTGCGTTTTTTACAAAATATTACCGCATTAAGGCTATTGAAAATTATTAAAATTAGAAACTACTGTACTTGGTTTACAATTTTTGCTTAAGTCATTTTTTTCTATCACCTACAGTTAAGTGGTGGGGGAAGTATACTTTTGTTTTCAGAAAATGGTCTGTAACTTCCGTATACCTTAACCGATTTTCACAAGCTTAGGCTCAATGGAAAGAGTATTAGAAGTTGATTACAAAAATAAATAAAATTAACACATTTAATCTATGCGCTGGCAACTAGAGGGCGTTATGTAAAACTTAACCCTATTTATGTATTTTTCTCAGAAATATCAAATGGAACAATATAACTCGAAGCAGCTTACAAAAAAGAAAATGAAATTACATATTGTTTCGTCAAAACCGCAAACTGATATCTCTTGTCATTCCGAAGATATTTAGATTTTTTAAATTTTCGTTGTTGTATTTCGATGTTTTCGAAGTGTTGGTTCACCCTGTAAGTTGTAAGTGAAAACATACTGCTACAGTTACATTTCAAAAAAATATCAAGTTAAATCGAATATTTATTAACATAATTAATGAAAAAAAATACAAACCTATTACTTAGTTATTTTAGGTACTCAAAATGTTTCCCATCATTTGCTATGCACAAATTCAGTCTTTCTATAGTGGAATTGACACTGGCCTCAATTTCAGCACCAAAAATACCTCTTACTGCTTGCCGAATCCTTTCTTTCATATCCTCACGTGTAGTTGGACGTGTTTTAAAAACCAAATCTTTAATTCTACCCCATAAAAAGAAATCTAAAACCGTAAGATCTGGTGACCTTCCTGGCCATAGAAAAATACTTCCTCTTCCAATTCATTTATTTGAAAATACAATATCTAAATAATTTCGGACACCTGCGGCAAAATGTGCTGGGCAACCATCTTGTTGATACCACATGTCTAATCTGTTATGAATTGGAACGTCTTCTAGTAGGATGGGCAAATCGTTAGTTAAAAAATCTAAGTACCTTTGGCCCGTAAATTTTTCTTCAAAGAAAAAAGGTCCTATTATCTTCCTATTTAAAATACCACACCACACATTTATGCTCCAGCGATTTTGGTAATTGACTTCCCTCTGCCAGTGTGGATTTGTTTCTGACCAGTAGTGACTGTTGTGCAAGTTAATTTTACCAGAGCTTGAAAATGTAGCCTCATCCGTCCATAATATTGCAGATAGAAATTGTTGATTATCATTTAACATTCCTTTTAACCAGTTGCAATAACCTAGTCGTCGATCAAAATCTATGTCTTTTAACTCTTGATGTAAAACAACATGGTAAGGATGCATTTTATGTTCTTTTAGTATTCTATTCACCAAAGAAAATTTAATTCTAGATCTCTTGCAATTTCTCTAATACTTGCACGTGGTTCAGCGTTAACGTATGCCAAGACGTTAATAACATTTTCTTCATTTTGTCTTCTACGTACCCTATTTCTTACCGAAACAGGTTGAACATTGCCAGTTTTTCGTAATCGTTCTGCCAGTCTTTTAAAAACTTTTCTTGAATGACGCCGTCTTTCAGGAAATCGTAACCCATATTCTCTTTCAGCAATGGCTGCATTTTGTAGACTTTCAAAATACACTGCTAGCTTATCATATGCTTCTTCATTTGAAAAATAAATAATAAAGTGATTTTTCAAACGTTCAAATTAACTTTGACAGCAACAACAAATTCTAAATAAACAATCACAAAACAGAAATGTCATTTCCAAAGGTGACTTGTTTGACATACACGTAATGTTACAGCTTATCCATATAAAACCATTGAAGAAATTTTAAGGAATCTAGGATAAAATTTCACTCTAGAAGGACTGAATTTGTGTAGGTACAGCAAATAAGGGGAAACATTTTGAGTTTCTAAAATAACTAGATAATGGGTGCTTTTAGAAATTTCAGCGTTTTGTAAATTTTTGTTATGGGTAATAAGTTTTATTATTTTTCATTAATTATGCTAATAAATATTGTTGTCATTTGTTTTTACATGACATTTTTTCTAAAAGTAACTTTAGCCATATATTTTCATTTACACCTTACAGGGTGAACCAACACTTCGAAAACAACGAAAAACAACAACGAAAATTTAAAAAATCTAAATATCTTTGGAATGACAAGAGATATCAGTTTGCGGTTTTGACGAAACAATATGTAATTTCATTTTCTTTTTTGTAAGCTGCTTCGAGTTATATCATTTCATTTGATATTTCTGAGAAAAATACATAAATAGGGTTACATAACGCCCTCTAGTTGCCAGCGCATATATTAAACGTGTTAATGTTATTTATTTTTGTAATCAAATTCTAATACTCTTTCCATTGAGCCTAAGTTTGTGAAATTCGGTAAAGGTATACGGAAGTTACAGACCATTTTCGGTAAACAAACGTATACTTCCCCCACCACTTAACTGTAGGTGATAGAAAAAAATGACTTAAGCAAAAAATGTAAACCAAGTACAGTAGTTTCTAATTATGATAATTTTCAATAGCCTTAATGTGGTAATATTTTGTAAAAAAACGCAAATTAATTATGCAAATGATAAAATGCGCCATCTAGCGGAAGGCTACGCATTTAAAAATATTTTAACGCATCTTCTTTTGGCCAATTATGTCATTAGAATTTTTTTCCCCAAATTCTAGGATATACGTTTTCCGAGATACGGCCAGTGGCCACCCTCAATGAATCACCCTGTACATGTGGCAATACGCACATCAACTTCTTAGGGAGAAACACGCAAAATCAAGAGTATCACAATATTTGTTTACATTATTGCACCTTCTAACAAATAGACCGAATAAAATATAGGATGTATGACATATTGGAATATGTAATTATGTATTTGTTCTAGTTACATGTCTAGGTACATTGAAGGCAAAGCATTCAAAACATTCACTTGATGTAATTATACCATTGATAATTTTAAATGTAAAACAGATCTCATAAAATTCTCTTCGCTTTGAAAAATATACTAAATTGACAAAAGTTCTTATATGATTTAAACTCAATAACATTTTTGCGTATACAATTTGTTTCTTAAATACTTCAAAAATTTAATCTGAACCATTTTCAGCCTGTCCACAAAAAGTTTGAAATGCGGAAACCAAATGATATTGCAAAATTCCAATATTGAATAAACTAGTTTTATAAAAAGAGTTGTTAGGCTATGTACATTAATTAAGTCCTTGGTAATGCCTATAATAAAACCAAACATCTTATTAGCTCTAGTAATAACTGTTTCCATATGATATAAGGATGAAAGCTTTTTATCAAAATGAACACCCAAATCTTTAACAGTGTCTACTGCATAATCCAAGAAAATGCCATTTAAGGTGTAAATGATCATAGAATCATTTAGTTTGCAAGATGACAGTATTACATGACATTTATCGATGTTAAATAACATATCATTAGTAAGACACCAGGTATTAATAGTATCAAGATCGGATTGTAACATAAAAATACCATTAGTGGACGAGATTTTACTGAAAACTTTCATATCGTCTGCAAATAATAACATTGGTGATCTCACATCAACTAGTATATTTTAAATGAATATACTTATACGTACTTGCTGAGTGCGACTAGATAAGTAAGATTTAAGCCACAAACGTAGAGGCCCATAAATACGGTACTTATGTACCTTGAGTTAATGACATAAATAACATATGAAGAGGTATAAACAATGCAAAATGGCACAACTTAACTTACTGATAGTATTCCATCAGGCCCGTCACTACCATTAATGTATCATTGAAGGAGAAATTGTTAGTTCAAATAAATTTAGGCTTCAATCAATATTGACATCATATAAAATTTGACATTTTTTTTATTAAATACAGAAGAAAAGTATTTAGCAAATAAATTAGCTTAATAAAATACTGACACAGTATTTAATTTCAAATGTTTCACCACACAGTGGCTTCGTCGAGTAGATGAAAAATGATTATTCATTTTTTTCATATACCTGACGAAACCACTGTGTGATGAAACATTGTCGTAGAATAATAAAAACATTTGAAAACAGTATATGGTTTTATTAAGTGATATGTAGTTTCAACAAGTAACAGCCTTAGAGTCCAGTAAATAAATTAGCAATATCATTAGTATTGTTCACATTTTTATCATTAAGAAACATGGACAATAGTAGTTTCCCCGATGTAGATTTAGACTTTACAAACTTCCAAAAATAACTTAGGTTCTCAAGGACTGACTTCAATAAAATTGTGATAGCAAATTTTAGTAAGAGCACAGCATTTCTTCCTAAGATTAGTAAATTTATTTTTAATAATAAGTAAGATTGCATGTTTGATCATTTATATCTCCTATGGGCTTCACGTTTTTTGCGAACAAGATTTGGAAGTTCTAAACTAAATCAATGAGGAAATTTACCTTAATGTATAATTTTCAAAGCTACAAATTGATTGAAACAAACAAACGCATTTTCATAAATATTAGTTCAATATTAGTTATACCTAAAATGCATTATACCAATTAAAGGCAACAAATAATTATTAATTAGAGTATAGGGAACATGTTTCAAATTGTATACCACAGTAGATTATGTTGGTACATAATCAGTTGTTATTGTAGAACTAATTAGAACTAATAGCTTTTATAGGTGGGCGGTAAGCATCGCAAATAATTAAAGGATCACATCCTATTATGGATTCGATAGAATAGGATGTAAAGCACAAATTTAATTTACTTTTCTCGTTTTCAATATTGTTAAATTGAGAAAAACTATTAGACGCATCACATCGCACTTTCAATGGCATCTTTTACACCAAAGTTGTTTTTGATAATAACTGGAAATAATTTTCAACCAACGTAGATCAGCCATGTTGAAGTCGCTTATCGCAATAATGTTTACTATATCAGAGATTTCAAATACAGGGCGCAGGTGAGTTTCGTAAACTTCAAATCCAGATTTCGATTTTGATCCTAATAAATTTAGAATTGAACATTGAAAGTACCCTAGGCCAATCTTCAATTTTTAAATTTTATAATAAGTATATAATATAATATAATTGAGAACTTAATGGAATTCAACCACTTTTAAACCTTTAAGAGAAACAATTAAAATCCGCATTATAGTGAATTAATTGTGAGAACTTACGTTCAATTAGTAAAAATACCAACTCTAACACCAACTATCACTAAATTTTATATAAATAAGATCATTGTTCATTAGGGATGTTGTATCTACCAATAAAGAAATATCTTCTTTAAACACTATTTTAAAAAAGTAAATGGTACTGGTTTAATGAATTCAGAAATTAGCAATATACAAAATAAAATATATTTCTGAACTATTGTAAATATAATTTATTTTAAATTAATAGCACGACTCACGTTATTTATATGATGTGGCTATTTTTAGTATTTTAATAATAATTGTAGTTCTTGATCACATGTAATATCATTAAATAGATAAGATAAATTAGCAATTATTAAACAAAATACTTTATCTGCCTGATGAAGCGATAGGTTTGTGAAACAATTGTAGCAGTGTATCTATAAAATAAAGCAAAACTCTAAATAGTCTGTTTAATAATTGCATAATGGAGTTTTGCTAAGTATCAGCCACATCAATCCGATAGTTAACAATTAGAATTACTTGTTTTTGCTTGCTTCGCAGTTTTTTTGTAGGTTTCAAACTAGTGCCAATAACATTATCATTTTTAAAGAGGTTTTAATAACTATTACTAAATTTACATAAATCTACATATATACTAAGAAGAAAAAATATATTTTACAGAAACGGAACTAAACAGGAAGAACCATTTCTTACATAATGCAAACAAAAAATCTAAAAAATATATAAATTCAACATGAAAAGAATTTAAAAATCCTTATAATTGAAATTCAATATATAAATCGTTTATAAAATGACGATATATAAATCTATTTTTTTTAGCGATTTCATTAAAATATAATATAAAAATAAAAAAATGACACTTCTAATAGTTACTAAGGTTAAGAATACCTAATGTATTGTATTGTATTTGTTGCTCATATACGAGTATCACTTGGTGAAACATTGTGTTATTTGGTAATTAATTAAAAATTTACTTGTCTAGTCGGATAATAAAATAAAAAAGAAAGTGAATTTTTAATCAATTACCTATTATTAAAATGTAATGTCAACACATGAAGAAGAATAAAAATAATTTATTATATATTTTGAAAGAGAAAGATATAATTTAATAGACTACGATTTTGTTATTTAAGTATCTGTGTAGTAAAATTCTTTACAGTTAGATAATTTTTACAGATCATTTATATTTTAATGTGTAAAAATTTGATTTAAGCTGCCCTACGCAATAAATTTATAGTATGTCAATAATTTAAACGAGTTATGATAGATCAAAGAGTATTATTATAAAATAAAATTCAATTGCGTTCCGCTTCGTCACGCATCGACGGAAATAATAAAAATTCACTTCACAGGTAAAACTTGCGCCTGAATGTATTCTGCTCGCTTACCTGTTGAAGTGAACGCTGAAGCCATTTGGGTTGCATATTGAATAATGCTTGTAAAAGTTTATGTTTATTGTTATTAAATGTTAATATATTCAAAATGTTAAACCTATTCGGATCCACTCTTATAACATTTTATTTCTGACAATTGGAATTTTATCTTTGTCTTCATAAAGATTGTTATCATAGAAATTTTAAAATTAATACGAATTTATAATTTATTTAAAGTATTTATTTATACTCTATTAGTAACATTTATATCCACAAGGAATTTTACCATATGCTTATGTCATTTAATTTTATGCATATACCGAATTTTTCGGACTATAAGACCTTTTAACATAGACAATTAGACGCGCGGAAATAAATTTGTTTCAACATGTTTACATTTTCATTTCTATTTCTTGTACACTATCCTAAAAAAATCATCATAGTGAAAGCAAAAAGCCCATAGTGAGTATACTCAGATGCTGAAGTGCCTCAATTGATTTTAGGTAAGTTATTGTTGCAATTATTGATTTCGATGAGGTTCTCAGGACTACTTCGATGGTGTTGATAAGTTTCGATTTTTAAGTTTTAATAATATAAATAACTGTTTTATTGGATTATTGCTACAGAAATATGATGAATTAAACTGTTTTTTTAAATCCCTCCACCCCTAACATTACTATTGATCTGTAAATATTGTAATTGGTAATGGTAATAACAATGTTCCTACTATAACTATAATATCATAATTACTGCTATTAACAGCAACGGAGAATTCACTAATTTTAGTTCTGATGCCTACGTGTCAATTGGTCAAGTAGGGAAAACCATTTCTATAAGCTAGTCACAGATTTGATTCTCCATTCGGTCTCCTAGAGACAAGTTTTTGTTTTAATCTATTGTGATATTCAATTTGATCTTTAGTTTTATCCAAATGGAAAATGGTTCTATCACTCGTTACAGCAAAATTACTGAATAACCGCTTTAGCTGCATCAATTGATTCAAAAATTAATTTTAATGGTCTTGGTATTTTATTATCAACATTTAGGATAAACAAAATTTTCTGAAGTAAATTGAATCAATCTTTTATATTGAAATTCAATGACAATTGAAGTGTTGCAATAAGGTCTTACTGAAAATTTCATGAATGATTTTCTCATATACCTCGTGGTGAAAGAATAATAATTTCATTCAAAATGCTGTAAAAAGCGAAACTAGTCGAGGGAATATAAAATTTAGTGAAACAAACCAAGTGTTTTTAATCAAGGTCTTACTGAAGAATTTTGGAGTATTGTAGTCGAAGAGACAAATAGATATGCCAGATAAATAATTTAAAAAGAAGGCACTGCAATAAAAAAACTACATATGTATTTGTCAAAAAGAAATATTATAAATGCTCCAGTGTTTGCAAACACTAAACCACGTGATAGGTTTATTGACATTTCATGGTTTTTACACGTTGCGGTCAATGAAACCTTGAATAAAGATGACAACCAGAAAAATCAAAAATTTATTAGACTATTTCAACAATAAAATTAGTTATCTGAAAATGACAAGCTCAACTCTGTCGAAACTATTGACACTAATAAAATATAAAGTGTGCGATATTAAAAAAGGTACTATTGTTTATAATTTAGTTATCTGTGTGTCCTAGAGTGTAAAGTATCAATTGATGAATCTCTGATGAAGTTCAGGGGACAATTGAATTACGTTTAGTTCAATCCTTCTAAACGAGCGCGATTTGACATAAAGTTCTAATACGTCACTCAATAAGTCCTCGGCCTGACACATATATGGCAATATTGTTGTTATACCCACGTCATTTCCGAATAATACTAACCTTAAAACAGTACGTGTAAAAAATTTCATGGAATTCTGACTGACCCCAGTAATTTTTAAGACAGTGGCTTGATAAGCATTATGGGGAATCTGCACCAGGGAAATCAGCTATTATTGACTGGTATGCTGAATTTAAATGATGCTGAAGCTCTGGTCGCCCAAAATCCGCATTTGTTCCGGAAAACATTTAAAATATCCACAAAATGGTTTTAAAAGACCGTAAAATGTAGTTGTGTGAAATAGCCGACACCTAGGAGATATAAGGGTAGTGTTTTTACAATTTTACATGAAAATCTGGTCATGCGCAAGTTGCTCTCACCGGACCAGAAACAACAACACGTCGAGGATTCAAAGCGCTGTTTGAAGCTGTTCAAACAAAATAAAAAGGATTTACACGCCTGAATCAGAAAGATCGTCAGCTGAGTGGACATCATCCGGTGAAAGTCGTCCAAAGCGACCAAAACATTAAATATTGATCCCCGTCAACAACAGCCACGGACCGGTTTTGATGTTTTTGGATCTCATCAGCGTAGCGCAGTTGGAGAATCTAGATTTCCGCCCATTTGGAATCTAGTGCAACGTTTAGACAATAGATGGCACCTTTATGGTATTATCGCAAGTAATAGAACAAATGTATAATGATTGTCGAAACACAAATTCATTCGATTTTGAGAAATAAATTATGTTGCTTGGAAACCACACCAAGGCAGTAATTGCGTTCTTTGCAAAATTTGGAGATCTGTTTCCAGACGTATTTTTGACCGCGCGGTATTTTGGGGCGTTTGTGCTTCCACATTGTTTTTATTTCACTTAAACTAAATTCTCTAAACCGTTTTGGAATCATTTTAAACACTTTTACACGTTAATGTAAATGATGACATTGACATTTCGTAAGATCAACGCCACCTGGGATGCTTCCACATTGACTGAAACAGCCAATAGCCAAGTGAAATACAAAAACGAAAACACAGAACCTAATAAACCAATCATGAGCCGAAACACGAAAAAAAAACATAGCGTTGTCAGTAATATATACATATTTGAACCAATGAAATAAGTGTATTTTATGTTGAACGAAAATAATCGTAAAAACTCAAAAGTCAGCTGGCAAGATTATGGCATCCATATTCTGGGAAGTGCATGGAATTTTGTTCATCAACTATCTTGAGAAAGGCAAAACTATCAATAGTGAATAGTACATGGCATTATTAGATCGATTGAGTGCAGAAATTAAGAAAAAATGGTTCTACACGCAAAAGAAAAAAAGTGCTCTGTATCACAAGTCGATGAAAACATTGGTTAAATTGGATGAATTATGTTTTGAATTGATTCCCCACCCACCGTACTCTAGATTTGGCCCCAGGGAAAGAAATTTGGCGCAAATGAAGAAGTGATTATCGAAACTGAGGTTTATTTTGAGACCAAAGACAAATCTTTTTACATAAAGGGCATCGAAAAGTTAGAGAAACTTTAGAATTAATGTATCATTCTTGAAGAAGAATACGTTATGAACAAAGTGAAATTTATGAAAAAAATTGTTTTTCTTAGTTAGAAAGGAGACGTATTGAGTCATGTGTTATAAACTCTGTAAATCATCTTCAGATTATTGCATTCGTTTTAAAATGTATGCTGGAAAGAATAAAGTGCAAAGGAACTGAACACCAGAAAGCATCGTCATGAAGTGGCTAATCAATTATAAACAAAGGTTGTATTTGTACAATTAGTATTCATCATCACTTTGACGAAATTAAAAAAAAGAGGAAATGAAGGTGTTATCATCTCGTAGTTTATTGATCATAAAATTTTAGACTGCTCACATTCCAACACAAAGGACCTTGTCTACACGTAGAATATTCGACAGTAGAAAGACCGAAAGTAGCAAATAATCCACCAACATTATTTTTGAAAATTGTGGAAATTTTACTATGGTTTCCCTGAATTGCATTCCCAAATTAAGGAATTCCAAACTATACAGGATAAATTAACTGTAGTATTTTCAGCACCAAAAACGAAATTTGTAATTATTTGAAGGACATAAGAAGGGCATTTAAGTAAGCGCTTTTTTCTAAGCAGGACTTACCCTTAACAATGTCTTTGAACTTTATTGTATCAGAATCTTAATTAAACAAATACATAAATTATGATAGTAAAAAATATAATGTATATTTTTTAATTATATGGTATCGATTATCACGTAATTATGGTTGTAAACATCCTTATTAATAGATTTTATCTTCAATGGCATAGTAACAAGCTCCTACGTAAAAAAGTGCTAAACACTTTGCCACGACACATTCTTTAGACAACTTGTCCAACTAAATTAATTAATAACTTTATAGTTATATTTTTTTGCATCTTCAACTAAATGCCCTTCTTTAATAAGTACACGTTTCTTGGATAATAGTTTATTCATCTATTCGCAGTGTTGGACAATCCATAATTCATCTAACGTTTCTTATACTTTATATGCAAATCGTGATGTAGACCTTAGTCAATTTTTTGGACATGTTTGGAAGCTTGTGCCATATCATCAAGAACTTGCTCTGTAAACCTAGGAAAATTGATCATAAAGATAGATTTCACATATGTAACAGCAAAGAAAGAAATGAAAGGTACTGTAAAACTTATCTTAGAGATATTAAAAATTTACCAATCTTGTTATAGTTAAGAATTTTGTATAAATCTTGTCGAAACATTCAGAGACTATTATAGATTTAATACATATCTGTCGAGGATATAGGTGTTGGTCAACTTTATGATATATTCAGATATCTGTCTGTTTCAATGGTTTCAAACAAAACATTTACTTATCTCAGCTTGCTGTTTGCTTCGGGCTACATTTTGTTAGCAAGTTATCAAATTAAAAATGTTACAATTCAAGTATTACCACGTATTGATGGTCGCAATCATACTTTGGTGACAAAGATAGATTCAACATATGCAAAAGCATAATTGAAATGCACTCTGGTTATAAGATTAGTCTTAGAGACATCAAGAAGAGTATGAGTACTTTCAATGACAATCTTGATATTGACAAGGATTTTCAAGGCTTTGGCATAAGCCATTGGAGATAACTACGAATAGAACTCATCGGTGATGTAAATATTAGTATGCTTCAACACTAATCGCAAAGACTGTCTAAGTTGTTTAATCACTAGTAACATCATATTGTACCTTCAAAGCAGTAGCCATTAATAAAGACATCCCATAAGACCCAAATTCAAATAATTTACGCCTCAAAAATCGATATCCTATTGACAAATGTTATATAAATTTGTAATTGTATAGTAGTAATAATTTGAAACATATGTAAAGTATTAAATTATACCTTGGTAAATTTAGGTAAGCATACTTAAATGAAATCAAATTAAATACGTCTGCTGCAGTTTTAAATATAATCCTTAATCATGTATGTATTATGAATCGTTGAATTGTTATGGTGGTTATATGGCCCTTTAATTTTACGGTAAAGAAACCAACTTTTAAGTTCAGTAAAACTTTGATGTTAAGTCAGCTGTTTTAAAAGATACGCCGCAAAGTTGGAAAGAATTTGGACGTTCATTGTATCGAAATTCATAGGCGTCCCGGCGTATACCGGTCGAAGGAGGAAGGGTCCGGCTCGGTCCAGCGGCAGCAATAATAGCACCGGCGGAGGCGGCAGCGGAGGCCGTGGCGGCGGTGGGGACGTGCTTCGTTTTTAATACTCTGCACGTCCACTCACCGTAATATATGACCCTCGCATCTCCCCGCATGCTTCATACATACACAAGAACGTAACGGGCACGGGTGGACGCCCGCCACCGACCCCTACCCGCCGTCTCCACGTCCGTGTGTAATTAATGCATTGCGCGCAATTTATTTCACGGTGATACAATTAGACGTAAGGTATGACCGGACCAGACTCGGTTACTAAAATTAATAGCCGCAATATAAGTTGGGATTGTAGTTTGTTTCGGTGAGCGAGTTCGAGCCAGATTAATACCTTATAGGTGAAGATTCGTTACCGAGCGCTCTTCTGTCTTCTACACCGCTGCACCTACCTACTCACCCCCTATTTAAATTAATACCCACCATTCACTTTATAATTATATATGTATCTCCCCAAGATTATGCAGTTAGTTAATGTCACTTTTGATTACAGCCATAGATCTCATAAATAAAAATCATTAATAAATTGTATTTTTACAATATCTCAGTTATAATTTCTTTATTCCAAATCATCATTTAATTCATATTAGAATTATATTTTACCAACAAAGTTTTATAGACTTTCTACTAATAATTTTATTAGCTTCTTCAGGCCTTCATTTTGGCAAAACTATATATTATATAAGAAGGTTACAATATTAAATTTAAACTAATCAAACAGCTTCGAACAAGAGCCGACAGAGCTACGAAGCTTTAAAAAATAAATAAGTTTGATGGTAAATTGTTAAGTATATAATTAAGCTTCCCAATATACACTCTTAATGAAATAGATAGGTCTTTTTGTAAATTGAAATAATAAAATACATAAATCACTAATACTAGTGATGTATCATGCATTTACATTTAAATTTACATTTACAAAAACTATTTAAATTTTTATCATAGCTTCGGAAAACATGATTTTTTATAACTTTAACACCTATCAACATTTGTATCCCTTATTGGACGCTTATTTTCGCAAAAGTAATGTAATAATATAAATAAAATAGACTGTTGTTTCTTAAAAACAAGACTTAATTTTTTGTTGCTAAAGATGATGATTTTACAGAAATGTGACTCAAATGAATTATTTATATCATTTGCTTTAAAGGCAATAAGTCTGCTATACTAAATATTTTTATTTTGAGATTGAGGAAGAATATCTTAAAATGCCCTTTATGTAATCTTGAACAAAATAAAGTATGACAAACTTAAGTGGTTAATTTGCGATGTTTAGTTATGTAATTCGCTTTAAAGGTAATAAGTCTGCTATACTAAATATTTTACTTTTATTTGTTTATGGAAAGTTAAAATAAGGGATAAGAAAATAATTATTTCCTAGGATTTTTTTTGTTTCAGGTATCTTGTGTACCTGAAATGTATAATGTTACAAATGTACAACTTGGGTTATGAAATCGTTTCATATTTCCACCTGTACGTGTTAATCTTGGTTTGATGAAACAATAATTATTCTGAAAATACCAAAGAATGTTGTGATTGTTTAAAGTATATTACAAAAATCTAAATCTGGCTCTTAGAAAGCTTGAAGCAGGCGTATATAGTGCCCTACAAACTATCAAATAAGTGACCCCTAATTTCAGCAGTATTGTTTCAAAAATAATAATAATAATAATGATAGACTAATATCAAAAATATCTCCACATAGGATCAGAACTCGCCTATTTGTTTAAATACATTCCTAAAGAACAATATAGAGATTTTCAACATGTTTTAGTTGACACTGAATAGAGCATTGGAAACAAATGTATACCACCAGTGATTCTTGGTATTTAATTTTTCACCTGTTTCTATTTTTTTAATACATAAAAAAGAACCAAGTTAATAAAAAGTAAAGCTACAACAATGAGTCTTAATAAGACTACAGAACCAATCACTTATTGAAACAACTACTCTTCTGGCTAATACCTCAACAGATATTGAACCAAAAGACTTTAATACATGTTTCTTTTGCGTTATGTAAACGTCAAACTCGTTTAAATATTCTTATTCAGGGATAGATACGTCGATTATAATTGATATTAATGCACTCATCAATAAATTGAGTTCTTGGGAAGAATGTTCCTTCTTCATTAACAAAACCCCTTGCTGATAAAGGGAGTCCAAGTCTAGTGGATTTAATTGCACATCCAGCTCAACGTAGTCCAGTACGTAGAAGAGATGCCGTAACTCATCCTGGCATTCGAACAGCTGCTCACTCAAATCATCAACGAACGCAGTCTGCTGCACCTTCTGATTCTCTAACGACTGCACTTCCTCGTGAAAAGATGTTATCTTGCACAATAACATGGATACAATTTCGTTGTCAACATTTTCTTTTCTACACTCTTATTTAGAATTTTTTTTCTGAAAATTTGGACGACTTGTGAGAAGAAAAGTGCGAATGATTCCTTCAACATATTTTAACTATGGAAGAACGTTTTCAAGGTCATCAAAATGCACATATGATTACTGACTTTTTGCTGAAGTATTCAGAGTGCCACTTCATCATTTAACAACAGTAAAACATATAAGAAAATTGCAGATTAATTTCAGTATATAAATATTCTTCTAAGAGAAACTTTTCGTCTAATAAAAAAAGAACATATAAATAAAAACCGATAATAAACCAAAAAAAATTGAATTATATTTTGCCTGGCAATAAAAACCAGAAACTGATTTTGGTCCACTATGGAATTGATCAGCGAGCACAATTGAAGAAATTACTACTACTCCCATTAAAGTAACATCTATTATCTAATTAATATATAATTAAAATAATAATAATAATATGAAAACATTTAACAGCTACTTCTCTGTCATCAACGCTGATGAGATCCAAAATAGATCGAAACCGGTGTATGGCTGGTTTCGATCTATTTTGGAACTCAGCAGCGTAACGACATTTACTTAGAGTTTTAGGCCTCCATGCTAGGTAACATTTATTGTCTAAAATGTTGCACTAAACCTAAACCTCTAATTTTAAGTAAAAATTGATATCCATTTTCGAAAGTATTTTTTCCAATTAGTATTTTGTAGACTTTTATAAGATGTGCTAATAAAAACCTATATTAACCTTTTCAACATCTGGAATGTCTTATATTTATTTTTATTTTATTCTTTTGTTCCCTTTTTGGGAATTTTAAGTTATTTCCCTTTTTTACATTAAATTTAAACGAATAAATTTTTAACAAGTTTGTATTTTCAATGAATAATATAATCACTCTCATTATCAACAATCTTTTGCTATCTAGTGTGCAGATTTTTAATCACATCCCGATACAAAATCAATTGGTTTTTGAGTAAAATGTCTCGTGAAGGCATTTTAAATATCATCCAAATTTTCTAACTTTTTGCCACTAAGAAAATGTTGTAGGGATCGGAACAAATGGAAATTTGAGGGTGCGATATCGGGCGAGTATGATGGGTAAAGTAGTACCTCCCACCCGAATTCATTAATTTTTCCAGTGTTCGTTTTGTACAGTGCGGACTTGCATTGTCGTTAGATTAGTTCACTAGATTCAATTGTTCACAATAAAGGTCTGCATTAACAACTGGTAGAGGTTTCACCTACTCAAAATAAACAATTCCGTGAATGGCGCCTTTTTGGGATGTAAACCCGGCTTCGCAGTACTTCGTGGTGATTAATTTGGAAAGAGCCACTGCCTTTTGCGTTTTAGATTATCATATAGGGCAAATTTTTCGTCTTCAGTAATCAACCAATCAAACAATGGTTCGGTATGGTGCCGTTGAAGCATTTGATGTTTTTTTTTTCTCTTTTGACAGATTGTGAGGGACCTAAACATCTGCTTGCTTATTTTGCCGATCTGCTTTAAATGTTCTTGAATGTTTGACCAAGGTTGGTTAAGGGTGTTTGGCAGTTCCTCGATTGTTTGGCATGTATTTGCTTCCTGGTCGATAGGAGTCAGAGAAATCAAAATCACCGGATTTGAACTTGAAAAATCATCTTTGGCATTTACAAACGTCTAATGCACTTGGATAAACATCGCAACTGTTGCGTTACTACCCTTACCAAAAAAACTTCACACTAATTTGCAAACAAAAGATTAATATTGAATTATTTAGAAAAGAAAAAATGACTGGCACGCCTTCGAGATACACAATAAGCTCATAAATGACGATCAAATATCGAAATGCGTAGAAACGACATTACTTTCTGGTAATAATATAACGAACTTCACAATCTTTATGATTAAAAACAATCAACTGAAACTATACTACTTGATGATATGAATTTATTTATTAAACACTGCACGAAACCCAGAAAGGTTAAAATTTTAAGAGGAACGCACAGTACATTATGTAGCTAACATATTATTGTTAAATGAAACAAAAAAGTAATAAATAGTTAAAAACTAAGCAATATTTTATTTAATTGTTCAACGTGTTTGCTTGGAATAGAGGTAGGCAAAGAACTTTTCTGAAGACAGTAAAAATAATAAAAGTATTATACCAAAAAAGTAATATTTAAACATTTTAAACATTTCACTAATACTTTAGGTTGCATATTATAGCTTTTATAGCCATCACAACCTTCATCCAAAAACAATATTTACTACAATTAAGGCCACAAAAGTCAAAAAATCATCGAATATAACTAATGAAGTAACGTTTTCACAACAAATTACTATGAATATAAGAAATTGTCTAATCAACTATAATTTAAATTTAAAATATATCTTGCCATAAAGCTTTCTACAAAATGATTCATTTTATTTTTAACTTAATTTTTTTAGAAATATATTTTTTTTTCATTTATCAAAATATTAAAGTCTGTAAAAAATAATGAAATAGAATAGGTAAGCTCTCAAACCTAGAAAATAACATTTCTAAAACTATTAAAATACCTAAATTATACAGTAGATTTACTTGAAAAATTATTGAAAATTACCAAAAAAACTTAAAACATAAAAAATAAATAAAATGAAACTATTACTCTTAAGAAAATATTGTCAACACATACTCGACATTAATGTAAGTAAATAACCAATACAAAGTTGAAAAATGTTAATGAAAAGTTTAGTACATAAAACAGTTTTGAGTATTTGTATATTTCTTATAATTTATATGCATTTATTTATTTACTTTAATAATGCCATTATTGCGTTAATCAAAATTATTTATTTAGATGTTTATGTTATTATAATTAGTTTTTTGTATGATCGACTTAGAGTAATATTATTCCGCTAATTAATTTTATACGGTGCCAAATGCTTCAATATTATCACTAGATTACATGTTAAAACAGTATTTTATTACTTGATTAAAACAATCTGAGGTTGTATGATTTTATAATCTTCTTGTTTATGGCACTGCAACAAACAATTCTTTATACAACTAAATTACGAATTCAAGAATTGCATACCAATTTAATTTGATGAAACAAAAAGAACATATACTTGAGATATAAATTAAAGAATATTTTAAGTTCTATTTTCATCAAATTAAATTGGTATGCAATTCTTAAATTTGTAGTTTACTTGCAGTATAAAAATCTAATAATCTAATGCTATAAAAATATTATTTTTAATAGTGTAATGGCTAGCATTCTCTTCTTGTATTTTTTCTCGAAAGAAATATAAACCTTTATTTCCATTATTATCCTTTGGGTGTTCTTATACTTCTTTTATAATATTTAAAATGTGAAGAATTATGATTTTTAAATCACTAGTAGATCCTTAAAACTATATCTTGATTAAAGTTCTTCAGAATTTCATAATCTTCAATATTTATTCTTAGTATTTTAAAAATACCTTCAGACTTATGAAACTATCTTATTAATATTACAAAAATAAAATTGATATAGCAAATTAAAAAACCAAATAGTAAAACAAAGATACATATTATAAAAAGTAATTGAGAATGTTTTAAAGCTTTCTGGTGTATTAAGAAATTATTTAATATTTCGACATACTCGTAGCTTATCCTAATCAATTATGTATTATTCTAGCTTCTACACCTAACAGTGAATTTAATCATAAAGTACTTAAAAATTTTAACAGGTGTTATCGAAACTATAGTCGCAGTCAATAAATTAACTATTGGGTTAAAACAAAGGGAAAAGTGTTTCATTTTTAATCAAAATGTGCCATCAAGTAAACGCTGACAACATTTAAGAATATTTTTAATTATCATATCGTACTCTTGACCTATTCCAATATATTATTAATTTTCCTAGCGTACTCTTGACTTACTTAATTTATCTATTGAACTCTTGACCTAGACCAATATATTATTTATCACTTCTTAGCGTATTATTGACCTATCACAATACATTTTTCATTGACCTTGTGTTCAAACTGTTTGGGGTGGAGGCTTCTACTTCGTTATACATCATAATTCACAATTGAAATACTTTTTAACTTTGTTTGACTGAGAAACTATTTATTTGTTTATTTTAATTCAGTGCTAATAAAAAAAACCTAATAATATTCATACATAATTTTGTCTGTACGAGAATTGGACAATCATCCTAGATGATCTTCTACTCGTACCCTGAAGGTTTATTTTTGCCTACATTTCCAATAATTTATTTATTGCCATAGCGTACTTTTGACCTAGGCTAATAAATTATTTATTGAATTGGACAAAGTTCATTCTAGGTGATCTTCTATTCGTACCCGGAAGGAGTAAATTCTTCTGTTAGCGCTGCTTTCGAATTGGAATTAACCATGAACAAATGATCCATATTTAGGTTTATTTTTGCCTTATGTAGGAATTATATGTCAAATTGATTGACTATGATCATTAAATAAAGTCTTAGTTATACAAACACATTTAAAAAGTGTTTCATTTGTAAATTCTCCATTTTTTAGCAAACTAGTGGCTTTTCTCAATACATTATTTATTATCCATGCTAACAAATAATAATTAAAAGTACTTCTTTTTAATTTAAAAAGTGTTAAATGTTAACAAAAAAAAAATATTGAAATTTGAAACATATATATATGTTTTACTAAACCCGATTGTAACTTTTAAAAAATATTTTAAACTACTAAAATATAATAAAATATTAAAGAATATTGACAGATATCTCTAAGTAATTGAATTTTAAAATGTCAAACTCTAATAAAAACATCTGTCAAAGTAGCAATTCTGGCAAATAACAAAAGCTTTACTTTAATGCTTTTTTTTTCAAAACCTTTGGCGGACACATTAGAAAAATTAACAAATTGGCCTCGGTGTAACTCAGAACTTATATTTCATTTGAATGAAAAAAAAATCAGGGACACGATACTTCGTACAGAGAAAATAAAGACAGTTAAAATAAGAGATATATTAAACTCAACAGAGCTAGTTGCCAAAGTCACAAAATGCTGGTGGTGAATTGAATCGGCGAAACGTACATGGAATAAAGAAGAATGAAGAAAAAGCAAATATACCATGCGTAAAATGGGGTAGACTGGGTAGCTATAGATGTATGGGCGTACGAGAAGAAAGAAGGGAGAAGAAGAAGAGAACGAATATGCAGGGACGAGTGGTGGATTGAGTAGCTATTTGTGGCATATCCGTTACAACAAGCAAGAAGATAGAAGAACGAAAAGAACAAAGAAGAACGGGCAAGCACACGAAGCTAACGATGGATCGAGTAGCTGTTAGCAGCTGCTCAAAAAGGAAGAGCAATAATATTAAGGGGTGTAGTTGTTGTGCGACAGGAATAGAGTTTTAAAATCGCGGGTTGTTTTCCTACCAATGTTTCCCTAAATCCTGAAAGGGTTAAAATAGGTTAGTTTAGGTTAGAATCAGTTCATATGTAAATTGCAATACTTTTGTGAAGCAATAAATATATTTTTTTTTAGGTTGCAATCGTCAAAAAATTATATAATAAACTCGTTTCTGTCGCCTTCAACTGCGCTTCGCCGCTGAGGTCAAAAATAGATAGAAGCCGGTCTGTAGTTGTTGATTGCAGGGTAAGAATAACTAATATCTACATTATATAAACCTTTTTTAATAAAACATTTTATATAAGGTTTGTGGTTTGGAAAATATATTATTTATAATATCAATAGTTGAACATTGCAAAATAAATTGTCGAAAACTGTTAAAATGCAGATTAAGAAGAATTAATAAACAAAGATATATAAACTTTTAATAGATGCCTTCGAAAAATATTACCATGAAAGAAATTGAATTTCAAAGGATAAAATCGAAAAATACCAATTGCAGCTATTTTTTATTTGGTGCTATGGATAGATAGATAGATTATTCAAATAAATATTACTAAAATAAAATAATATCATCAATCATCTCCAATAATGGATACCTGAAGGGTTAAAACTTCAAAGTGATATCTAAGATGGATCGAAACCAGTCTTTAGCCGTTGTTGACAGGGAAAGAATAATTTAATTACTATATTCATCTTAACACTACAAAACAAAGTGAAAAGTTAACAAAATTTTTGGATCTGTATGAAAAAATTTAGAAATAAAATATTTGATACCTTCAAAATTAGAAAGTATAAGAAAATATACTCACCACGAGTTACAAGAAATATAATTATTGTGAAAGACGGTCAGAAAATTTCCAAACATATTTAAATCTAATAAAATATATAAGTCCTTACGTTGTAGAAAATTCACTAATAATTAGAAAAAACACGAAAATATTTCATAAAATCTACAACAAATGAGTCTTTTTAAGACTACAAGAAACAAATTACTTTTGAAACAACTACTTCTCTAGCTAATACTTCGACAGATATTGAATGATACAAAAGTAATTTGCGTGTTACAAAATAGCAAGGCTATCAAAGCAACAATAGTTTGAACGTATTTCTTTCTGTAAAATGAACTAAAAATGATTGAATGTACGTTAAATAGTTTATGAGTGACTAAACTATGGTATTTGGATCACAATATTCCTGCTTCGTCTCATATAGTCTCTATAGAGATCTGGCAGTGGACAAAGGCACGGTGGGTCATTGGGCAAAGCGTGTATCATCATCGCCGCAAAGTCAATCAAAACTATTTTATCTCCCTAGTGTCCGCCGGCCGTGCACAGCTGTGAACAGTATCATTCGAGATGATCGACAGATCACGATAAAATACCTCGCTGCTCAACTTGAGGCCTCTAGTGGTAGTACTGTCACAATTATTCACCGAGTGGAATAGTCAACGATTTGTCCCGCGATGTCTAACCGAAGACCATAAAGGGCAATGGATACCATTCACTAGGATTCTGAAGGGGTTATTCTGTTCGATGTCCTTCCCCATGGTCAAACGATCAACTCTGAAGTGCACTGTGCTTCTCTTGCAAAATTGAAGAATTGTTCGTAGAAACAAAAAGCCAAATGAACTTTTCTTTCTCTATAACAACTCCAGACCTCACACAAGTCTTTGCACCAGAGCGGAGCTCACAAGACTTCAGTGGACTGTTCTTCCTCAAACGAACTTTTCTTTCTCTATAACAACTCTCTATAACAAACTTCAGTGGACTGTTCTTCCTCATCTATCATACTGCCCAAATCTTGTACCGTAGGATTTTCATCTGGGAATACGCGGATAATGAAGACCTTATTGATGCAGCACGACGTTGGCTCCGATATAGACCCGTAGACTTTTACCGTGCAGACTCTCACGTCAACGTGGCCTAAAGCCTAAATGGAGATTTTGTTGAAAAATAGTATTGTATAGCAAAAGGATTGGAGAACCCTCCTCAATAAATTCTGTACTCCCAAAGCCCCAATATTCCCCTAAACATAAACATTCTTTAATCACTCTTTATTAATTCATCAGCTCATATCACCCAGACAGTTAAGCTAGACAGCAAATATTACTATTTTTTACATAGATTAGAGTCAAGACAAGACAGAAAGACAGATGGTCGATATCAGTTTTTAATTGTTCCAAATGCACTAATGTTTGTCCAAATAATAATTGTCATTCTCTCTCGGTTGAATATTAAAAATCAAATAAAAGCGTGTTTTTTTTACAAAGAAAATGAAAACTCTAAATACTCGATACGTGTTTTTCAATATTAAGAAAAATTGTTTATTTTATAGTATTTAACAACTCCACTTAACTTGTGTATACTACCTTAATAGTAATACAATTCAACGTAAAGTGAAAAAAGTAAAACTAATTCCCTATTTAAAACCTACATAACTAATTAAAATTTATTTTCTCCCCGCGCATTCTTCTTGAAGCACGCGCCGAGGTGCAGAAAAAGTAAATACTCAATCTGTAACTGCGATTTTGTTTACAAGCCGGCGAGCAAAGAACGAAAAAAATAAAACGAGGAGTGGAAGATAAACGTTAAAGTATATCTATCAATCGCGGAAGCAGCGGAAAACCCTCGAATCGAAAGGAAATACCTCGCCCAGACTCACCTAAGCACGCCGGAAGTTCAATTATCTTGAAATAAAACGCTTTCATATAAAAGTTCAGAAATCCGATGCAACCGAAAAACTTCAACGGTTATATAATTTCTGAAGATTGAAAAACTTCTGCGCCCCCACATGCATACAATTTCATATTACTGCCGGATGGAGAGTCAAAAAAAAAATATATATAAGACCTGTAGGATTTTACATTTCCATTCAACTTTAACGTGTTTGTACAAATCAATACGGTGAAATGTTGGCGTTAACTTTCTTGGAACGAGTGAAGTTGATGGAAATTATGTTATGTTTTTATTGAATTTTGTAGGGATTTAGTAATTACCTACGTTTTTATTTTATTTTTATTAATAGGTTTCAAAATTACATAGGATCAATTTTATTTTATTAGTACGAAATATGCAGGTAACTATGTTATAGTATTAAAAAAGACCTGATCATTATCAAACTAGAAGTAAATTAACAAAACGAGAAGTTCATACGATAAATTAATTAATTTCTCACTTAACACGTGATGGAACATTTTTGTATTAATTCGAATCAAATTAATGAGAAATACATATATTTATCTAGAAAGAAACTAGTAAATATACTAAATCAATCTGTTCATTAAGTAGATGATTTCCTGAATTTTTATCTGTTTACCTTAAGGAATTCTATTAAAATCATCTTATAAATTAAAGATCAAGCTTTATATAACTTGAGGAATTCTATTAATACTAATTCAAATCACTATTATATATTTAAGACAAGGTTGATAATCTATGATGAATTGGCAATATAGCAGTACAGCACACCTAACCTGATGTTAGTGATGTGTTTTCACCCTGAGTCACAAGATAATCGTAGCTAAACGTCTGCTCTTTAACTATGAACGTAATTTTATATGTCAAATAAATAAATACGTATTATATCCAATATTTATATAACGTCAGCAATAATTATTATGATGACAGTGAATACTCTTTGTTAGGGAGCATTTAACAATTAGTTATGACAATTCAACACGAGCATATTTTACACACTCTTTTTTCGATTATGTCGGTAGCGATTTCCATGGCTGTCATTACGGACGTGTTGACTAAATCACGAGGTCTCCTTTTCAAAGGGGGTGCGACCCCGTCCCTTGGGTCTCTCATATGCATATCATCTCCGTGCCGTTAATACCGTGAAATTTCCTTTTTATTACTGTAATGCTAAATCGTTGTACCAATATTTACTCGAGGGGCGGCCTTCGAAATGAATTAATCCTGGAAGGGGAAAATTAATAACTCCCTGCAAACTTAATGCCTGCGCAGTACATTGTCGCTTACATCCTCTGATCGGCTTTGCGCGCTCAATTCTCAGGTGATCGGATCTTATTAGGACGTTTAATTAAAACACCGTCAATTTTTAATAGGGCGACCGGCTATAATTGTCGCACATCCATGGCGGGAGGGTGTCGAGGGCCATCTAGTTACGCCTCGCGGAAACTGGCTTTTCATGCAAATATGGTAATTCGCGATTATTTCTGTTACTTCTCGTGGAATTTCAATTGCGCGGCATTCGTTAATAGATCGATTGCTTTAATAACTATTGCGATACGTCTCTTAATTGAAACTGTTATGACGCACTAACTCTGGTTTTAATGTATAAGAAATGCACAAAATCGTTAAACATGATTTATTTCAAAGTAATTAAGATTATTACTAATTTAGCAAGAACCTGTTAATTAAGATACGGTATTTATATCTAGACAAACTTATAGAAGTAAGGTATACAAATTGCCTACATATAAAAGCAAACTACTTATTTCGTGTAAAAAAAGAAGGCCTGACGGAACTTCATAAATTCAGAGACATAAAAAAATCTGTGAAGTTTTAAAAGTGTTGGTGCGGGATCTAACACAATGAAGACACTTGGAGAAGGAAATTAAACAGTTGCAATAAGAGAACCTGAAAATAATCTTTAAGACAAGGAAGTTGGACGAAATAACAAGATAAAATGAGTCTGAACTTTCAAGGCGTAAAAAGAAGACAGATCCCCTGAGCAAAAAGGTTTTAGACTTAGGCGTTAACCAGACCGAAGGATACAGAACTTAAAGTTAGTAAAGATAGACCAAGCCCAAATAGATAAGACTCTAAGAAAGTTAAAATTATACAAGGAGTACTGAGAGATCATTAATATGAAATGGTACGAAATAATAAATTAAGTTTACAGTAAAGTAGTGAAATTATCTGACCGTGAAAATATATAATATATGTTATATATCCAAAAGACAAGTATCTAGAGGACAGATCAACAATTCACTTTTGAAATAAAAACGTCTGTAATGCAATTTATAGGTTTGACTTTAAATACAAAGGCGGAAGAAGATCGACAGTCGATGTATATGTCAGACCCAGACAATTGATATAGCTAGAAGAGACTACCTACAAAAAAAGAAAGACTCTATAACGCTAAAACAAGTAAAAGTAAGAAAGAAAGAAACCATTATCATTATGCTTGCAAACAATAAGATATATACTAAGGAAAGAGCTAATAAGTACCTCCTAATCTGAAATAAAAGCAAATATCATCTTACTAACAGACATATGTTATTATTAACTTAAAAGAGGTGGTTATACTTGTATAAGCCATACGTCAATGAACGCAAAAATTTATGTAGTACTCACCAAAAAGATCAAGAAAAAATAAACGCAGGACACATAATTATTAGAGCTAAACAAGACAATCTAAGAATTAATAGAACTAGCTCTACAAAGTTTCAAACCCAGCTAGAAATAAAAGCAACAATCTTCCTAAAAAATCAGAACAAGAGATATACGGTTATCGCCAAGGAAACAATTAGTAATGGAAGGTATTAAGACTAAAGAAGAGGTTCCCGTACTACAACTGCAGAGGGTGGAAAAATAAGACTGAGGGCTTCCAAAACAAAGAAGTATGTTACATATATCTGCATGAGAGGCGTTGAAAATATCGGAAAATCATCGGCAGAATCAGGATTAATAAAAAATTAAGAATTCAAAATTTATGTTAATAATCTTGCTGGTCACCAATTATCCGGCGATAAACAATAGTCACATATTTCTCAGGAAAGAGGATTTATGTAAATTATGATTAAAAATCTTAAAACGTATTCGTTTTCTTCTTCTTCTGGTGCCATTTCGTACCTTTATGGAACTGCATTTAAACCAATTTCTCAAATTCCGCAATCATGAAATTCTCCTTCTACCAATGTTCCTTTTTTCCTTTATTTTATCCTGCATGATCACTCTGAGTATCTCATATCTTTGCCCTCTCACTAAATGTCTAGATATTGTAGCTTTCTTCTCTTTACGATGTTTTCTACTTCGTATTCTTTATCGATTTCTTGTAATACTTCCACGTTTGTTTGCCTCTATGTCAAGGATACGCGAAGCAACCTTCTGTAACGTCCCACTTCGAATAACTGTAATTTGTCTATGTGTTCTTGTTTCAGATCCCAGCTCTATATAGTAGCATTACAAACACATAACAACTTAGTGCTCTCACTCTTAGTTCTATTGTGAGATTTCTTCTTCTAAGGATTGTAAAGAGAATGGTTGCGACCGTTACTACGTGGTAATCCATACTTACACTGAATTGAAAAATTCACTATGTTTCAACCACAAATAATTATTGTAAAAATATTATATAACGTGTAGGCACAATTATATAAATCTAAACAACACAGCACGACTCGAGTTTCGACGTTTTATCGTCATTATCAAGTGAATTATAAATTGATGAAATTGTTATTTTATACTAACTATTTTGAGGTGAGGGAATATACCTGCCGCTAATTGTTTGCGGATTATCTCGGGAGGGTAGTACCAGATTAAAAAGTGGCGAAAAGATTAGTTCGGTCTGCTCATTAAGAAAATTTACTGACGGATTACGGCTCTGTTTGAAAATTTCCAATGACTCCAGGAGATTAAGCTTAGCGCCCTTGTTGCAATTATGCAAGATTTTTAGATTATTTATATCCGGGAATTGTTGTTTGCATTCTAAACAATGATTTGAAAAAGAGCTAGTGTCTTGATTAAGACGAAAAGCACGATGATGTTCGGAAAAACGAGTTGATACACTTCGTCCTGTTTGACCTACATACACACTATTGCATTCTGAACAACGGATCTCATACACCCCAGATTTTTTAAGAGGATCGACTTTATCTTTGGCATTGAATAGCATGTTTGATAATTTTCCAGGAGGTTTAAACGTTACTTGATGATTCTCTTTTCGAAAAATATTAGCAATCTGTTCGCTGGTTTTTCCAAAGTATGTGAGGATTCTGGATACTGGTAGTTAAACATGATCATATATCTCAAAATTAGTCCAGTTATTTCTTGAACAATTTTCTTACTTAACTCTTATAATTAAAACACTTTAAACTTTGTTTGTATAACACTTTATTTATTATTAACTTTATTTTCGTTACTTAAGTTTCGGTAACTACACGTACCATTATCTAACGAGAAGTAATTTATAATCAGATTACGACAGGTATATATAAGAGAAAAATTACACAAGTGCTTTAAAAATAGTACATCCTGTCCAAAGAATGCTTTTCTTGTAGAAGATGCGTGGCAAAGGCGGATTTTTCTTCCTGTCCGAGATGGAAGAATCGTTGATGTTCTTTAAATCTTGTAATGAATTTTCGTCCAGTTTGGCCTATAAACACTTTGTCGCAATATGTACAGATTAGTTTATATATTCCCGCTTTTTCCAGTTTTGACGTTTTTGATTTATGATTAAATATGCAGTAGTTTAGTTCGGTTGCTGGTTTGTATGCGATGTTAATGTTATGTTTTTTTAAGTAAGTTACCGATTTGTAAACTAGCCGCTCCAAAAAAACACAAATGGTTTAAACATGTTGACCGTTGTTTCTTGTTTTTCAGCGTATACATATTTTGCATATTTTTTTCATTTTTTGTTTTGAGATAAGATTGTCAATGGATTTTATAGTATAGCCATTAGTTACTACAAGTAACCAAACTAAACTACTGCATATTTAATCATAAATCAAAAACGTCAAAACTAGATTATTGCGGGAATACAAACAAAGTTTAAAGTGTTTTAATTATTACTCAACATGTATAACGAAGTAGATGCCTTCAAAATAAATAATATTATGATTGATTGTTGAAGCCATGACTTTGTGATACATCTTGATTACGAAATAGGTTTAAGAAATAATAACTTTGCTAGTATCACGAATTTTTACACTTTTTATTGTATTCGTTTGATAATGTCCGAATAGGACGAAACTAGTCACAATAAAAAGTGTAAAAATTCGTGATACTAGCAAAGTTATTATTTCTTAAACCTATTTCGTAAATAATATTACTTAACTCTTTGTGAAACATTATGAAATAATCGATGTTAAATTGTTAACACTTAGTTTATTTCACTGATTTAGTGAAACAAACAAATAACCAAGTGTTCAAAAATTCTTTTCCTATTATCAGTCGAGTAAGTCTAAATTCGTTAGGGAGTAAGTAATTCGAATAATCGACACCAACTAAAAGATATGGTAAGTGATTAGGAAAAGCAACACCAAAACAACCATTGTAGAGTTATTATTCCTTGTCTTCTGGTTCAACAACAATAATTATAGTAATGCCATACTAAGTGCGAAGACTTAAATAAAATTACATATAAGGAAGGTAAGCTGAATCAGGAGAACTAGTATTCTTCTAATGAAGAAAACGTAACCTTTATCTATGTAAACAAATGTAATAGCAATAGAATAAAAAGTATCAGGGTCATGGCTAAAATTTGATGAAGGTATTCTTTTTGGTAGTTTTTCGCAATATATATAAAATATTACAACGCTTTTCAACCTTTTTGTTGACCAGTCTAGAAATATTTAGACCAAGATAGTATGAAGTAATTAACATATTTTCACTTTGGCCATAATATAAAAATTTTATTGTAATTGCCAAATATTTTTCTCTCTAAAAATACAGTGCTGCAAAGCTTTACTTTTATAGTACTTTGGCGTACCTCTCTAAATCGATATTAATTATAACATAATGTGATAAAAAATGTAGGTATATTACGCCGACGATATCACGATCCTACTTTCCGGCAACTCAGAAAATATGTTAGCAAAACGTATGTCAGATGGTCTCGACATAGTAAACAAATGGTGCATAGACCAAGGATTATCCGTAAATCCAACCAAAACGGGACTGGTACTTTTCACAAGAAAAAGAAAGATCAAGGATTTCAAGCCACCAAGCTTTCGGGTCGAAAAACTCACCCTGAAGGAAGAAGTCAACTTGGATATTCTTCTAGACAACAAACTAAACAAGAGCATGCATATCCCTCTGACAATGCAGACGAGCTGTATGGAAAACATGGTGACTATCTCCAAAGGTAGCTCAATAGATCTACACGGCTATCGTGCGGCCAATGTTGGCATATGCATCAATAATATGGTGACCAAGAACGACCACGAAAATAGAACGACCTAGATAATGTTCAATAAAGCGCTCTTTTGAGCACTATAGGAGCCATGAGAACAACATCAACAGCGGCTATGGAAGCTCTGCTGCACCTGTCTCCCTTGGATATATTATCAGAGACTTCGAGCAACAATTGGCAGCTGTAAAATTATCTCAGCATTAACGCTGGAATGTTGCAAAGTCTTTGAAGAAGTGGCTTGTGACAACAAGTGAACACTATACTTGGTAAAAGGATACAACAACAGCAGAGGTAACAGAATAGCAGATGGTTTGGCGAGGAAGGCATCCGGACGAACGATATGCGGACCGGACCCCTCCCTGTCGCCATCCATGCCAGAGTTGATTACCCTACTGAACATTGCACCAATCAGATGTTATAAAGAGCGAAGGGGCAACACACCTGGCTGTAGGGTCTCAAAAAACTTTATCGCGATGAACACCAAATTGGCTAGATACTGTATGCAACTGTCCACAGAAAACCTACGGAAGGTTTTAGGGTTGCTAACAGACACTGCAATTTAAGATCGCACCTGAACATACTGGAACTAGAATCTAATCCTACCTGCAGAGGGTGTGAAGAAGAAGAGTAAACCGCTGAGCATGTACTTCTAGACGGCGCAGTATAATCCAGCCTTCATAAATCCACAATGGGAGAGGGATGTCTAAAAACATCAGACATTCTAAGAATCGCTCTTGCTGCAGTCCTGGCGTTTTCCAATGCTTTGGGTTGGCTTGACCGTAGCAAAGAATGACGACTCAGATGGGAGGACGTACAAACGACCCACTGGGGCCTACATGCAGCGGAACTCTCTGAAAATTCAATGAATTCCGAAAAACTGGAAGATATGAAAATTCCTATAAGAGGTGGTGAAAGGCAGGGGAGATAACAGTAATGAAGTAGGGGGGGAGGGAAAATTATAAACAAATTAAAAAACGGGAGAAAAAGTACAAAATCCCATAAGGTAGAGAGCAAACAAGGAATGGAACAGGGGTCGCACGGCGAGAGTGAGTACCAGAAGCTAATAATAGAGGGAAAGGTGTGGAGATGGTGCAGTGACAAGGGGAGGGGGTTAATATGAGTAACAAAAAACGATTACAGGCAAAAATGGAAGAGAATATGAGTCAGAGAAGAGCAGGCTGCAGAAGGAAGGAGGTGTTAACAATAGGTTTTTATTTTTCCAATGCCTTAGGTTGGTTTGACCGTAGCAAGGAATGAGGACTCAGATGTAATTCCCACTGCAGCGGAACTCTGCAAATTCAATGAATTCCGAAAAACTGGAAAATAGGAAAATTCCTAAAAGAGGTGGTGGAAGTGAATGTGAAGATAAATAAGAATTTCAAGGGGGTGCGAGGCAGGGGAGATAACGGTAATGAAGTAGGGAGTGAGGAAAAATTATAAACAAATTAAGAAAACGGGAAAAAAATATATAGACAACGACCTGACAAAAAAGATAAAGAAGTACAAAATGACATAAGGTAGAGAGCAAACAAAGAATGGAATAGGGGTCGCACGCCGAGAGTGCATACCAGAAGCTAATAATAGAAGGATATGTGTGGAGATGGTGCCAAGGGGAGGGGTTTAATAGGAGTAACAAAAAACGATTAGAGGCAGAAGTGGAAGAGAATATGATACTGAGAGGAGGAGCAGGCTGCAGAAGGAAGGAGGTATTAACAATAGGTTTTAGGAACGTGGCGAGGATAAGAGGCAAAACTAAAGGGGTGGCACGGGGAAAAATTTAAAAGAGTGAGCCGAAGGGAAAGACATAGTGGGATTAGTGGAGATATGGATGATGAAGAAGGAATGGGAAGAAGTGAGAAGGGGGTTTCTCGGGAGATTTAAGATGGGAAATAAAGGAGGCAAGAAAGAATGTTAATGCGAAGAGAATGAGGGCGAAGGTAGGAAGATGATAGTGGGAATAAGGAAGAGCAGGCATTCAGAGGAGGTGGAGTTAACGAAGAGGTAAGGATATTATGGTTGGGTGATATATACATAAACTTACTAAAGAAAGGAGAAACCAAAAATAACCCTTTTGATGGAAATATTGAATTAAATTTCTTGTTGGTTTTTGATTAAACCAAGTTGCATTCTAAATTAAAATTAGCCTGAAACAATATATACTAAATATACCAATAAAACTTGCAACTAGATATACACCCAAGCATGTTAGATTAATGATAACGATTTAATAACAGATTCAAAAAAATCATTAACCAAAGACTGAAAAAAAATGTTTCCAATAAATGATCCTACGTACAAGTGAAGAGCAATTCTATTCGAAAATCAATTTGATACGTCTCTATTAGATAGAAATTTCTGAATAAGTCTTTACGACCAAGAACTGATGAACGGGTATCAAACTTGATTTAATAGAATCTGAAATAGGCGATGTACATGAATACAGGGTGCAGCAACGTAACTTCATTTTTAATATATGCGCCATTCAGTTGGTTGGTGTCGTATTGGAGCGCTAGTGATCTCGTCCGAATGGGGGTCTACAAAGTTTTGTTGCGACCGAGTTCTCGAAATTGTTTAATAATAATAATAATAATATACATTTATTTCTTAAAGGTAATACATAAATACAGAAAACAAGTCAACAAAAAAAAGAACGTAATATTATTTTATGGTTTTGGCATAGTCGTAATAAGTTATATGGCTCCATTTCACATAAAAAGTTAAAAATTTGTAACTTATACACATTGTAGTCTTTAATATTTTTTAGGTAATCAGGTAAACTATTAAACAATTTTCTGCATACTAATGAGGGATGTTTTTCGGTAAGATTCAGCCTATGGACTGGATATACGTAATCATATCTATGCCTTGTATTGTATATATGATTTGAATAACAATCTTTAAAATAGATGGAATGTTTAAAATTAAATTTCAGACATTCTAGAACATATAATCCCATGAAGGTAAGCAATTTATTTCTTTTAAACAAACTTCTACATGATATTCGCGTACGCAGGCCGAATATAAGTCTAATTATCTTTTTCTGAAGATTACAAATTCTTTTAGCGTTTACACTGTTTCCCCAAAAAATTATACCGAATTTTAATATCGATACGAAGTTTGCAAAATATCCATCGTATTAGACGTGAGGGAAACTCCGTCACTGTCAAGAGAAACTAGCTGTTTTCGTCCATTTAAATATGACTCAAACCAACGGTTTGCAGTTCCACGAATTCCATAATTATGCAGTTTATTTAATAAGATGTTGTGATTAATGCAATCTAAAGCTTTAGATAAATCTAAAAACATTCCACAAACCAACTCTTTTTTCTCCAATGCTTCAAGTATGTTTAATGTATACTTATATATAGCTGTTTCAATACTCTTACCTTTTAAAAACCCATGTTGGTTAGGATGTATTAAGTTATGTGAATTTAGAAAGCAAGTAACACGACTAAAAACAAGAATCTCAAAGATTTTAGAAAGATTTCTGAAGACGCTATTGTTTTTTTAGTAACGAAGCCCATTTTTCAGTTGTGTGGATCCATCAACAAACAAAACATGCGCTACTTGGCTAATACCAATCCTCGAGAATTGCATCAAAGGCCTTTGAATTTTAAGATTCATTTCTAGGAGTTTTTTTGAAATCCCGTGTTTATGTGAACCATCCTCTTGGACCCTAAAAGGTTCGAAGGACAACATTCAGGAAGAAATTGCCAACATAACGCCTGTTATACTGGAATGAGTCATGACACACGCCAGAAATGGGGGACGTCTCCTACCTGATTTGATCTTCAAAACTGTGTAAAACAAAACAAAAAATTGTATGTACCTACATTATAAAAAACAAATAAATGTTTTCTGATTCTTACAATAGATTTTATTAAGTTTTCAAAATAGGAAGTTATGTTGCCGCACACTGTACTTTACACAGAATTTATTTTACTGGTCAACGTGAACTTGCATAAGAATAGAATTGTAGACGTCAAGTCCATGGAAAGTTTTTTAAAAATATTACATTACCGTCACACTTTAAAAACTACCGCAGAAAAAAGAACTCAACTACGATAAATTATATAAAGTGACGAATTTAATGAAAATTATGAATCATTTTTTTTGATCTAGAAGAAATTTTTCAGTAGTAAGGGGTGGTTCTCATACAGCTCGACCAAAAATCGATTTTTTTGTTTTGTTTAAAATTTCCTGTAGAATATGCGTCCTAAAGCCGTTTTGACGAAATTAATTTTTTTTTAAAGTTATAGTAAAAAAACCGAAGGCACCTTTTTATACGTAAATGGAATTTACGAGTAAATGAATTTCGCGTACCAAAACTTTTAACGCGTTTTTCTTGAAACCATTTTTTGAAATCGCTACTTTTTTTTAAATTTTAAAGTGTATTAAATTTAAGGGATCCTGAATGCAGATGACTATTGTTATTATTTTAATTTTTATATCACTTTTAAAAGCCAAAAAATCTACGAAAAAGATTTTTTTTTCAAAAGCCCACCATTTTTTTAATTTTTGACATTTTCTTAGTTGAATAGGTTCAAGATCCTGTAAATATCATATATTTTCCGAAAAAAACTTCATTTTTTGATTTCAGTTGATGTTTGGAAGCTCTGCAGTTTCGCCCGCTTTGGTACCTTTTATTTAGGCAACAGTCTTATCGTATAGTCAATAAACAATTGACTATACGATATTATACTCTATAAAAAATTGTAAACATACTTGAAATCATACTTAATAAGTACAAAAAAACTTGAGTGCTTTATTTAGTTCCTTCCATGGAAAAAAATCGAGAAAATCATGTTATTTTTGGGTCGCTAGATGAGAACCTCCCCTTAAAAGCATATTTACATTTACATAGTAAAGATGATAGCGACTCTATAGCCGATCCAATAAAACCACGAACAAGAAACTGATGAAAATAGTGACTAGTCACTTTTCAAATAAATGATACTATGTACAACTAAATAAAAATTCCATTAAAAAAATCAATTTATAACTGCTACATTTGCTAGAGATTTCTGAATAAAACTTTTCTGGAATGAATTTTCATATCTCTAGATATCTTTATAAGTCTATTCGACCAAGAACTGATGAATATGATAACTACCCAATCAAATCTATATGTTGAACCAAAATGTATTAAACTAGAAATATGAACTGAGGGTTTGGTCTTGATGTTTTGCCGAGTATTCCACTCTTCTGGTCAATAGATATGGACCATAAAAATAGAATTACAGACGTGTTGCTTGTGCAAAGGCTTTTGAAAATATTGATTTTCTTAGATAAAAATTCCAAAGAAATGAGAACCCATTAGCGGCAAATTATACAATCCTCCGTGCCTAAAGCTCTCGAATCCCTTCAGTAGCTTATTGACACCTTACAACAATGGTTTTGTTTGTTAATAAAGATGTTGTATATATATATATATATATATATATATACAAAATAAAGCCTTTCAGCTGTTTTTTCAGCTTTCGATCTAGGAAGAAACTTTTAAGCACATGAAATGCATGATTGCATTTAAAGGTAGAACTAGCCTGAAGTAATATACACAGCTGAAATAAAGTAAAGCCATTTAGATCCAGGAAAAAAGTTGTCAGAGTATGAGAGGTTGATTGTATATAAAGATAGAGCAAGATGAAGTAATATACAGGGTTGGGATAAAGTATGGAACTAAGTAAATATCTTTAAAACAAATAGGACGATATCTTTAAAATTTTGCATATAAGTGCAATAGGACAAAATATTGTTTATGCGGAAATAGCCTCAAATTTTTCAATTTAAATAGGACATCCTGTATATTTCTGCAGATTTTTAAAGAACATCTTATTTTGAATTTGTACACACTGGGTTTAGTGTAAAAAATCTGTAAAACGAGAAATAACTCTTAGTTGTAGAATAAGTAAATTTATTTACTTTAGACTAATGAGAATACTTTAAACAAAATTAAATCGAATGTTCAAATTGCTTACCGTTCGCCTTCAGACAATACGCCAACCTATTAACAAATTCTTGAGTCACTCTTTGAAAGACTTCTCTACGTATTAGTTTACATTCATCAATAATTCTGAAACACATGATTTTAGATAACCTCAAAGAAAAAAATCTAATCAAGTCACTTAATGAATCCTCTATGTCCAATCCATTGATTTGGATTTGATTTGTCTATCATAGCGGGGATGTGCTCCATCTTGTTGAAACCAAACATTTTGTGGTAACGGGTGATTCCTCTAAATCAATTGCAATGTTTTGTCTAATAGTTTTGTTCATTATGGTCCGTGGTTTTGACCATCACAGTTGCATTAAAATGTTGTAATGTTTTAGTAATTGTTGAACTTGATATGGGATTTCTTCAAGGATGCAAATCACTAAAAATATGACATACTGCTACGTGAGTTCTAACATGATCACCATAATCGATCATCATTAATATTACAATACGATCTGTTTCACTTAAATGAAGCTTTCTTAATCATATTTACAAAGAACATCAATTAGTTTATATAAATGTTTGTTTTGCTCTAATGTATACAAACTTAAAAGTAAACCCAGTATGTACAAATGGGGAATAACATGCTCTTTAAAAATCTCCAGAAATATAAAGGATATCCCATTTAAATTAAATAAGTTGACAGTATTTCCAGTTAAATCGGAAGTGAAGTATATTATTAACAAAAAAGTTTCAAAGAAATTCGTCCGTTTTGTTTTAAAGATATAAACTTGGTTCCATACTTTATCCCAACCATGCTGTTGCATGCGCTGTGATATTTTCTGAATTTTCAGGGTATGAAAAGTTTTTCAGGGAAAAAACTATATTTATTTATTTAATTGATACACCTCTTTAACAATGAACTTGAGTAAACTTTAGGTTGGACTTATATAATCATTCCAAAGGAAAAAATACTACATTTTCTTCTATTATCTAACTGGATTCACTCGTTTTTAGAATCGTCTTTATATGAGTTTGAAACAATTTTTAAAATAGAAAAGAAAAGAATTTTCCGAAGAATGAATTGGTTCATAAAAAGCTTTTATTTATTTATTTAGTCAATATGATTTTATAAATTTTCATCAGATTTCGGTTGCAATGTAGAAAGATAGAGAAAATAATTGTGTAGATGTTTAATGTACAAAAACACGCAAATGTGTTTGTCTGAACAAGTTTTAGGGCTGAAAGTTGGTTAAATGCTGATATATATGACAGTGAATTTTTGTGTGATAATTATGTTATATTTAGAGCTGATAGAGGCCCAAACACTAGTGATAAATTACGGGGTGGAGGAGTATTGATAGCTGTAAAAAAGATACTATCATCTCACAAAATTTTCATTGAAAATTCGATTGTAGAACAACTTTTTGTTGAGGTAAAAATTTTTAATAAACATTTTGTAATTGGTGGGGTATATTTACCACCTAATTCTCCTATTACCAAATATCAAGATCATTGTCAAATTCTGTAATCAATAGTTAGTAAGAATATGGATAAAGAAATTATTATTTGTGGTGATTTTAATATGCCATCGGCAACATGGGATAATGATGATATGGGTGTCGTTGTACACTCGTCTTCTCAGAACAGTGCATGTGAGTTAATCGCCGAAACTTACAGCTTCCTAAATATGTATCAATTAAACAGCATTCCTAATGAAAGGGGAGTTTTTCTCGATTTAGTATTTAGTACGAGTACTGGTATATCTATCACTCCAGCTATAGATTTGTTGTGCAACACTTCAATTCATCACATTGCCTATGATATTGACATTAATATTTTAACAGAACAACACGAATTATTAGTAAATGAGGTAATTTATGATTTTAAAAGAGGAAATTACATTGCTATAAATAATGTACTGTCGGTTATAGATTGGGATTCTTTATTTAAAGGCAATGAATTAGATCATGCTCTTGCATTATTTTATGAGATATTGTATGACACAATCAAAATGTATGTTCCATCTAAAACAATTTTTAAGTCTCGCTATCCTAAATGGTTCAATTCTGAACTTATAAAATTAACTAAGGAGAAGAAGAATGCACATTTAACTTATAAAAGATCAAGTAATGTTGTTGATTACGAGATTTTTAGTAAATTACGTGCTCGGTGTTCATCTTTGAGTAAATCTCTGTTTGAATCATTCATTAATGAAATTCAAGAGGATATTAATCAGAAACCCAGGTCCTTTTGGAAATTTGCCAGTGATATGAAAAATACTTCAGGCATCCCGGAATCAATGTCATATAATAATGTTACCTATGACAACGGGACAGATATTGTTAATGCCTTCGCATCGTTCTTTTCTTCAGCTTATTGTCCAATCATTACTACAGGCCCAGAATTCAATTACAACTCTCAAGTTAGTTCGTCTAAGTTATGTGTTACACTAGAAGAAGTATTTAATGAAATTGTTAATTTATCTAATAATTGTAGTTATGGCCCTGATGGCATACCTGGATTTTTTTTATCTAGATGTGTGTTTACTATCTCGAAACCTATTCATTGGCTTTTCGAGCATTCCCTTCACTCAGGCTATGTTCCGCAATATTGAAAAAAAACATATGTCATTCCGATTTATAAAAAAAAATGGAAAAAATTTGGTGGATAACTATCGTGGAGTTACGATTCAGTCTATGATTCCTAAGATACTTGATAAAATTGTTTCTACTCAATTGCGTTGGATTAGTCGGAGTATTATTGTGGATAATCAGCATGGTTTTATTGAAGGTCGATTTACAACTACAAATTTATTATGTTATCAGAAATTTATTATTGATAGTTTTTCTGATAGCAAACAAGTTGATGCGGTATACACAGACTTTTCAAAGGCATTCGACCGGGTAGATCACAATATATTAATTGCTAAGTTGAATGCCTACGGATTTAGTTTAAACATAATTAATTGGATACGTTCTTTTCTTTCTTGTCGGGTACAAATGGTGAAGATAAATAATTACATTTCATGCGATATAAATGTACTTTCAGGTGTACCACAGGGAACGCACATAGGCCCTTTATTGTTCTTGTTGTTTGTTAATGACTTATGTCATTCGTTTGATTATTGTAAATCATTAATGTTCGCTGATGATTTAAAGATATTCCATGCTATTGAAAATGTAAATAACTGTAAAGAACTTCAACGCGACTTGTGTAGGTTACATGAATGGTGTTTGAAGAATAACTTGTTTCTGAATATACCTAAATGTAATATAATTTCTTTTTCGAGAAAATCATCTCTTATTACTTTTAACTACAAAATCAATAACGTAGCATTAGAAAGAGTTTCTACTATTAAAGACCTTGGAGTGATTTTCGATTCTAAATTATCTTTCGCAGCCCATATTAATTTAATAACAAATAAAGCATTTAAGATACTAGGTTTCATATTCAGGAATAGTTACAACTTCAAACCCCATGCCCTTATAACTTTATTTACTAGTTTAGTAAGATCAAATGTAGAATACGCATCTACGGTTTGGTCTCCATATTATAGTTGTTATGTGTTAGCTATAGAACGGATTCAGCATAAATTTGTAAAATACATGAGTTGGAAATTTAGTGAAACTACTATTTCGATTGACGATAACGATGATTTTTCTTTTTGTTTTAGTCTAGAATCTTTACGTAAACGTAGAATTAGGTTAGATTTATGTTTACTTCATAAATTAATATCGGGTGCAATAAATTGTCCGGAATTGACAGCTTCACTAAATTTTTCTATTAGTCCTACTTATATTAATATACGTCGAAGACCTCTATTTAGATTACCTGTAGTGCGAACTAATTATGAACTAAATAGTCCAATATATAGACTCATGTCTTTCGCAAATGAATTAAACTCAAATGATAGTGTGAATTTATTTGGTTCTACCTTCAGTAATTTCAAAACTGAATTGAAAAGGGTAAAACTGCACGTTTGATGCGCATTTTTTTTTTATTTTTTATTTAAAACATATGTACTTTAATTTTGTATTATTTATTTGATAGAATTTATATGTTATATTTATGTAAAAGGAGATTCCGTTAATAAATATTATTATTATTATTATTATAACAAAGACTTTCGGTTGGATGTTTCTTATCCATAAATTGTATAAAACCTATCAGCTGTTCGTAATAGTAAAACAGTTCTATAATATTTTCTTGATAATAAAATACTAGCAAAAGCATGAGCAAAATTAAAAAAATTCTCAACTTAATGACAGTAAATCCAATTATTCTTGTTGGATCTGATGAATTTTGGCCTCTGAATCTTAAGATTTTAAATAAAAATATATGGGTGATACCATTTCAACAGAATGGTAAGAATTTTGGAACTTTTTAAGATTGTTTTTACATTTACAAGTCATAATATATTATATTATATTTCAGTATTTACAACAATAAAGATTACATTATAACAAATGTATAGCTATGTATATAATTAATTCAATATTTGTAATCAAATAAAGCGGTAATCTAATTTAAAAATAAAATAATAATGTATAATGCGGTGTTACACCGCCTAACAAGCTGCTCATACATTATGCCCCTTAATTCCCCACCAATTAATTTCGAGCAAACACCATTAGATATTAAAAACGTTGGAATCAATATACCGAACCGGTCATTATTGAAACAGTAGTGTGTTTTTAAACGATCAAATCGATGACAGATGTAGAATTAATTTAGGACTCCGAAAGGTCTCCCCCCGAGGCTGAATAATTCAAAATTAATTACATAACAAATGGGTGTATTTAAATAATAATGTTCCATTCTCCATTAACGGAGAAAATGTCAAACAAGTGGCACGTAGATACGCGCACACACATACACATATACACACGCGTGTATATATACGGGAAGGGGGCGGCGGTCCCATGGGGGCAGCCAGTTTTGACCTTATGTCACTTTATCGGCCCCGTCACGCGCAAAATTGATATAATGCTTAATTCATGTCAGCCGCCCCATCATCATAACGCCCCTCTTTCTCTCCTGTTTACGTATGCATGTATATATATATCATGTATATATGTATATTCGCTACTTGTTGTGTATGCATAATTGGTTATTAGGGAAATTTGACGGGGACACTGTGTAATTTAATTCGAAATTTAGCTAACGGCACGGAAAATTGATTATAATAAAGTACGTGACTTATGGCGCTTATTTATTCCCGACTCTCCTCTTTCCTCGCGCTCTCCTTCTCCGCCCCTCGCCGGCTTATGTATACATACATTTTTTTTTCTTATTCCGCCGCGAATTTATTTCCACCCCCACGGGCCGACACGGTTTTGCCGGGAGGAAAATCGTTTTATAATTTAATCGATGGGGGAATAATTTCGATTCGTTTTATTTGATGCTTAAGAGAAGGTGAAAACGTATTAAATTTTACTGCGCACTGTAAAAATTTACTGGAGGTACGTGCATGATGTTTACGTTTACATTTTGCTTATTTTGTTATACCTTATTATGTACTTAAATTTACTTAAGTAATAATATAAGTTTATATAATACAAGTGCTTTTCTTCATCAAACTTAATATAAGTTTGTTTACTGCAATGTTAGATATAAAATTGAGAATATATGATGAGGTTTTTACTTTTCGAATTTCCATTATAATGTGGAAAATAGGAAAAATACTTCTATTGAGAATTTTTACAGTATTCATTTCGAAATATATTTTTTTTAATGTCTCAACATAGATATTTATTTTCTATGTATATGGAACTAAAATAATCTTACAGAAGACTTAATAACACTGTTGTATCTTTCACACGTTATTTTCACCAGTACACAGTATAATGGGTCGAATGGAAGAACACCAGAAGTTGTGAACTCCACTTTCAAGATCTATGCTACAAATTTTAAAGTGATTTAGTGTATTAGTGTATGTATGTCATGATTTTTTAAAATTATCTTGTAAAGCAGTAAACTAAACTAAACTATGCTTAGATATATATTTCGAGTGCGAGGCGGTCATTTTCAATAACCACTCTTCACGAAACATATTAATTAAAAATAAAACATAATTCTATTTATTTTTTTTATTGAGATGACCTTGAACAATAGTGAAAACCACGTTTCACTTTTGGTTGAAAAACAAACAAAAAAAATTCTGGCCATCGGGGAGTAGTTTCGTTTTACAGGCCCATAAAGCAAGAAGCGGCCTTAAGAGGGCCAGTGAAATAGGACCGACGGTCAACGGCGGGAATAATAGAAGGATAGATAATACGTTATTAGATTAGGATAAGTATTATCATCGGATTGTAGTGGTAAATGGAAGCATTGCGTATGGGGTGGTGTGAAATGAGCATGTGGTGTACAATCTCTCGGATCAGGTGCGGTTGGTCGTCCGGAAAACTGCCGCTAATCAAATCATGTCGACCAGATCATTGCTACATTAAGAGTTTCCACCATTTCCACGCGATGAACACTAATCTTATAAGCTTATTTTAGCAACATGAGTAATCCTGCATTTTAATTTTATTTAACAAAGGACGCAAATAATAAAATTATTTTTCAAATCCGAGAAGAGTTTATTTAAAACTATTGTTTTATTCTTTTTCTATTCGAATGTTACAATGTAATAGTTAATAGAATTAATGATTATATCCAGTCATTTCAAATTTTACTACCTAAATAGATCTAAAAAATAAAATATGTTAAATTTTAGCTATTCTAGTATATTTTTAAAGGTTTTATAACATTAATATGCTTAATCGTATAATTTGCAGAAAGAGAAGAAAATTATTTCATGATAGATTCCGGTAGTTTTTTTCGCGAAGATTTGAATACTAGTTTCATATGTACCAGCGACACCTTTTCTCCGAGATTCAATTCTCATTATTAACTTTCTCAACAGTTATTAATTATTTCTAAGCATCTCTTATAATCTCTCAACTACTGCTCTTCTTTTCTTTATAAGCTTTTACTTAAATCTACTCTAGCCCATATATTTTTATATCATCTTGTTCAACGTCTTTGAAACAAAAACAGCGATTCTTTTTAACTCTAATTAATGATACTCACAAAATGTACTTAGAACTTACTATTAATAAATCCATGTCTTTCAATAATTCCAATTAAAATAAAATAAAAAGTTCGCTGCATTCCGTTCAGATTAGACTCAACATAGAAACAAACTGGACCATGAACTACGATAGAACTCCTGCCGAAACAAGTAGTCAAAATTTAAATATATTTTTATAACCAACTTGTATCTAAGTATACAGGATGGAAACTTTAACTGGAATAAAATTTAAAACTTCGATACAGGCGATTTTTGCAAAAAATCCCAAAATACGTTAAGTATTGTTTTTTCATGCCCTCATTTCTATGTATATGCTGTTTGTTTATCTGTTCCCGGAAGTGCCCACCCACCTCGGACCTTTTTTTCAAATGGAAAGACCTCGTTTGAAAGTCCTCTTCGCAGGGAATACAACCCACTATTTATTTCTTGAATATTTTCAAAGCCTACGTGATATAAATGAAAACCAAATTTATAACTTAACTTAATTCAAGTATCTGGCTATCACTGCAGTTACTGAGTTAAGTAATTACTTAAGAATTCCAGAAAGTTTGCAGCCACTACTTCATTTGTCCCTGCTATCTCTTCATCTGTCAGAAAGAAGAAGAAAAATGAATACGAGTCTGAAAGTTTTCTTGAAACTGCCAAGTTGCCTTTTTGCAGTAGTAATGATTATAATAATAATAATAACCGTTTATTTCTCGACAGATTATACATCCAATAATAGAGAAATATAAATAAAATGAAAGTTAGATGAATAATAAAAACCCATTATCTTATTATTAATTATTACTTAATTACTTTTGACGTTCGAATCTACCCTGTAATTAGCAATGTGTTATTTACTATGATGTATCTATGTGAATAAATGATATTCTATTCTATTCTATTCTATAATTCAGAACATAATAGCCATTCAAAACAAAATTGAATAATACAAATATTAGTTATTGTGGTTGAATAAACAAAAGAGCTGATGCATCTTGAATTCAATCTTGGAACGTGAAAATTTATTTATGAAAGTAAATTGAAATTTATTCTATTATTAATTAAATTAAAAAGAAACAATAATTATGATAAAGTCCTTCGAGACTCCAATGATGATATATCGAACTCCAAAAGCAAAAACTCATGATTGTAATTTTGAACGGGATATTTGTTTATATATTATTAAAGTATAACAATTTTATATTTTACGCTGGATGGTTTTAATTTATTGTATATAACGTGAATGGAATGTAGATCATATGATCGAGCAATATTCAAGTTCATATATCTGAAAAATGCAAAATACATACGTATTAAAGCAAAAATATCGTTGAAATCAGTGGAGTCCCAACATTTATTTATAGACCACTCCGCAATTCTTCAAGGTCTTGCATTAAAACTGAACAGTCGTCATAAGAATTCACGATACAATTTTATATTATCCACATAAAGTAATACATTGGAGTTCAAAGTACATACAATATCATTTATAAAATATATGAAAATTAAAGGACCAAGATTTGACCCTTGCGGTACACCACTTGTAGCAATAAATTCGGGTGATTTGAAACCCTTATAATCCACATATTTGGTTCTATTACTAAGGTATGACTTGATAAGAGAGCACAACATTGGCGAAAAACTAAAATTAGAAACCTTCGCTGTTATAATGTTATGATTAATGCTATCGAATACTTCAGATATAAATTGAGTAAAATTTAGCAGATTCGTGGAAGTTAAGAATAAATCCATGCTGGTAAGGCGTAATACTATTCGATACATGATAATAAAGTTTAATGGACATAATACTTTCAATCAGCTTGGAAAAATGATTTATTATCGCAATTGGTCTATTAATACTAAGACAACTTTTAGTTTTTAAAATTAAGTTAAAATATGTTTTATAGGTGAAACAAAAGAAGCAATACAATCTTTTACAATAACAGAAATATTCTATCTGGACCACAATTGCAAGTAGATTTTAAGTTTTTATCGACTGATATTATATTATTATCAGATAAATAGTTATTATGTAAATTAAAATTTGAGACTGTTTTTTACATACTCTTGAAAAATTTTGCAAAACTATTAACAATAAAATGTATTAAAATCCTTTTGTTCGTTGTAGAAAATTAAATAATATAAACTTGAATACTAGATTTTTTTAATTGCTTTTGCTAATTTAATGAAATCAGTTTAAATTCAATTTTTGCTCATAATTTTTCATGTTATAGTCACATTTAAACAATCTAAAGTACATTTTATCATTTATTAGTTTATTTAACAGAAATAATTTCATTCAAATTATATATAATATAGTTCAATTCAATTAAATAATAAAATTAAATCCTTTAGATAATCTAACTTATTTACTTATTTGTGTTACAACTGTATTATTTAGAATTAATTAAAAAATTATTATAAAAGGGCCTCGACCATCAATAAACTAATAATATACTTAGCAGATGGGTCGTTAGATTTAATTGCTCTAGAATTTGTACTATAGCTTAATCGATTAACAAGTTCTGTTCTATACCTGTCAATCGATGGAGGTACATGATTTTTGTTTTGTTTTCAGAGCAATTAGATGGAACGATATAACAGCCAAGTATATAATAATAAGAAAAACACGAAAACATTTCGTAAATCTACAACAATATTCTTAGTTAGTTAAATTTCTACAACGCAAATGATTTTAATACATTTTTATTATGAAATCATGCCAAGTATATCACTATTAATATTGATTTGGATATTTCTAACAAGTTCTTAGGACGTTAGAGTTTATTTTATAACAAAAAACTATAGTAGATTATAAATTATCTCGTCCAACATCCAAAGGTATCAATAAAGGAGAAAAATCATAAAGCGTTAATAATAATTTATTATATTCATGAGGCAGTACCGTCGTTAAAAATAATTGCTTATTACCTTAATTGTTTTAATCATCATCTTATTGAATTTGCAATTTGAGTTCTTTGCAAACAGCAAAAAATAAAAAATAACTTATTTTGCTAAAATTTTCCTCAAATTTTAGATAGTTTTCTTTAGCAACAAGTTCGTTTATTAATTTTACTGGCTATAATTAAACTAATTAAGTAATATACCCCTGAAGCTTTATGTAAATAAATATCAATCAAAAAATTCGACAAGGCGTGCTCTGGATGGAATGATCAACGGCATCTTGTAAGATTTCTTTCATACTTTTATAGATGTCGACAAATTTATTACAAGATTTAAGCAGTTTGTAAAAAAATGTAGAAATTCTTTTAGAAGATTTTACTTTTGCAGTTTGATTTTTCACAAATAGCAGAGAAGAGGAACCTTTTTAAACCTGCTTGTTGCAATTTTGGACAGTTTTCATTCGCAACTATTGATTTTCGTTATTGTTTTAATTTTTATGCTTAAAATAATTAAGTAGCCTAAGTATTAAATTTTCCAGTAATCTACACAACTAACCCTTGTTAACCAAATTCTGTATCCCTCGAAACCCAAATATCCCTTCTAAATATCAAAATGCTCCCCTCGCAATTTATTAATTCATTTGTACGAATATTCAGGACAATTCAGCTAGCTAGCAAAAATATTTGTTTCTCTCACCTTAAATTCAAGAATGAAAAAAACTAATTCGGAAAGGTTGTCCAGATCACCTTTCCGAATTAGTTTTTTTCAACAGATTATCAATAGCACCTTTTTTGATCTCTTAGAGGCATGTTAATAATGTTGATGAATTTTCTACAAGGTCTCTACTGTTGGTGATAAACGGCATATGAAGGGACTCATAAAATTTTTGATTTAGTCCAAATTGATAGGACGAGCAGGCTGGGGTAGAATGTTTACAGTTTTCTATGCAGGTAAGTTCTGGTAGATGGATAGGAGATATGATATTGGATATTATCCTGCTAGATAATGATATCAGGGTATTCGTTTAGCAAGGAGCTATAAAATTACGATATCGATACATAAATGCTAAGTATATGTATTCTAAACTGTTGTGCTGCAAATCAGTAAAGTAGAGGTTATGAATTTAAGTGGAAGATCATTCAAAAGAGTGAACTCCGCCCTTCAGCATGGTGTTAAAATTTTATGTTTTTCCTTTAATTTTGTAAACATAAGTTTATTTATATCCTAAATAATATATCCAGGTCCTATTAAGAATAAATGAATAAATGAACTAGCAATGATGAAATCTAGAAGTGAATACCCAATAATATATTTGTTTAATTTAACTTACCACAATTGTTTCGCCACTTTGGCTTCTTCAGGCGAAGAATTTAAATAAATATAATATGGATTTTCAACTAAACGCCTCGTAAATCAGTTCACCCAATTATATGGCAACCTATACCAAATTCCTAACTTTAGGTTAAGTTTAGATTTAGAAACTCGAATATTACTCTAAAATAAGTGCCACTTGGCCCGATATCTTCTTACAATGACTCACCGAACATTATGCTACAAAAACAAGCGATATTGGTCGTTGAACAATATTTGATCATCAAATAACGCAAAAGGTTTATAGAAGATGAAGACTGTTGGTGTACAGATTTTTCCGACCTAATTTGCCTTGATATTCCAGGAAATCAACACCAGATACTGCTGATAAACATAATTTGTCTTTAGCTCTCATTTATCCGGGACGATGATCTTCACGTTTTTAAGTCGCTCGAGACGATCGTTTATAAAGGGTATCCCAACAAGAGCACTGGATTTAAATTTGCCACCATTTTGTTAATATGAGTTGTACGGTGGTTTTTATGATAGTTGTCACGTATATACCATGCGATTTAAGAATATGAAGAAGTATTCAAACGAATAACGTTTAATTATTGCAAAAACACGTTACAAAAATGTTGTAAGTTTTGCGAAGGCAGTTCGCCAATTACGTCAAGTTTTCGGTCGCAATAATACGCCAAATGAATCGACAGTGAAGCGTTTAATTAAAAAAATTGAGTCCAAATTTACGTTGATGGATCAGAAAATCATTGTTCGTCGTCGTCCTTGTCGGTCATTTGAAAATATAGCCACAAGAAGGGAATGTGTGACCGAGAATCCAGGAACCATTCGGCATCGTGGTCAAGGATTAAACATTTTCAGAAGAACTATGCAACGAATTTTGGTAAAATATCTGCATTTGCACGCGTACAAGGTTCAATTGGTGCAAGAAATTAAGCTAAGGAACCATGAGCAGCACAGTGGATTTGCTGATTGATCCTCGTGTGATACTCGAAAAAACGATGCATCTATCTCGAGTAACTGTTTAGTGGGCATTTTGGGCTGGCGGAGTGATTGGGCCGTATTTCTTTGAAAAAGCGGCTGAAAAAGCGTTAACTGTTAATGGTGTGCGGTATCGCGAAATGTTAACGAAGTTCTTGAGGTACGAATTTGATGTGGAAGACATATTTTTCCAACAAGACAGTGCGACTTACCACACTGCGCGTGAAACAATGGTGTTACCTTTATTATCGATTATAATTCATTATAAAATGGTGATGTGACCATCATAATACTTTCCCTAATTTTTTCTCGAAAACCATTAGGTTTACGCAAAAATGCCATTCTTAATAATTTGTTAACTTTTGAATTCTCTACAATTATTTGTTATATAAATTACATGTAATTCCAGTAGTTAATTAGTAATTGGCAAAAAATTAAATATTTTCAATTTTTATTTTTTTTCTCAAAAGTTAAGAATTTTATGAAAACTATGTTTAAATAAAACTTATTCAGTTTTTTACTCTCTTTAACTTTTGTTTGAACCATTTTTAAAAATTTTTCATATTTAGAAAAATATCACCAAAAAACAAAAAAACGCCTCGAGTAAACATCTACTTTCGGTCTATAAATGTTCAACAAAAGCTTTCCAGTTCCAGTTTTTTAACGATAAAACCTTAAGTTTAAAGTTTCTCCTCAATAGGATCTTTCGTTTTTGAGATACAGAGCAAACAGACACCATTTTTTTCCAGAAATCAGTGTAATAGACTCAGGGGACCCCAAAACGGATATTGCTAGTAGTAGTGAAAAAATTGACCTAAATGTAAGAATGAGAATTAAACAAAAACTTCTTAGTATGATGATCATTTCTAACATTATTAATAATTTTATAATACGAAAACATTTCGTAAATCTAAGACTACAAAACAAATCATTTATTGAAACTCCTTTTCTAACTAATACCTCGACAGATCTTGAATTATATAAACATAATGTTCGGCGTGTTACAAATGGCACAGCTATCAAATGAATGAATGTATTTATTTCTGTAAAATAAACTAATATATAATTAAATGTACTTTAAACTGTTTGTGAGTGAGAAATTATTAACAAGAAATGAATTTACGCTGATTTCATTAAAATTAATTAACAAAGGCAATTAAATAATATAACATTCATGTTTATAATCAACTGCAGACACGTGTTTCGATCTCTCGATCTCTTCAGTAGAGCTTTATTATAAAATTGATTTTAAATACAAATATTTGAATGCAAATCAAGTGTATCCTACCCTCCAACCAAATTATTTTAGCGAGGGTTACATTTAAAATTCAATTATTTTAACAAAGATGAAAGAAAATAAATAGTGTATAAGATGAAGTATTCAATTAATAAATTGAAAATCACGGTTTCAATTAATAAATTATACAAGTAAAAATTTGGAGATGTTATGATAATTAAAAGGTGAAATAGTGGACACCCACACACCCTACATATTTATTTTTTTATCTACTATCTCAGTAATTTTATTTTAGTAAACATACATAATATTAGTATGAATTTTAAAAACCAAAACGCTTGAACAAACAATATATGTAGAGGGTAGCCATTATCACACCCTCTAATCAACACAATACTGTGAACGTTTAACTAATTGCTTTATTAATTATATTTATTATAATTTATAATTAATTAAATAAATTTAAAGTTTTCTTTAAATAGAAATTATTGTATTTTAAATGAACCCTTCTTATTTATTATTTGGTTGGAAAGTGTGACAATGGCCACCCATCCACCCTACATATATTATTATACAGAAACCATAAACACTTCTTTTGTAATCAAAAAATCACACCAAATTTTATGAAATATTCGCTAAAATAAATTCACCATTATATTTGATAAAGTAATATTTATGTAGGATGAGTGAGTGGCCACTATCTCGCCCTGCAATCACTACAAGATCCTTTAACATTTATCTTAATAATTAATTAAGTTCGAAATGATTCACAGTTTTAAAAGTTTATATTTTATTTTATTAATCAATTAAAATTTCTCGTTTAAAACAATTACTGGATAATTAACTAAACACTCGTTAATGTTGTTTTAGTTGGAGGGTGTGATAGTGGCTACCCACCCTACATATATATATTTTCCATCAACAACAATGAGGATTTTGTTTTAAAAAATATTTCATTAAATTTTGTTTGTATTTTCCGGAAACTAAAAACTGTGGTTTGTGTACAAAGTTATACGTAGGAAGGGTGGATGGCCACTATCGCACATTCTAATCAAAATAACATCAGCGAGAATTTGATTTAAAATTTAATTATCTCATTGTAATGAGAATGTTTAAAATTAATAATGTATAAAATAAATTATATCTTTTTAAAACTTCAAGTAATTCTCAATTTAATCTATGGGTGGGTGGGTGTCCTCTATCCTACCCTCTAATCAAAACACATTAGCGAGGGTCTGATTTTCCAATCCAATTATTTTACCCTAAATAATAGCGTTTAAAATTAATAATTTATACAATGAATTATTAACTTTATTTATTTATTTATTTACTTATCTTTGGCCTTCTTTCTTAAAAAATACACTTTAAAACAAATTATTAAAACAAAACTATACATAAAATTTTAATTAAATATGTTCTTCCACTCAAACCCAATCCATCACCATGATGTTAATGCAGCAAGAATCCTCCTCGACATCTGGAATATTTGATTTCTGTTTCAGTTTCTTCTTGTTTCACCTTTTTCAGATAGATTTTTTTTTAGACTGTAAATCATTCTTAATTTATTTAATTTATTTTCCAGGTAAATGTTGTATAGAGAAAAGAGTGTGTTGGAGGCCACCTACCCATCCTATATATTTTTTTTATTTATTACAATGGTGGATACATTTTAAGGAAAATTTCATAGAATTTTGTTGAATATTTGGCAATAAAAGGACTGTCCGTAGCTTGTGTACAAAATTTATGTAAGGTGGGTGGGTGGCCACTATTATATCCTTGAACCAAATAACATTAACGAGGGTTTTATCTAAAATCCAATTATTTTAACGTGAACGAAAAGTATATTTATAAAATAAAATATTCAAATTATAAATTATTGATCATTCTTGATTTAACTAATTGATTATTGAGATAAAGGGATGAGTTGCTGTGGTGATTGGAGAGTGTAATAGAGGACACCCACCCACCCTATATATTTACAATCTACAACGACTACAACGGTGGTGTTAATTTTATATGTCTTTAATAAAATTTGGTTTGTGTTTTACGGAAACTAAACGACTGTTTGCAGTTTGTGTACAAAATTACATGTAGGCTGGGTGGCCACTATCACACCCTCCAATCAGTACATCTTCTAGCTTTTATTTAAATAATTCATAAATTAAATTGAGAATTACTCGAAGTTTTAAAAAGTTATAACTTATTTTATACATAAATGATTTTAAACATTCTCATTTCGATGAAATAATTAAATTTTAAATTAAATTCTCGCTAATATTGTTTGGTTGGAGGGTGTGATAGCGTCCATCCATCAACCCTACATATATTTTTGCACATACACTAGATACAGATGTTTTGTTTCTAAAATTTTAAATAAAATTTAATGCAATGTTTTTCAAAACAAAATCACCATTGTAGTTGATAAAAAATATATGTAGGGTGGTGAGTGGTCATTATCACACCCTCCAATCAGTACAAGATTAACGAATGTTTAGTTAATTATGTAATAATTTTGTTCTGAACGAGAAATTACAAATTTTAAGTGAATAAAATATATAATTTTAAACTGTGGATCATTCCGAACTTAATTAATTATTTAAGTAAATATTATAGTATGCTGCAGTAATTGTGGGGTGGAATAGTGGCCACTGACCCACCCTACATATATATTATTTTATACCATACAATGGTGAATTAATTTTAGGAAACATTTCATAAAAGTACTTTCCCTATATTTTATTCGAAAACTATGAGGTTTACGGTAAAAGGCTATGTTTAGTTTTAAATTCTCTAGAATTATTTATCATATAAATTTTATGTAACTCCAATAGTTTATTAGCAATTGGCAAAAAATGTCAAAATTTTGAATTTTAATTTTTTTTCTCGAAAGTCAAGAATTTTATGAAAAACATATTTTCATAAAACTTGTTCAGTTTTATATTCTCTTTAACTTTTGTTTGAAAATTTTTGTAATATTTTGGATATTAAAAATAATATCAGAAAAAAACAAAAAACGAACTCGAATAAACATCCACTTTTGAATATTCACCAGAAGCTTTTCAATTCCAGATTTTAACGATAAAACATCAAGATTAAAGTTTCATTTCAATTGGATCATTCGTTTTTGAGATACAGCGCCGACAACATTTTCACGCACGAAAACAATACTTTCCCTATATATATATAGGGAAAGTAATAATAAAAGCACTGTTGAAAATTTTAAGCGACTTTAGGAAAATATCTACTGCTGGCCAAAAAAAGGTTGTTCAGTGGGTGTATGCTTTTTGAGTTTTCCTTAGATGATTATGCAACAGTTGTCAACAAACAAATTTGCTATGTTTATCCAATGCATTGATGCTCACAAATTCCAAAGTTTTAATTTCCAACATTTGTCGATCAGGAAGATCAATATTTTGGACAATGATTTATTAAGGGTGGGAGTATAATTACAATACCAAAGCATTTTTTGATTGCCTACTCATTGGAGATGATGACGTGCTCAAAGTAAGCTTTTTTGTGTTAGGTGAAGCATTTAAGGGATTATTCAACTTTAATTGCTGAAACCTGGACTAACTGTAAATGCAGAGCTTTACTATGATCAATTGGTTCAAGTGAATCAATCGTTGATTAAAAAAGGGATAACTATTGTCAACAGCAAAGAAAGTATGCTATAATACGATGATGCAAGACCGCCCTACACAAGATGAACACTGGAAAAGAAATAATGAATCGATGTGTGAGGTCACCCGTCATACTTATATTGATATAATAGCTGTGTATTTGTGTTAATTTATAAGTTTACACTGGATAGATATTTAAAATGCCTAGCAGTATTATTGGAATTGTTTTGATAGTCGTTCAGTCTTAAAGAGGAAACAAGAAGGAAATGTAGATATTGATTAAATATTTAGATTATACCCATAAAACAGGGGATACAGATGGGGACCGATGAAGGGACAAGGAGACATTGTTCCACAGTTTTCCTACAAATATAATACAAAAGCGGCAGGTTTATAACTGGCAAGTTTTACAATCGCCATTAACATTTAACGAGGACCCTGTCGTGAGGGGAAAATCTCATTGCTTCGGCCCATATATAATTTAAAAGTGCTCGCTCGGAAAGCGGCGGCGGTGGCGGCGGCATGGACGTGCGTGGACACCGAAAGGGGGACCGAACGAAGAAGTAGGAAAGGGGGAGAGAGTTATAGATTCCGTCTGTCCATTTCGGAATGTCATGTTTTATCGGTGCGGTTTCTTTCAGTTTGACATGAAATGGCGCCGGTTATTGGATGCCGGCGTCGACCAATACTCTGCGCGGGGCGAACATCATATAAATTCCGGGAGATGGACGGTTCGAGGGGGTTTCAGTCGGAACACTCGTCAATATTCTGGTCGACGGTCGACGCTCGACGGAGGGAAAGACGTTGGAAGTGGACAGTCCATTTCTCTGCGCGGCGGCATTGCGCTCTGCGGCCCACAAATCATCCCTCGCCGCTGACCCCTTCACTCCTTCATCCCAACATCCCCATCCAGCATCCCCTTTCTGTATGCACCGGGATGCGTTGTCCCGATACATCCCCCGGAATCGACCACATCAATCCCGACGACGATTCACTGCAGTATAATCAACTCCCGAGGAAGAGGAATTCATTACCGCACAAAACGACTCTTACTCTAATATGACTACTTCCAATCAATACTCGTCCAACTGAACCTGCAGAATCATAAAATATTCCCACTTCCACGCCGGCGATAAAACAAAGGCGCATCCCGAATCTCATTTATTTTATAACAACAATCGCTAAGCTCACGAATACAAATGATCCGACTATAATACAAGATTTTATCTCTAAAATAATCTTCCGTCATTAAAACCAAACATTTATCTATCACTGACGCAAATCTAACCCAACAAATTTATACATTAATCCTTACAGTATATATGCCTGCACTAAAGAATACTAACCATTACGAACACGTTTATTTTAACAAGCATACTAAAATAAATAATATAATCTAATACAATACAAATTCAGCAATGCAATATTGTTGAAGATTAAAAATATTAATAAGAAACATTGATTTTACTTAATAAAATACTGACACAGTACATATATGGTTTCAAACATTTTTATTTTAGTGTTATGGAGTTTCAAAAAGTAACAGCCTATTAATCCAGTATTTAAAAATTGATTTCTTGGAACGTTACAGTCTTGCAATTATGTAAGAACTCACATTTACTAGTTAAAACAACTACTCTTGATACTAAAGCACCATAACTAATAGCGTTACATGACTGAAATTGGAATCGGTACAAGGTACGTTTTTTTGTGCTCTTATCGCATTTTAAACGCTTCACAGAAGCTATTACGCAATGGCAATCTCCAGACACGTGTTTCACTATATCACAGCTCGTCAGCTTTAATTAACGTGCCTTGAAAATAAATCCATCAGGATTGATTCGATTTTATTTAATTAATTGTCGTGCGAATTTTTTACTTGGAAAAGTGCACGTAATTATAGGACAACTTCACTAATAAGCTATGAAAAGGCAAAATACTTGTCATACATACCTTTAGTTTTATATTATTTCATTGCACTTTAAGGTTACATTTAAAATAGAGCTTTTTTAACATTTCTGATATCTTCAAAAAATATGCATATAATATACAGTTTGGGGAATATTTACTTAAATGAGTCTTAATAAATTATATATAAATAAAAAATCATTAAAATCCCTAACCAATATGACAAATAATTTCAATATGACAAATTGAATTGTATATGCTCTGCACATAACTATATTTATTATTACTGCTATAAAAATCTAATGCAACATATTTAAAAAAAAATATTTATAAAGATTAGTAATATTACAAATAAAATACAAACCTGTAAATATATAATGTTTGAATGAAACGCGGCAACGATTGTTGTTTTATAATTATTTTGCAAATTAACTAAATTAGCTAACATATCAGGTTTTAGTAAGATAACTTTCTATGTGCGGAGTTAATTACAACGAAAATAGTGTTTAATTAAGGACTCCATATATAATCTGTTTTGGTGTAAATAAGTAATTAGGAAAATTATATTAGCATACAGGTTTTTTGTAACCGAATGTAAATTAAGTTAAATTAACTTATTTACCTATTAAACACAATTATTTCAATAAAATCGCTTTGTCTTTAATCTTATATAATTACACGGTAACGATTACAATTTAAGTTCATTATAAACAATAATATTTATAAACATTAAAAAATATTAATGAAAAATAAATGACAATTTGTACTAATTGGTTACCCGGCGCATCCACCATTTATACACAATATTAAATAATAATTGATTTACTTTCAAAATCACCTTCAGAAATCTCTTTCTAAGATCGTTTTTCCTGTAATATTTATTACATTAGTATATATAATATAAATGCTTTTTCATCCTTTCAGGTAATAATTTATTTAATTAAGATAAAAAAATTCTTGTTGATTTTTAGGCAGTTCTGATTCTTTTTTAATTATTATTTTTTCAGAACGATTTCTACATTCAAACCGTATCAAACCATTGATAATATTTACACTGTATCCAAAATGTGCATCTTGTTACAAATAAAATAGTAAAATACGTGTATAGTTTTCTGGTCAAATTATGTTCATCTCTGCGTAACTTACTTAATCCAAATATTAATAGAAGTAAAATGTTTGTCCTGCCAAAGATATTATTTGAACATATAGATATGGGCAAGGTTTATTATAGAAAATAATCAGATTATGGTTTTGTTATGAACAGAGAATTATGACTAAAAAAATAGTCCTAAAGGACTAAATTCAATTGTTTATACTTTACATAATTAAATACTTTTGTTAATTTCTTTGATCGTGTACAGTAGTAGTAAGTTATTATTATCAAATATATATACTTTCAATATGATTTTGATATTTATGTGAAGTTTACTATTTTATTAAATAAACACATTTATATTTCTTACTTCACTATTTTATTTAATCACTAAATGTACATTTCGAATACTATGTGTTTATTATCGATAGTTAACTAGTGTTAACATATGAAATATAACTGTGTTTATTTAAATTATATACTTTATTTATTGATAGGTCATCTCGGAATGGAATAAATCGTTCTTTGAACGTACGAGCCCACCTATTATACGGTGTGATCCTTCTGAAAGTAATTACTCTGGTCACCATTGAAACGCGGCCACTCAACAAAGATGTGCGAACAAATTGATGGCAACACGTTCGCCAAAGCCAAACCAGTGCGGCCACTGTTTTAATACCATCCGCCGTCAAAACACCATTTGTTCGCCGCCGCCCCCAGCGGCCCCGTCCTTGCTTCCGCCGCGCTTTTGATGCTGTTTTTCAGCGCTTCGTGCTTGCCTATCAACAGGCAAGAACGTTAAACATCCGATTCCGTAATTTTTAAATTGATTGGTTTACTTGGCATCATAACAAATAATTTTTCTGATTTATTCTTAAGGCCATACATTTTGTTACAATATTTATAATTCTTATTATTTTTATATAACACATTCAAGCATTGGTAAATAAGTAAGGAGCGAGAGAGAAATGGTGGTGTGGGAATGGTGTGGTCAGGAATTTTTAATGAAGTTAACCCGTCGCACTAATACATTAATGCACTTAGAAATGGATGAGATGGAGAGCGAATGGAATCCCGTTTTGCGCTGATTATAATCCACAATGGGCGGCCATAATGCCCCCGAAATAAATTCCATCAAACTGATCAAAGTTGGTCATGTGTACGTGTGTCTCCGTCTCGCTTTGTCGCAGGGCGGCGCATAATAAGGGCAAAGCGAGTGTTATGTATTTCAGATGGTCCACTCTATCCACTCTATCCGCAGGACAATTGCAGGACAATGAGAGAGCGCCGTTGGGGCCGCTTCATCAATCTTAATGAGGGATCGATCCCCGCACAGAGACCGATTTGTTATTCACTCATAAACACTTGGATTTTTTCGAAAAAAATCCAGGTAATGGAATCGAATCCATCTAAGTGACCGTCGTCTTATGACAAGTCAGTTAGTTTTAGAATCTACACGAATTGCTTTTTTCACAATAAACATGTATATTTCAAGATCTAAGATTGGAATCTGTTTGTATCTAAAAAAATAAACAATAAAGGAATATGATTCTAGAAGAACCGACTGAAGAAAAGTTCTAGCAAATAAATTTATAGAGAATAAATTGACCTAAACTCTAAATAAAAAACTGAATTATCGTTAATTCGAGGGGTAAAAATATATGTGTAACTGTAAATAATAATTTAGGGGTGAGCGGTGTGTAATTACGATGATATCGTTCCCCACAGACGATCAACAAATCGACCGCAACAAATTAAAAATAATAAGTGGCGGATGGGGGTTGAAGGGTGCGCGATATCGTCACATGAGTCGCGACGCCCCACGGCTCGTGCACGGGTTGAGGGACGCTCTCGTTAAAACATCAAGTATTCCCATATCCGGTCACGCCATTCCCCTAATTTCCCATTATAAACAAAGCACAATTATGGTTATAACATTTGTTACAAACACGCGTGCTAAATTATCAAAAAAAAAATAAGCTGTTTTTATGATAGTTACATTTCAACATTATCAAAAATTAATTTAAATTAGTTTCTAAATTCTGATATTTGAAATAATCTTTTTTATTAGGTACCTTTCAAAACATCTTTCTCTACTAAAATATTTATTAGCCTTAACCAATAAGACTAATTAATCCAAAAATGTTTTTTTTTTTTAGGAAATGGAATAATAGTGTAAATGAGAGAGTGGACTTCACAGAGGATTGAGAAGATTTGCCAAGGGTTAAATATCAGCAAGAAGTGTACTGGATAAATGTGGGAGTATTGTATATTAATAATAACTAAAATTTAAAAAAATATATATTTTACAAATCCATCTAAGGATTAAGTTAGGTAGTTAGGGGTGAATTTATTGGGAGAATCTAGATGAAAGATTAGCGATGTCTATACAATGATCGAAAGAAGAAATTAGTCTAAATTTATGAAAATCGAAAGAAGGATGTGAGATGAACAGAATTAAAATGTGAAGGAGGGAAAACATACTTAAGCTACAAAAATCGACATCAACAATAATTGATTATATAGTCATCAAGGACTGTTCAAGGAAAGAAGTGTAAAGAATGGAAGTGGAAAAAGTAATGGAATCAGACCATTTATCACTGGAAGTAGAGATACAGATAGGCACAGATAAGGAAGCAGAGTATGTGAGAAATTAATAAGTGGTGTAAATGCTATTAGAGGTATATTAGACCAAGATAGAGAAGGTTCAGTTTGGTGAAAATAAAACAATAGAAGATTTAGAGGATATCATAGTTAGATGCGGAAGAAAAGTGTAAGAAAAGCATGGAAAAATGTGTACTTGTTTTGATGAAGAATACCAAGAAGCAAAAAGAGGAGTAAGAAGTAAGTTTAAAAACAAAGAATTTATAGAAATGAATCAATGAAGTGATTTTTTTAAATAGGTAAAGAAAGAGACAAATATGAATGTTTTTACAAGTATGGACAAAAAATATAGAGAAATGAAAGTGGACTTTGGTGTGGGATAGGAGATGTAATATTAAGGAATTTGTAGATTTCATGGATGAAGATAAAAAGCTTTTGGCGAAGTAAAAAAAGGAAAATCATCAGGCATAAACGAGCTAAAGTCTGAGATGTGGAAGGAGATAGGAAAGAGAGGGAAGGATACTTTTAGGGAGAGAAGGAAAAACTAAAATGCAGTCATAATAAACAGTAGGGAGTATGTACATTGTACACAAATGAAGAGATATTGCTGCTGTAGACAACTACAAGAGGAATAACTGTAGTATCTTTTATAAGATAGCCTTGACTTTGGTAAAAAAAATACAGCTAGAAAAGGACGTTTAGAATGGTAATTTATTTCCAGAAAATCAAATCTGTTTTAGAAGAGGAATGAGGACAAAATACCAGATCTTCACTCTGGTGAGGATAATAGAGAGAATGATGAAAGAGACTTAAAAGCAACGTAAGATACTGTTCCTAGGGATAGTGTGCTAGAATGTCTGAGGAGGAAAAGAGTGAATGATGGAATTATAGATTGGATGAAAAGAGTGTTAGGAAATATGGGTTCTTGCGTAAATTTAGGACATGGGTCAGTATGACAAGGTCACCCATTTAGTTCTTTGCTATTGAATGTATATATTCGTGAGCGGGTAATGCAGTGATAAAAAAAAGTGTGTATGTTGGTATATGCGAATTATATAATATTAATTGCTAGACATTATGTAGGAACGAAAGACATGTGAAGATAGTTGGTGAACAATTTTGGAAGAATTATGGAAGACGTATGTGAAGTCGATTTTAATGTATGAAGTGAAAATGTGGGGAACAAGCGTGTATGAGTGCACAGAGAGAGTGAGCAATTGTGGTTTTCAAAGCATTAGCTGAGACTTTAAATAGAATAAGTAAGTTAATGTGGGACTGTGAAGAAAATAGTGAGTTATGATAAAAATTTGTGCTGATTAGAGGAGGAGAGGGTAGTGAGATGGATATGGAAAGAGTGCGTGGGTGTAAAAAAAAATATGTGGAAAATATAGGAAATGAAAATGTATGAAAAAGTGGGGTAATCGTTGAATGTAGTCAATAGATGGTTAAAGCATGAAGTAAACGTAGTGGCTTGGGTAAATAAAAGGAGTCAAAATTCATAAAAGGTAGGAATGGGTTAAAATAAATCGATATAATGGCATGTTCAAAAGGTGGCAAATGCATAATAGGTTACAAAGGTCAGCTTGGCAAAGCTAGATATGGGTCGAAAGAGACAGGGAGGAAAAGCTTGATGGAAGAAATTTATTGAAAGGTATATTATGTGTGAGTGAAAAGTACCCTTAGAGGTATTTGATATAGGAGTGTAAAGAAGTATGTACGAAATGGATGAGAAGAAACAAAAAGGTGCGTCAGTGAAGAATCTGATGAATTGAGGTAGAAAAGAAAAAACGAAGAATATTAGAGTATTGTTATTGTATTATTATATGCTAATAAATGTCTTCTTTTATTATTAGGACTATGAACTTAGCTATTTTAATTAAATATGACGAATTTCTATTATCACTGAAATTTGATTACCATAAAAGAACATGTTACATAAAAGGGTTTTTCATATTCTTTTAGAAGTTAACAAGTTAACAAGATTGCCAATTATTGATTGTTTTGAAGGATTGTGCTGAATCGATGAAGAAAAGATATAAAAATTATGTAACTACATTTTTTTCCTAATTCAAATTTATTTATTGAAATTTATTAGAATTATTTTAAATAATACATTTTTATTTAAAAACCGCGATGGTTTAGTGGGCGGGTGACGGATTTTTTCTAAAAGGAAGAATTCACCTTGCGGATCCATGGATGTGAATATTCGTCTTCATTTCAATTATCAACTATAAATTGTTAATTATTTAGTATTATCTTCTATGTTTCATTATTAACTGTCATCTTCTATCTAATATATGTCATCTATTTGTCATTGTCAACTGTCATTTTCTATCTGATATCTGTCATCTATCATCAGTTATCATTAGTCAATAACATTCTGTCAATTATTTTATATTATAAATTTTGTGTTATTTTATTAGAAAGGAGTACGAAGATGTTAATATGTAAATAAAATAAATAAATAAATTATCATCTGTCTCTGCCAACAGTCACCTGTGCATTGTCATCTTTCATTGTCAATTATCAACTATAAACTGGCATTTGTCAACTATTATTTTTCATTTGTCACTATCAACTGAAATCTTTCATCTATTATGAGTTATCATTAGTCAATGACATTCGGTCGATTGTCATCTGTCACTGCCAATTGTCATCTATCATTGTCAATTATCAACTATGAACTACACATGTCAACTATTATCTTCAATTTGTTATAGTCAACTGTGATATACCATCTATTATCCGTCATCTATCATCAGTTATCATTAGTAAATGACCATCTGTCAACTATCAACTCTTTTCTCTTTTAACTGTCGCCTGTCAATTGTTATCCGTGATTGTCAATTATTAACTTTAAACTCTCACTTGTCAACTATAATCTTCCATTTGTTATTGTCAACTTTCTTTTATCATCTGATATCTGTCATTTATCACCAGTTATCATTAGTCAACGACATTTTGTCAATTATCATCTGTCTCTGTCAACTGCCACGTGTTAATTGTCATCTGTCATCAATTCAATTCTCAACTATAAATTGTCACTTGTCAACTATTATCTTCCATTTATCAACTGTCATTTGCACTCTCTTATTTGACATCTATAATCAGTTATCATTAGTCAACAACATTTTGTCAATTATCATATGTCTCTGATAACTCTCACCTGTCAAATATCAACTGTAATTGTCAATTGTCAATTATAAACGGTCACTTGACAACTATTATCTTCCACTTGTCATTGTCAAAAAAGTATCAACATTACGTTGCAGGCTAAAAAATTTTCAGGATTCATTCGAAGGCAACATTAGAAACCTTATTGAAGCTCTAACAAAAATCCACTGAAAGTTGCAGTTCGATATAATCTCTGTTCTACTAGTAATTCATTCATGGAAAACTAGGCGCGAATTCATTTCGATTTTTAGCCTTAGGTCCATACTGATTTTTTCAGTTTCGAAAACGAAAACGTTTTAATTTTTTAACAATTCTATCTAATATCTGTAATATATCATCAATTATCATTATCATTGTCAATTATCATCTATCACAGCCAATCGTCACCTGTCAATTATCATATATCATTGTCAATTAATTATAAACTGTCACTTGTTAACTATTATTTTCCATTTGTCATTATCAACTGTCATCTGCCATTTGTTATTTATCATCTATTATCAGTTATCATAAGTCAACGATGTTCTATCAATTACCATCTGTCTCTGCCAATCGTCACCTGTCAATCGTCACCTGTCAATTGTCATCAATTGTATCAACTATAAATTGTCAATTATTAAATATTATCTTCGATTTTTCTATTTGTCATTGTCAACTGTCATTTTCTATCTGATCTGTCATCTATCATCAGTTATCATTAGTCACTGTCACCTGTAAATTGTCATCTTTCATTGTCAATTATCAACTATAAACTGGCACTTGTCAACTATTATCTTTTATTTGTCATTGTCAAATGTCATCTTTAATCTATCATGAGATAGTTAATGACATTATGTCGATTATCATCTGTCTCTGCCAATTGTCACCTGTCAATTGTCATCTATCATTGTCAATTATCAACTATGAACTGTCACTTGTCACCTATTATCTTTCATTTGTCATTGTCAACTGTGATATGCCATCTGTTATCCGTCATCTATCTTATTTATTTATTTATTTATTTACGGAAGGCCATTACAACATAAGAATACAACTGTACAATACATTAAAATATTAAAAAGTGTACAAATTAAATATAACAACAATACAAATATATACAAAAAAAGCACAAAATATAAATAAATTAAATATTATGGCGCAGAACCGAGCGTAGCTTATGCAGCGTTACATTGCAATAATCTATATTTATAGAATTGCAATTCTCGCGATGCCAAAATGCCCAGCATAATCCGTCCTGTAACATCGCTCGTCGAAAAAACGAAAAGAACGTTATCATTAGTCAATGACCATCTGTCAATTATCATCTGTCTCTGAAAACTGTCGCCTATCAATTGTTATCCGTAATTGTCAATTATTAACTATAAACTGTCACTTGTCAACTATAATCTTCCATTTGTCATTGTTAGCTGTTTTTTGTCATCTGTTATCTGTCATCTATTACCAGTTATCATTAGTCAACGACATGCTGAATTATCATCTGTCTCTTTCAACAGCCAGGTGTGAATTGTCATCTGTCATCAATTATCAACTATAAACTGTCACTTATCAACTATTATCTTCCATTTATCATTGTCAACTGTCATTTGCACTCTGTTATTTGACATCTATCATCAGTTATCAATAGACAACAATATTTTGTCTTTTTTCATATATCTCTGCCAACTGCCACCTGCCAATTATCATCTGTCATTGTCAATTATTATCTTCTATTTGTTATTGCCAACTGTCATCTACTACCTGATATCTGTCATCTATCATCGGTTATCATTAGTCAACGACATTTTGTCAATTATCATATGTCTCTGTCAACTGTCACCTGTCAATTACCAACTGTTATTGTCAATTGTCAATTATAAACTGCCACTTGTCAACTATTATCTTATAATCTGTTTTAACGAACAGTCACCTGTCAATTGTTATCTCTCATTGTCAATTTTTAACAATGAACTGTCACTTGTCAACTATATTTTCCATTTGTCATTATTAACTGTCACCTGCCATCTGTCATCTATCATCAGTTATCATTAGTCATTGACATTTTGTCAATTATTATCTGTCTCTGACAACAAATAATAAATTTTATTTAAATCGAATAAAGCGTTCAATTTTTATAAACAAAAGAAATAAAAGAAATTTGATACTTTGAAGACAAATTCCGGCTTAACCGTAAATTTTTGGATACAAATAAGTTGCGTTAAATCATCATATTTTGACCCCAGGAATCAATGGTTCAGCCATTTCCCCATACTAACGGGACACCGTAATTACTTAATTTTTTTAGTGGTAAAAACGTGCATTAGTTTAGTGTTTATCATGTTATCTGTCATCTATCATGAGTTATTAGTCAATGACATTCTGTCTATTATCATCTGTCTCTGCCAATTGTCACCTGTCAATTGCTACCTGTCATTGTTAATTATCAACTATAAACTGTCACTTCTCAACCATTATCTTTCATTTGTCATTATCAACTGTCATCTGTCATCTATCATGAGTTATCATTAGTCAATGACATTCTGTCAATTATTATCTGCCTTTGCCAATCAATTGTCATCTGTTATTGTCAATTATCAACTCTAAACTGTCACTTGTCAACAATTATCTTCTATTTGTCATTGTCGACTGACATCTTCGATTTCATATCTGTCATATATCATCAGTTATCATTAGTCAACGACATTTTGTCAATTGTCATATGTATCTGCCAACTGTAACCTGTCAATTACCATCTGTTATTGTCAATTTTCAATTATAAACTGTCACTAATCAACTATTATCTTCCATTTGTCATTATCAACTGTCAACTGTCATCTGCCATATGTCACCTATCATCAGTTATCATTAGTCAACGACATTCTATCAATTATGATCTGTTTCAACGAACAGACACCTATCAATTGTTATCTCTTATTGTCAATTTTTAATAATGAACTATATTTTCCATTTGTCATTATTAAGTGCCACCTGCCATCTGTCATCTATCATCAGTTATCATTAGTCAATGACATTTTGTCAATTATTATCTGTCTCTGGCAACTGTCACCTGTCAATTGTCATCTATCATTGTCAACTATCAACTATAAACTGTCACTTGTCAACTATGATTTACCATTTGTCATTGTCAACTGTAGTTGTCAATTGCCATCTGATATCTGTCATCTATCATTATAATTGTTTTTACCTTTTGCCACCTGCTCATTAGTGTCAGTCAACTCTTAACTACCATTTGAGAATTACCATGCTTCGATTGAAATCATCATCTGTTATCTGTCAACTGTCATTGTTAACTGCCGTTGCCAACTGTCGTTTGCCATTTGTCAGCTTTTAACTATTAGTTGTGAACTATCAGTTGACAAGTGTTATCTGACATCATCTGTCTTGTATTAATCATTGGCCATCTGTTAACAATAATGTGTCTCGTATTATATTTTTTTATTGTAATCTGTGTTTTGTCAGCTGTCATTTGTGATCTATTATTCACCCTCTCTAAGTAATTTTATATCGTAACCAAGTCGTAACTTAGTTAATATTTTTTAAATTTTTAGAAGTTTTTAGTTCTTCAAAGTTTTGAATTTTGAAAAAATATTTTTAATAGAAAGGTAAATTAGTTTTTAAACTATTTGCTAAATTCGTTAGTTTAACTATTGTTAAATATTTTACAAATATTTTTTTATTATATGACGAAGGGTTCAATAACCCAATAAAACACGTTAGAATTCACTTTCTTCACAATTTATTTTGTATTCACTAGATGTACATAATTATAACGTGTTTTATTAATTGAAATTTCTCTTCACGTAATTCAAAAACCAATAATTTAAACAGCATTTAGTTTAATTTGATGTTAGTAGTATGTATATATACCCACAAAGAAATGCTTTCGGGCTATAAGAGATGTTTTAGGCAATCAAAACCTTAATCCCGTAATAAAATCTAAAATGTTGCACTCATTAGAAACTTGCCTTAAAGAAAATTAATTACAATTAGATAACATTTTTTCAACAGAATAACGGGCTAGCTATGAGATCTTAACGTTTAGATATTTTGGACAAATTACCGATAAAATATCAAATTAGAAAACAAAATTATCATCATCATTTAGGCCACTTTCGGCATTATTATTCAGAACCCATTTAAAAAATCAGGTATATACTAAATTTCATGTTCTGAATGCAATAGTACGTATTTAGGATGGACAGGTAAGAGTTTTGAGAAGAGACTTAACCCTAGAGAGCTTATCGTTTGAGATACACAACAAGTTCGCTTGTATACCAGATTGTAATCATCCATTTCCACCTATGGATAGCATTTAGGTTATTTATTGTGATGTTAAAATCTATGTTTTAGTGGAAATTTCTTTTCTTTAATGATGAATATCAAAAAACTAAATATTAGAATAAGATAAGGGAAAAGGTAAACAACGTTATTTTTCTCGCCCTCATTATCCTCTTTTCCTTCTATCTTAAATTTTTTTCCTTTGTTATCATCATCTTTTTTGATAAAGATTAGCCAAGAAGGGAATGTGGAAGAAGATTGTAAAGCATGAAATTAAATTAAATTCAATTCAATGTTTGCTTCTATCTTTCTTATTCCCATCTATATCATACACATTGTATATAAATATAAAGTCTTAATGCCTTGAACTAATGATTAGTAGAGATTGCTTCAAAACGCCATCGCGTTATGATTACGTGCCTGCGTGCGTAGACCACGCCGCCCCCCACTCGCCGGCACTCCACACCGACCGTCGGCGGTTGCCGTAATCGAGATTTTGATTTAAAATCGCTATATAACTGTTAAACTTTTCCAATTTAATCTAGCGAACCCGCCCCGCCCCGCCGGCCCGGCCCCCGCGCAGTAATGGCCCATCAATTTGCGATTGCTTTTATCTCCAATTCATCCGGACTATGACGTCATGTTTTATTCAATATTTCCTGGCCGAACTATGATGTTTATGGATTGTTATCATGCACATTTTAAATGAAATCGCATAAATTCGTTATGGCCGCGCCGCCACCAGCGCCGTCCCCGCCGCCCTGGCCCCGCGCACCCCGCAGCGCCGCCGCTGCCGTTAATTCCGCGTCGGATATTTGTTTTCGTTTATTTATGGCCCACATCGTTCATCAAATCAAATTCATATGAAAAAAAAAAAATTCGCAAACCCGCACAAAACATATCACAAACAGTAGCAACAAAAATATAACGCAACAATAACACTGAAATTATTTTAAACTGTTTGAAAAAATAAAAACTCGTTTGTGCACAGAAATAACCGAACGATTAATGTTTTTATTTTTATTATAGTTGATTGTTGTTTAATTTAAATGTGATTTTTATTTCTTTTAAATTTTTTAACGTAGAAAAAAATTAATGTAAATGTAATTCCTTTTCTGTTTTAAGATTTGGTGTTTAAGACAACAGTAACTTTTATGTTATCATTACTATTTTCTATAGATATTGAAATTTAACAAATATTATTATACCAATTGTTAACTACACAAGTAGTTAAAGTTAAGTACTTAGACTTATTATAAAATGTAAGTAAGTTTCTACTTAATTTTCTACAGAAAACACAATATCTTAGATATTCGTATGAAATTAATTAAATACAATTTATTAAATCATGAAACAGAATTAGTTTTAAATTTTTACAATTAATATTAACCTTTATGATAATATAAGTATATCTAACGGTTTACCCGGAGAGTTAAAAACTCCATAGTAAAATTCGTTTTCCTGTTTCCAACTGCGCTACGCCAAAGAGATCCAAAATAGATCGAAACTGGTCCGTGGCTGTTGTTGACAGGGAACAATAATTTATTAATATTAAGTTTTGAAAACTTATAAAATATTATTTTAGTTTAGATTAATACTTAAATAACTATATTTAAGTACGTGACAAGTACAATTATTATTAAAAGTTAAAAAAATACTCCACAGTGAAGATATTTAAAATTTTTAATATTACATGAGTAACTAGTTTACTTATAAAGTGCATATAATTTAATACGAGCGTATAAATTAATCGAAATTTTCAGTAATAAGGTAATTTATATTCCGGGTTGATTATAGCGGTCCAATTATCTCCTTAACCAATTTATGGCGACTTTATTGATATAATCCGAATGTGACATCTGTCGTGTGCGGTGTATTAGGGTAGTTTTTTGTCTGGAAAATTGTCATAGTCATTTGTCGGCTTTAATGGTCGAGTTGGTGGAGTTAAACGGTCTCCTCCTCATCACGGTCCTCATCGGATGCACGATGCACCCGCCGCGCCCGAATAGGGGAGATGAGGGATGGATTCGTCGACATCGGGGTTAATTTCAAACAGGAACCAGATAAATGTAGTTAATATAATAAAACGAGCCACCCTCATCCCCTGCGCCGCTGAATAATTCGACACTTTGTCAAAAGATCTGCATGTGTTTAATTCTTTTGCAAGCGCATTCAATACTCTACACAAAATTTCCAATCGTTTTGATTATATATTGTAATGATGTTCAAAATTTACTGTAGCTAGTAGAAGGTTTTAATTAATTTGAAGCTTTATTAAGAATTTAAAAACATTGTATTCCTAAAAGTTAAAATATTATTAAAGAATACACTACTATAACCTTTACACTCTATTAAAATATATTTTTTTTTTAATTCTTGAATTATGTTCTCATGTAAGTCGGGGTGAAACAGAAATAAAAATAACATAATTTAAAAAAGTATAAAATAATTAATAGTAAAATAAATAGTAGAAAACTAAATGTAAATTATAAATTTGTATTTAATTGAGATTTAAGAAGTAGTAGAAACATTCTAAATAGATAATATTATTAACTATTAAAAATTCATAATATTCTCTAGGACTTTCTTTTGCTTTTTTTCTGGTCTTCTGTAAGGCAGATCCTCGCCTGTTCGGCATTTTGCAAATGTAGCTTCTGTTCCTCGTTACTGCTTACTTCGATTTTTCCTCTTAGTAAATGGCATTTTTAACCATGTGTCCTTGAGGAGCGTGGAGATTTAAATTAATTAATATTTTCGAAGAAATAAAACTAACAATTTCACATTGTTGAACACATGTTCCAGATGTTTCGCCATATAGTGGCTTCATCAGGCAGATGAGTACATGTTGCAGTATTCAACAATAAATGTGAAACCCTTTTAACTGTGTAGTTTTATTACAGTGTTATGGAGTTTCATTATGTATCCGCCTCGTCAATTCAATATCGTAAATACTTTCCTGTAGATACACTTGTTAACAAATGTTTTTTTTTTCTTAATTTTTATACATATAGGCTATGCATGTTACCAATACCTAAATTAAGACTCAAGTATTTTCAATCAGTAGCTCTGGTGTAGTTGCTCTCATATGCTGGGAAACTTAAAATATGTTCTCGTACAGCCTTTACTTTCATTGTATCTGTTCTTCGAGAAAATCAAGGCATTAGTTCTATGTGTTTAACATTCAGCTCACGAATTATCAGCCCAACAGAAAGTTTCAATGTATCTAACAAAAAACTTTCTGCAAATATACAAATCTATAACCTCTGCAAACCGACACTCCTGAATTATAATTACTTAACAGAAAATACATGTATTAAGTACATGCATCTTCTCATTGAGTTTTATTTTATTTCATAAACCGCCAATGAAGAGTAGCACATAGATATAGATTCTGGATTTCAAAATATTATAGTTTCTAGAAATTATTAAAATTTAGATAATTTTTTTATCCCTGTATTCTAAGAAATCTTCTTTTTTTGGGCAAAAGCAATCTCTATTTTAAAAAAAATTGGTATTCACAAGCTTTCTTGTCGTGTATTCTACGCCATTATTTCTCAAATGTTTGTGCGAGTAAATAAGTAAAAATTTGATGCATGATGAGTGGACATTTAGATCTAAATTAGACAAGATTAGCTATAGAAAGACATTTATATTTAAAATTTAATTTTAATTTTGTTTTATTTTTTATTACATAAAGGGTTCGATTGTTTTTAGCAGCAAAATCTTCAACGATCAGCAATTAAAGTTATCATGTATATGTATCTCTATCCCACCCTCCATTCAGTAAAACATAAGCGAGGGTTTTAGTTAAAAGTTATAAAATGTATTTAAACACAAAATAATTGCAATTTTTAGAGATTTATACACACATTTTTTGTATTTTCGACTGTTTGAAAATGAATATAGTCTAGAATAGATTTTTATTTTTTTACTATTTATTAGTTTATTCAATAGAAATAATTTCATTCAAACTAGTTTTGCTTTGATAGCCTTGCTATTTATAACACGCAAATTACTTTTGTATCATTCAATGTCTGTCGAGGTATTAGCCAGAGAAGTAATTGTTTCAACAAGTAATTTGTTTTGTAGTCTTAGTAAGACTCATTATTGTAGATTCACGAAATGTTTTCGTATTTTTTAATTATTAGTTCAATATTATTTTACACTTATTCTGATTTAACTATTATATATTATAATAAACCTCTAACAGGTACAAATAATAGTTTCCCCTTCTGAAGATACTAAATATAAGAATCTTTCTGAAATTTAGTTAAGACTTAAGTCGATATAAAAGCCAAATATCTAAGATTGGAAGAAGCAGAGTCAGAAGGAAATTTCTATAAACTCTAAAGTATATATAAAACGAAAAATCAGTTTTTAAAATCTAGGTGTTAATTAAAGCGGCTCAGTTTTCTAAATTCTAAATTTTCTATCTAAAAATCGTAAATCAAACGATCTTGCGAGTAGCTGTTTACTTCAGGTTTTTGGGGAGTTTCAATTCCGAGGAGAGCTTATTTAGAAATTAATAATAGTTTGCTTTCTTCTCCAATTCAGTCAAGAAATAGAAAAATAAAAAAGAAAAATTCTATAAACTCTAAAGTACATATATGTAAAAAATAAATATTGAGTACTGTAAGTTATTCAGCGTTCAGAATTTTGTATCATTTTTTATTAGCCAAGTCCCACAATAAGCTCTTCAGACTTTGAAAATGTAACAAATTAAATTAAAAGATTTTTTATAAATTATTTTTTTAATTTTTGTGATTACAGAATGCATATCTTCCCTCATAAATTTTTTGAAAATTCTGGATCATACTCAAAATATTATTCTATACAAATTATTCATTTTATTATTTTTGACAATTATTTTTTATATATACAAACATTTTTATTGCAGACAATTTTACATAGTAAAGCAACATTTTAACGAAAAAATTTCTGCTAAATGGCTATTTTTTTATTTTCTCCCAAAAATACGTCTGTATAATAAGTGTGGTAAAGTTGTTAAATTTTTAAAACTTTCTAAACAAATTATGAAAATGCAAAATGCGGTTTGAATAAAGAGCTACACCTGTCAAAAAGTTTTTTTTTACTTTATGTTTTTAAGAAGTTTACTAATGCAAAGGGAAGTTTATTTTAATAGTTTGTTTAATCCTCCGGATTATGCTAGGTTTAATAAATTGTCTAAAATTTAGTCAAGATCTATGCTGATCTAAAAACTAAATTTTGTTAAAGTCTAAGCCCATCTAAGAATCAATTATTTTATAATTGGAGCAAGCAGAGGAAAATAAAAAAAATGACATGAACACTAAAGTATATATATCTGAAGAAAAAAGAAAACACGTATTGTGGATTCTTCAGGCTTTAACTTTGTTGTTACACGTTGAATAGCCCGCGCTAAAGCGGTAATTCCCCTAATTAATAACCAGATTGATCAAATCTAGTTTTAATGCTGCACTTGAAATTTGTAGTTAAAATTACATTTAGTTTTGATAATGACACGTTAAGTTGCCGAAACTATAGCCAATGTTAAATATAAAAAAGTTATTAAAGTGCATTTATTAAAAAACAGTTTTGTAATTGAAGTTATATCAGAAAAATAAGCTAACTAGGTAAATTACTTTTATGTTTCATATTCAATTTTTATCTAAACAGATGTAGAAAAATTATAAGGAAACGAGAAAAAACTTTGATTGAAGGTTCCTTTCTGGCATATTACATTATTTTAATATAATATATAATCTATAAATGTTTAGAATTTTAAAATATAAACATCGCTTTATAAGTAATTATAAGATAAGATTTTTAAAGTCTTTTGTTACTTTAACTATTCAAGTAACAAACTAATTAGATGGTTTTTAATGTAAACAAACTCGTTTAAAATTGATAATTCATTATATCTTTCTAAAATATAAAATAAAATTATCCAATGCAAACGACTTACCAAATCCTAGTGAATGAAAATTGGAAATTCCTAAATATATTGGTATCTGAAAGTAGCTAGAAATCAATATAAAAAGTAAACATTCAAACAAAATGCTTTCTTTATTGATATCCCACTTTATTTAAAAATACCCTTTCACGTGTTCTGCTACACTAGCTTTAACTAATTGATTAGTAGTTAAGGCCTTAACTTCATTATATATCTGTGAAATTTTAAACAAAACTCTTTTTTGCTATTATTCTTATTTTATTTATATTTCAAAATAAAGTCATATCAATAAAGAAAGCGTTTTGTTCATATTTCCAAGAGGTATTACGAAGTTCACATTTTAACCATTAATCAAAAACCAAACAAATCTTAGAGTTAATACCTGTGTCTTTCAACCATATTTATACAATCTAGAAAGGGGCTTAAATGCCATCTGAAAATTAAATGATTAAAAGAAATATAGTTCCATAAGATCAATACACCGTATGATTATATATACATCATTATCACATAAAATAAGAAAAAATACATCCTTGAGAATGGTTAAAATTAAACTCAAGATTTGTAAAATTGGCACAAAAATTTTAAGCCACAAAAATAGTCTCTAATAATTGATTTTGACAGAAAAGTCTGTCTGTCTGTAAGAGTAAATAACTTCAAAACTAATACCACAAAATGAATATAATTATTTTCTTTTTCTATATAATACTTCTTGAACTTGAAACCAAGTGATAACAAAACATCCTTTTAATTTAAGCAATATTACAGTATTTCATATTTCGTTATGAACTATGTATTTTTTTTGTAAATTTAATATTCTTATGAATAATTCTCATTAGCTTAGTTTTACCAAAGCTACTGAAGAATACAAAAAAATGGAATTGTTATAATTTTTTGCTATATATTCATGTGCAATATCGAAATATAAGATTAGAAAAAAATATTATTCATAATTATCATTATGTAATAGTAAATACATATCAAGATTTACATTTTGTAACATTCATAAAAGAACTGCACATGAGTATAAAGTAGAATATATTTATTTGTATGAAACCGTTCTTTTCATAGACTGAGAAAAATAGATATGAAAAATAATTGTAAACTTTTGTAGCACCTTTAAATTTTTCATAATTTACTAATCATTTCTTGTGTGTCATAAAAAGAAAACGGTTTTATATATATATGGTTTGAATTTGAAGCTGTAATATTGAAAATGTAAATATAAATTTCATAGGTTTAGTATTTAATTTATACGTAAAATAATTATAAATAGTTTTTCGTTTAAATTTACACTCTTCTGGGCTTTCAAAGATTATGTTATGCCTAGTTTTCAAAGATATTTTTTAAATTATTTACAGTTTATTTTATTAGATGAAAATGCAATAAATGTGATATTATACAAAGTATAAAGCCGCATAATTAATAAGTTATTTAAACATCCCTATAAGTAACACAAAATATTTTACGATCAATTATTATTATTGGCTAATTAATCATTTGTTTTAGGTGAGAATTGTGCTAAAATTTTAGGCTATTTCGTGGAGAAAAATATATAATCTTTTTTTAATTCGTTTGAAAGAATAAACTACATCATTATTTAATAACATCCATTACAATACCAATGACTTTTTTGTATTACTCTATATTCTTCTATTCAATTTAAATTTGATTCTTCTTTTTTCTAACGTAATTGCAGTAAATAGTATTTTGGGAGATTTTATGTTTTCAAATTATTGTTATGGTGCGCGGTAGCATCGTATCCAGAGCGAGGAAAAGAGATGGTGGTTTGGGGAGATGGCGTCGCATTTATCATTATTAGAGCGGCCACAGGAGGGGCCCTCCCCCCGCGATAATATTTTTTACTTAGCGACGGACAGCGGGGGCGGAGCGCGACGCCACCCCCCGGCGGAGTGTGGAGAGAAGAGGATGGCGCGGAGAGAGAGTTTGCGAGATGACTGAACATCCATCAGGGCTCCCATTCTCTGCGATGATGGAACTGAAGCTTCTACAACATCCCTGATAAGGGACGGTAAAAAACTTGAGCGAGATGTCTCGAGATACTTTATGTATAAAAGAAACGCGCAGACGGGGAATCTCCTCAGATCGCGCAAAAGCTTCACATTTATAACTAACCTCATCCATCTTCTTCCGCAAGGGGGAACTCAAATGCAGCTCAATTTGTCAGAAAATCTAATGCTTCAGTTTCTTCCATCTCGGGGGCTATGGCATTGCGATCTCGGCTCCAATAAAACCGAATCGAACAGTCGGCGCTGCAGCGTTTTGTTCGACGATCGTCCTGGGGGCCGATACTTTATGTTGGGGGCCCTATATGTATTTCCTGCCATCGGTAGTTTAATACGCGAGCGGAGGCGGCATAATCGTCCCTGGATTGGCCGTCCTCGATCAGACACTGTCATTATCTTTGGAGCAATACCGAATTACCTAGTAAATATTCATGGCCGGCGTTCATTAGTGGCATAAGGCCCGCGTCTCGACGGACACGGCGATTTGCATGTCAAAAGGCTTCATATTGGCCACACTTGTTTGCGATCATCCCTGGTCTCTACCCCGTTCTGGTTCGTCCTACTCGTCTCTTGCATATGACACGTTCGACACCGTCGTCGCTGCCGCCTCCAACGCCTTATTAATGCATCTGTCATGGGACCCAATAAAGGCATTTACATGGAGAGTGTCGTGTGATTGGAATTTATCTGAGCAGCGGCCCGATAAATCCCTGCGACTTTATTAGATATCTCCTAATTTATGGCCCGACTTGTCTCGACCCACCCAGAACAAATAGTGAACAATGTTACATACACATACATAAACTGTTCTAATATCATACACAATTTATAGATATAATGATGGAAATTGATAATTTCAGCTATTTAAAACACTTTTTATATTATCAAATAATAATAGTTTGTAGTTTCATGAACTATTACAACAACTAGGAATAAATTTCAAACCCATAATGCAACAACAATTGCGCTTCTTAAAGTTTATTCTAAGCAATAATTAAATGTATAAAAAGGTAATCTTCAATAAATCACCGTAGAGAGAGTAGTCAAAAAATAGTTAATGTTACAAATTAATTATCCTTAAAACAATACTGATTTACTTGTTATTACAGTTCTATATTCTAAACCACCCTCCAATCAGTAAAATATAAGCGAGGGTTTTAATTAAAAGTTGTAAAACGTAAATAAACATAACATTATTGCAAAATTTAATGGATTTAATCAAACAAATTTTGATGATGTTTTACTGATTGGAGGGTGGGATAGAGGCCACCCACCCACCCTACATATACATATAAACTTTAATTGCTCATCGTCTCGCTGTATCCAATGAAATTAATTATAAAACTTTTTGATTAAAAAAGAAATTAAAAAGGTAAAGTTTTTGAGTGAGTAATGTAAAAATTGTATGAATGATGGAAGGGCATACTCTATATCTAAATTATATAAGATTAGCTATAGAAAGTCATTTATATTTAAACTTAAATTTTGATTTTGTAGTATTTTTATTACATAAAGGGTTTACTTATTATTAGCAGTAAAATCACCAACGATTAGCAACTAAAGTTATGTATATGTAGGGTGGGTGGGTGGCCTCAATCCCACCCTCCAATCAGTAAAACATAATTAAGGGTTTTAATTAAAAGTTTTAATAATAAACATAAAATTATTGCAATTTTTAGAGATTTATTCATAAACAAATTTCAAATAATTTTTGATGATGTTTTACTGATTGAAGGGTGAGATAGAGGCCACTCACCCACCCTACATATACATATAAATTTCAATTACTGATCGTCTCGCGGTTTGGAGTGAGCTACTATAAAAATAGTCACTAAAACATTGGTAGAAATTATTTAATTATTTAGTTTAAAAAATTGTAAAAAAATATCTAACAAATGGATTATCTTTAAAAGCTCCAAATACATACTTAAAAGATGTATCGATGAGATGCTCTAGAAATAATTACTAAAATATTTGTAGAAATTAAATGGCAACACTGCAAATTTAATATTTCATGAACGAAAAGTGCGTTTGTCTGTTTAAATATTTGCAAAAAAATATCTAACAAAGAAATTAACTTTAAAATTTCAGAATACATACCTAGAAGATTTCTTGAATTAGTTTCTCATGTAGCACGTGGTGAAACATTTTGTAATAGAAATAACACAATTTACGCTTGGTTTGTTTCACTGTTTATTTATTTAATCTGACTAGTTTCGACAATTACGTCATTATCATAGAATGAAATTGAAGCGTAAATTGTATTATTTCTATTACCTAGAAGATGTATCTATAAGCTTCTATAGAAATAAACTCACTAAAACAATTGAAGACATCAAATGGCAACATTGTAAATTTAATATTTGATCGACGAAAATGCGTTCATTGGTTTAAAAATTTGCAAAAAAAAATATCTAACAAAGAAATTAACTTTAAGAGCCCAGAATATATTTTTAAAAGATGTATCTGTGAGATGCTGTAGAAATAATCACTAAAATATTTGTAGATATTAAATGGCAACAATGCAAATTTAATATTTAATAAACGAAAAGTGCGTTCATTGATTAAACAATTTGTTAAACAAGAACTAACAAAGGAAATAACTTTAAAAGCTCAAAATACATACTTAGAAGATGTATATGTAACCTGCTGTAGAAATAATCACTGAAACATTTATAAAAATTAAATGGCAATGCTGCAAATTTAATTTTCGATGCAGGAAAAGTTCGTTCATCGGATTAAAAATTTGTAAAAAATTATCTAACAAAGGAATTAACTTTAAAAGCTCAGAATACATACCTAGAAGATGTATTTATAAGCTGCTACTGAAATAATCTCTAAAACATTTGTAGAAATTAAACAGCAACACTGCAAATTTAATATTTGATGAACAAAAAGTGCGTTTATCGCTTTATAAATATAAATAATTATCTAACAAAGGAGTTAACCTTAAAAGCTCAGAATATGTATCTGTTAGATGATGTTGATTTCGACTAATTCACTAAAGCGTTGGTAGAAATTAAACGGTAACATTGCAAATTTAATATTTGATAAACGAAAAGTGCGTTTGTCTGTTTAAAAATTTGTAAAAAATCATATAAGAAAGAAATTCACTGTAAAAGCACAGAATACCAACTTAGATGTATCTCTAAGCTGCTTTAAAAATAAACACTATGAAGTGAAGTGAGGAAATATTTTTTTTTTAAATTGAATAAGATTAGTTTTAAAAGGTCATTTATATTTAAACTTAAATTTGGATTGTGCTTTATTTTTTATTACATCAACGATTAGTATTTAAAGTTATTTAAGTATTCGTAGGGTGGGCGGCCTCTATCCCACCCTCCAATCAGTAAAATCATAAGCGAGGATTTTAATTAAATGTTTTATATTCCATTAAAGTCTGGCTACTTAAAAAAAAACAACTTTTATTTAGTCACACAATTACAACACAGAAATGAATGTAACCTGTCTGGTATTCATCCTGATGTGACTAAATAAAAGTTGTTTTTTTTTAAGTCGCCGGACTCAACAAACAATATAACTATCCTACCGACTGCGCCATAACAAACAACATAACAAAACTGGCTGTTCTTAATAATATTCTCAATTTTGGATTCCATTTAACTCCTATAGTTTATTAGCAATAGGCAAAAAATAAAAATAAAATAATTTTTATTTTTTTTCTCGCAAGTTAAGAAATTTATCAAAAAAATGTTATAATAAAACTTGTTCACTTTCTTATTCCCTTTAACTTTTGTTTAAAAAGTTATGTTATATTTTCTATATTTAGAAAAATATCGAGAAAAATCCAAAGAAAATGCCTCGAGTAAACATTCACTTCTAGTCACTATTTTTGGTTTGAGTTTACTAATGGCAGATGACTTATAAACTTATAATTAATGAATGACAATAGGTTAGAAATGATAGTTGACAGATGACAAATAGCATATGAAAAAAACACAAATCTAAACATACAACAAATGATACTATGTGATAAATTACAGTTGACAGACGAAAAACATAAGATAGAAGTCATATATACCAGTTTATAGATGATATATGACTGATGACAGTCGAAATATATACCTAAATAACAATATGTTACAAATGACAGTTGACAGATGGTAGATGGCATCTAATCATACAATAAAAGACAATAGATTACAAAAGAAAAAAAACAGTTAAAAGATGACAGATAACAAATTAAACAACACACAGATTATGTATGATAGATTGTAGATGACAAATGACTAATGACAGGTGACATTTAAATAAAAAATAAATAACAATTAACAGATATTGGCTGAGAAAACTATATATATAACTGATTATAAATGACATCTAAAAATAGAATTAATGATTAAATAAAAGATGACTGATAATACTTGAAAAAAAAAAACAAATGACATATATATATATAACCGATTGTAGAAGATAGTTAACTAATGAGAGACGACATCTAAATATATAACAAATGACTTTTTGTTGCAAATACAAAATGACAGCTGATACATACACATATATAGCAAATTATAGATGATAGATGACTAATGACAGATGGCATATACAATTAATGGCAATATGTTTTATATGAGAGTTGAGAGATGACAAATTGAAATTAGAAAAACAAAAGAAAGACAAATGACAACATATCATATAAAACAGATTATAGATGGGAGATAAAAAAACAACAAATATCATCTAAACACATAATGCACATGATTATTGATGGAGGATAAATTACATATGAAAAAAATACAAATGATGACAGATCATGTAAATAATAGATGACAAAGTACTAAAAACATTTATTATTTAGTGAGAATGAACAATAAAGAATCAAAAAAATGAAACAGAGAAAGGAGAAAAAAGGGCCCAGTGCTAGAAGGCGGTAAAAATTGGATTCTGGAAAATGGAATTTATACAGCTGACAGAACTACTATTTGCAGATGACATGGTGATAAATGGAGCTTCTTTTATTTCTACATCAAATAGGAAGGAAACATTTTCAGACTTGCTTCTTGGGGGCGAAAATCTTTAAATCTGGTGTAAATTCATCTCTTAAAAATTGTAACTCGTTTGCAAACGTTTTGAAGTTAGCATGATCATTATGATTTGCAAGAGTGAGAAAATGGTATGTATTCCCTGTTCGGAGCTGATTTTCCCAAAGTCTTAATTTATTTTGGAATGACTTTACGTGACCATACAGTTCATGAACAAGTTGTTCTTGGGTTTGCAACTTTGTATTTAATTCATTCATATGACTTACATCAACGAGAAACGCAAGATTGCAGACCCAATTTGTGTTCTTTAGCTCTTGGACAGGTTTTTCTTTCATATCCATAAAAACAAATCATAAAATCGTTTTAACATTTTTGCTTTACTTAACCAGCACACTTCACAATAAAATGTCAGATCTTCAAATTCAGACTGCAGTTCTTCCAAAAATGTTTGAAACTGACGGTAGTGAAGTGCTCTTGATTTAATGAAATTTATGCAAGAAACTACTGTTTTCATTACATGTGCAAATTTAATCGATTTTGCACACACATTTTGTTGATAAAATGCTGTGAAATACATTCAAATCTTCACTGTCAATATTCGTATGTGATGTAATCCGTTCGTCGTTTATTATTATAAATAGTGTTTAGTAAATATACTCATAATGTTATTGTAATGAAATATAATAGTAAACAGGTATTGACGCAGCAATAAACATTCCTTGAGGAAATGCTGAGTTTGTCAATACCTGGTTCCCATGAACTGGCGATAACGACCAAATGCAAGGATGTTTACTTGCATCAGGCTCGTGCCCTAGAAATAGTTAGTACATAAGACATTTTGAATTAGATTAAGATATAGACTCTTAGAGACTGATATAGACTACGCTAGACTAAGAACGACCATGTACCCGTCCACATAATTGTGTATATTATACTATGTATAATAAATTAATACTGATTTGTAATATCCGAGTATATTTGATATCAACCTGAGCCTGAGCTGTACCACTGGAAGAGTCTGCAGTTAACCAACCGATCCCGGCATATCGTACCTACTACATAGTTCCAATTTAATTCTATTGACAACTCCTAAATTAGAACCAACCATAGCTGGAGCAGCATCAGTAGAAATTACAATTAGAATTCCAAGGGCCAGGTTTAGTGAGATTTGAAAATTGTGCTGTGGGCCGGAAAAAATGAAGTGAGGGGCCGGACCGGCCCGCGGGCCTTACGTTGCACATGCCTGCTCTAATTGATTAGTTGATGGCTGTATGCCCTACAGCTATCATAACAATTGACTTCTTTCTATTAATGCAAAACAAAAATTAATTACCAGTTCGACAGTTTAATGCCTAAAGAAGTCGTTTTTTAAATTATACATTTTCTATTCCAATTGAGGTACATCCAAAACATGCATTTTAAACACATCAATTTAAAAAGCATGTTTTGGATGTATCTCAATTGGAATAGAAAATATGATCCAATTTCCGCAGAAAGAACTATGTGAGCATGTCGTGATATCAAGAACCTGTCACAGTCATTGCTTGATGATGCATCCAGCCCAAAAACCGTACCAAACAGTGACGCGTTGTGGATGCATTTGTTTTTCGACAATCACATGTGGGTTTTCTAAATCCCAAGCACGAAAATTATTAATAAAACTATCAAGGTGAAAATGTGCGCTTAGGATGATGTTGCTCGAAAAATTAGCACCTACCTTTTACTGCTAAATGATCCATTCAACGAACTGCTTTCGCTATGCATTGTCATTAGGCTTCAGTTGTTGTGTTAACTGAATTTTGTAAGTATGGATGCTAAGATCTTTTGTGAGTATACGCTGTAGAGAGTTTCTTGAAATTTGCAGTTCTTGACCACGACGCCGAATCGATGTTCTGGAATTTTCACCAACACTCATACGCCCTGCTTCGATATTGACATTTGAACGGGTTGTTTTTGGACAACCAATATGTTTAGCGTCTCAAACTGAGCCAGTCTCCTTAATTTTTTTATTTAATCTCTTCACAGTTGACGAATTTAAATCACTATTCCGATCATATTTTGTATTAAATTTTCGAACTGTGGCCGCCAAACTTTCATTACTTTTAAAATATTGTTCAATAATACAAAAACGTTGTTATATCATGTAACGCTCCAATTTTAGTAACCCTAAACTGTTGGCTGTCAAATTGTTTTTATTTCAGGGCTGCCAACGATCTACTGCGCAAATGGTGGCAAATTCAAATTTTGGAACTATTGATTCACTAGATGTACATTTGGAACACAAGGTCCTTATTATTTATAGCTAACTTAGTGCCCGAAATCTAGTCAATAACATTAAATTCTAACGCGTGCAATCAAATTAATATTAAAAAATAACAAAAAAATAATTTTACCCTATAAGAAAAATTAGTGCAACGTTTATAGATGTTTACTAAAAGAAATCAGCGCTACAGGTTAAATATAATAAAGGAATATTTGCGCTTTTATTAATAAATGTCATAATTAAATAAATTGACAAAAAGAAGTATGCACAGATATGATTGATAAGTTTGGGAACGAGGAAAAAATGTTGAAAAAGGTTCGTACTAATGACTAAATTTTAGAAGGATATACTTCTAAGATAAAAAAGCTTGGATGTTTCGATCATTCAATATTTCACCCTTTTAATTTTTGGTGTAGGGTGTAATCTACATTTTGGAAATATATGTTTTTCTATTAGTTTTGTTGTGTTGGTACTATTCCTTCCACTTCTTTCTATTTTGAGTAATTTTATTTTTCATGTAATTCTTTTTCTTTTCATGCTTCCTTTCTTCTTAAACTATTCCAGTCCGTTCTTGGTCTTCCTTGGTTATTTTTCCTATTGCACATCTTTCGTATATTCTTTTGGAGTTGCTTTCTATGTGCCCAAACCACCTCACCTGTCCCTTTCTGTATCTGTATGTTTTGTTTCTCGTATTTATTTTATCTCTATTGGTTTTATTTTTTATTTTTCTGTAAGACCTTATATCCATATCGTTTATTCTTTGTTTTTATTTTCCTGCCATTATCTACGATTCGCTTCTATATGTAGTAACTTTTTCTTTTTTTTACTATTTCTTTTTTGCCGAAGAAATTATTTTTCAATATGTTTTGCTGTTTTACCTATATAATATTGTATATATTTTTCTATTTTTCAATTATTGTTCATGAATATTTACCGTGTTTCACTTGTTATAATTTCTTCCCTTCTATGATTATTTCGTTTCTCAAGATATATGTTCATGTTTATTTTAGTCAATTGAATATTTAATATTTCTTGTGTTGAAGATTCTCTGTTTGTGCCATTATCACCATATCATCTACAGCTATATTAACTCTATTTGCCAATATCTAGTTCTTACTGCTTTCATCTTTTGCTTTGCATCCTTCTTTTTCTCGTTTCTTTGTTTTAAAGGTTTATGATTTTTTATTGTTCATTCTTACAATTTTTTTTTCTCGCTATACATGTTTTCTAGTAGGTTTTTTGTACCTCTATCTTCAACTTCTTTCCATTTATCTTCTCTTTTTATCTTGTAAAATACGTTTTACATATCTACAAAACATGTGTGCATTTCTTTGTTTTTATTGATTAGTTTTTCGCTTATTTTTATTGATATTTCGAATTTTGCACACTTTTCCTCTTTGAGTACAATCTGATTAGCCTTTAATGTCTCTTAAAATTTCTCTCTCTAATTAATATAAAAATGTTTCACCACGCGTAAAGTGAGAATTTAATTCATCGTTCTCTCTCAGCCTTCTTTTTTTTCTAATTCTTGTTAATATTTGCATTCTTGTTATCACTATGCTCCTGTAATTAAGACATTTTTGTTATTATTTCTAAAATTTCATATGATTCAAACGTTTTTGGGGATTTTTGATTTACTATCCTGTTTTTGGCTACAATAAAGATACTCTCTGCTCCAACTATCAAATAAATTAAATTAAAGCAAAGAATTTTACCTTACCTTGTCACCGATATTTAGTATATAATAATAACTGTTGCTGTTTAATAAAATAATTATTAAATAACGAAATGTGTAAATTGTAAATAATTAACCTAAATAGTATTTAATTTTTACTGCTTAAATAAAAACCCTTTAATTATCACTGTTTAAATTCGAACGAAAAAAAAAAAAAAACACGCCGAAAATTGATTCAGCTGCAAACAAAACAACGGAAATATTTAAGGGGTTAATTAGCATTAATCCGGCGTAAATAAAATGTACAAATACCCTCTTTATCTGCCAATTTACGCCGGAGTCACGCAACGAAAAAAAAAAACAAAATTCTATTTATAAACGTAATCGAAAGCCTCATATCCATATTTAATAATAAAAAAAAGGTCATCCGGAATTGAAAGCCCGTGGGGGGAAAGCTTAAAACTCCCGAATGGCCGCGCCGCTTGATGATGATGAATCGCAGAGGATTTAATTGACATTTAAAAAAATGAGCCGTCCCTTTACACGCAAAATCCGTCCGTGCTGAATAAATCAAAGGATATTTTGAGCATTCGAGTGGTCAAGTGTGCATAGCCGAATACGGGCCCCTTTTCAATTTAAAAATAGCCCCTGATTAATGAAATCATTCGATTCCGCCCGTTTGCACCGTGAAATGTTTGTGCGTGTGTCGTGCGAGCTGTGCGGGAATTTTTCAAACATCATTTATGCGTTGGTCAGTCCCTGCAAAAACATTTAATGACGATAAGGTTATTTAAAAAAATATATTTGAATGACCCTTTCCTGTTTATACCTTTGAATGTTTCAAGAATTTTTATCCAAGAGATATTGGAATGAATCCAAAATTATTAATTTTTTCTCCAAGTATTGATACAAACGCTACCCCCGGTGTACCCAAGTTTGACGTTAACATGTATGAATATGGTTTTGTAAAATTTAATTTTTTAAAATCCAAATTTCAGCCCACTTATCTGGAACGGTTTCATCAACCAATTGTCGTAACATTCATCAAGTGGAAAAAAGAAGCTAAGGACCATCTTCTCGTTCGGTGGCCAACATCGTAGGATGCGCACATTTGATCAATGGTTTCCATTCCACCTTTCGTTGTGTTATAATATTTAAGGATTTCCGTTTTTTTTCATCATTGATGTTCTCTTTGCCTTCCAGAGGATTTGTTTAAAGTAACATGACAGCCTTCCCCTTCCGTGGAAAGTGGCAAGCCATGGTCATGTTTTGTTGGTAACCAAGTAGTTCAGATGAGAAGATCGAAGATCGCCTACCATGTACAGGAGTCCTAGGAAAGCTTGCATTCCTACGATGGTTGTAAATCTCGCATCATGTTGTCTATCAAATTTTGGTTGAATCTTATAATCTTAAGATGTTGGTGCAATCTAAAAGAATTTGGAGTGTGCGATCGTCGAAGAAACACCTGCAAATCTCTTCAGTAGTGGTTGCGTTGATGCAATTTTGAGTTGGACCACATGTTAGTGGGCGCATGAGGTCATTTAGCGAATTTTACATTAGAGTGATGAAGACCGTTTTGAGGATTAAATGTGTTATGAGTTTTATTCTTTTAAATTACACGAAGTTATAAAAGGTTTTACACCCCTTAAGGTCGTTTTTGACCCCATGCGCCTATGCCATTCTCCAGACATCCTCTTCCATCAAAAATTAATCCTAGGTATTAACGTGCTTTTACTTATTTTATCCTCCATCTATTTCAATATGTATTAGTTCTTCGTTTGATATGACCATCACCTTCATGTTCAAGTGTTCCCTATTCAAACAGCTCATAGTATATTATTCCTTTTTAATTCCATTAAATACACAGTAATTCTTCCTGGCCTTAGCGGCCCTAGATTCGAACCTTGCGGGACACCAGAATCCATTAAGACTTTGTAGAAGTGGTAACCATTATAGGCGACATATGTTAAATGATTATATAAGTAAGATTTCATTATTTGTAGCAGACTCGGCGCAGCCCCAAGGTCAGCAAATTTCATTAGGATTATCTCATGGTCCAGGGTATCACAGGCTCGCGAAAAATCCGTGTATACTACATCCACTTGGCCTCTCTTATCTATCACTTCAGATACATACTGAGTAAATGAAGGTAGATTGGTTGTTGTCGATCTACCAGGCATGAATCCATGTTAGTTGGAAGATATGAATGAGGATACATTCTTAAGAATTGTAGAGTGGATAATCTGTTCGAATATTTTTGAAAAATCACTTAACAACGGAATCGGACGATACTTTTCTAGACAATGTTTCTCGCCCTTTTTAAAAATAGGACAAATCTTTGCCACTTTCCACCTTGTGGGAAATGTACATGAGCTGATAGCGAGGTTTATAATAATCTGAAGCGGCTTAGCAAAAACAAATCTACAATATTTTATTAAGAATGAGCGAGTAGAGTCATCTTTAACAGATGTCATGAATAACACTTATTAAATTGGTTTCGAAAATTGGATTTAGGGTAAAGGATGGACAATTACTATGGGCCCCAGACAGAGTGGTATTGCCAGCAGATCTCTTTTAGAATGATGAGGCAAAATTTTAACTATATCTTTCGGAGTAGAGTACTCTTGACTGTCATGAGTTAATCTGCTCGGTATTCTTGTGGTACCCTGTTTCATGTGAGCATAATTCCATAATCCAGCAGGATTTGATTTCATATTATTTTCAACCGCTCTTAGATATATTTTATATGCTTCCGTTGTTTGCTGTTTGGTGAGTGACCTAAGTCTTTTAAATTCATCATTATACACTGGATTTTTACTTAATCGCCACTTTCGTCTATGGTATGCTTTAGCTTGCGGGTTCCTTTTTTTATTTCAGGAGTAAACCATGGGAGAAATGTCGACCGAGGGGTTCAGGATAATGGAACCGACTTATCAAATATCTTCATTAGATATATATAGATAATATAATATCTTCTACAGATTCATGTAGAACATATCCAAAGACACGTTCACATCGGTACAGTTTTTTAAATATGTCCAGTCAGTATTACTCAGATTTTTGTATAAGTTAGCCCTTTTAAAATTATAGTGTTTATTAGTATTAAAGGAAAATCTAATATGATCCGAGATTACGCTGAGTTCCAATGTGGTGGATGGTGAGAATCTTCAGTCACCAGCGGAGTGTTGGCATGCTCGACTAGTATGGGAAAGTTTATATTTGATACTACAAGATCTAGAAGTTTGTTATTTATGTTTGGACAGGCATTATATTGCGTGATACCGAGCAAGTTACAAAAACAATGAAATGAAAAACACTATGAACATGAAAGATCTGTATTAACAAGATTTGACAAATTAAAATCACCTACTAATACAACGGGCTGATCAATTATTAACAATTTCAGGTCATCTAGCATTGTATCTGGGGGGATGTATATTGTACATGCCTTTGAGAACGCATTTACATAACCCAACATCAATCAGAGGATCATGATTAGTTAGCGAAATCGTATCTAGTCTTCATATTGAATACTATTATCACAATTAGGAGGGAACAGTTCCGAGTTTTGAATCGGGTTGGTTAGCCTTTCCAATATCTCAAAAATAATTTTTTCCATAACAAGTGGCATTTCGGGTAATTTATTTACGTCTTCAACAGGCTTGGCATTTTTTAGGTGTTAGATGCTGAAGCACCCGTACCCCTAGCGCCTGCGTCAAGTAATAATTTACGTTACCGTGACTGTATTTTGCAGTCTTTAACCAGGGTTTGGTGCAAGTTTTGGTTTCCCTTCACCTTCTTAACCACTTATTCATGGTATTTCCCTGATTTTCTCTTTATTAATTTTTTGTTTTCACATATCCGTTCTCTCCACAGTTAATGTCGGGACCAGAATTACTTATGTTGCATATAATGAGATGTTTGATAGGCACTACACACTCGTATTGCTGCTCTTTTTTAAATCTTATTCAGTACAGCCCTATAACTGTCCTACCTTAAATCCTCCTTTAATATAACTGAATTGAATACACCACATTACATCATTACTTTGATGGCCCTTGCCAATATATTACAGAATAATGCTACTAATATTACTACCATCCTTTCCGCCTTCGTTGCTGATTTTTTGACTTCACTATCTTTCACTTTACTTCGATCTCTTTATCTCAGAGGCTTCTTTTACCATCCAGGATGACCAACTCAGTTTTTCCACCGCTACCTTGATCGCTCAATTTTCCCTGTTTTCTATCTATCCTTTATTTTTGTCTGTCACCAATATCGCCGTATCGTTCACAAAGGGCGGGAGTTCAATCCCCTGTTATATAATACGTTCTGATAGTACCCGATTCATAGCTGCGGCCCAAATATTGAGATCTGGCCTACATTGCCCGTTATCGCAATCTCTGTGCATTTTCCTGAATGTAGTATTCTTATTGCAAAGTACTTGTCTATTTATTATATTTCTAAAAAAACACCCATTGCTTCGAACTGCCTCCTTCCATTTTGCTGACTTAAATATGTTTCTCGATATAAACACGCAAAACTCTCTGTTCTAAGATACTTTACTCTTGGTCCCTTTCACCTTTTCCTTGATGATGAGCCTGGCGTCTACCGTCGACTTACCTCTTCTAAACCCATACTGTTTCACCGATATCTTGCTCTCTACCTCCCGCCTAAGTCCAATAGCTGCTACATGTTACAAGAACGTACCTAAAACATCTAGGAGATATAATGGCCCATACAGCCCTACCTCCCCATTGTTCTTATCTATAAGAAACACCTTGGCGATCTTCTATTTCCTGGGGAACTCTTCATTGAGTTGTTCATGACCTCTAGAAGCTCCGAGGCAGCTCTGGGCAGTCACCGTTACCAACACTGAAAGAATCTGATCCAACCCTGGCGTCTTATACATTTTGATTCTTGCCTCGGCCTCCGTCAGTTCCTCCTTCGTGAACCTATCTATATCCTCCATTCTTATACCACAGACCTAAGGTGAAACTAGAAACCTGCATCGACTCAGAAAGAAGAAATGGGGTAGTTTTTCTTTCCGAGTCGACGTTTCCAGTTTCGCCTTCGGTCTGCGGGTTAGATTCTTCGTTTAAATTTTATAACTACCCCTCAAACATGATTGTCAACTTCAGCGGACAACTTCTTCAGTCCTCCATTTTAACTCCGAGTCTCCTCACTCTTATTTGTATAGGTGTTTGACCAAATAAAATATCTATTATATGCTAGTTATTGATACCCTTCTCCTCAGTGCATTCGCTGGTATAATCCTCTTATCTTCAAACCTATCAACAGTAGTAGCTTCTCAAATAATTAAATTCTTTAACGAACATAACCTATTTAGTAAAACACAACATGGTTTTATAAAAGGCAAGTCCATCAATACTGCCCTATTTGATTACTTAAATTCCATTTATTCATATATTGACCAAGGCCATTGTGTATGTGGAGCTTTCCTAGACCTTTCAAGGGCTTTTGATACTGTTGATCACTCAATTATGGCAACAAAACTAGATCACTATGGTATACGTTGAATTGAAAATAAATGGATTAAGTCATATCTGCAAGACAGGAAACAACTTACAAAAATTAATGACAGTGGAGGTTCAAGAATTCTGTCAGATATCGTAAATACCAACATGGGTATACCTCAGGGAAGCATTCTTGGCCCTTTACTGTTCATTATATTCATACATTATTTAAACAGCATATCGAACATTTGTAATTTTCTCAGCTATGCAGATGACACAAACATAATAATATGACACAAACCTATCACAGTCGAATATCGTGTGTCTGGGAATGTCATCCTGAAGTATACGCACTTGTCTCTGAGACTTAGCTTAAATCGATTAAGTTAGACGCCGAAGCAGCCATACCCCAAGCGCCTGCGTCGAGAAATAGTTTACGTCGCCGTGCCTCTAATTTACGCAATCTTTAAATATTCCTTACTTTGATTTTGGTTTTCCTTCACCTTCTTACCTATTTAATCATGGTGTCCTTGATATCCGTTCTCTCCACAGTTTATAGGTCTGTCGAGACCAGATTAGCTATGACTTGTGCTGCATATAATGAGATGTTACGAAAGGCACTACACACTCGGATTGTTGCTATTTTTAAAACCATTTTCAGTTCAGCCCTATAAAAGGCGGAACAAAATTAATTTGTTTTCATGTAATATGGCTTTATTAGTAAGAGCAAACATTCCCATTAATTATAGAACACAACTTCGTTCAAGTGGCACCCTCAGCTGGCTTCGCAGTAGCACATTACTTCAATTTTCCAAGACCTTGTTGATGGTTTCGGACGGATTACTTGGATGATATTGGCCTGAAGTACTTGAATCGTTTCTGGATTATTAGCATAGCATCGGTCCTTCACGGTTCCCCATAAAAAAAATCCAAAGGGATCAAATCGCATCTCCGAGGTGGACATCTGACATCGCCAAGATAACTGATAACACGATTTGGGAATTTGGTGAGCAAAAAATCGATTGTGGCATGGGCTGTGTAGCATGGCGCGCTATCCTGTATAAATCAGAGGTCGTCCAAATCCATGTCTTCAATTTCAGTAAAAAATGTCGGATAATATAGGTCTGTAACGCTCGCCCTTGACCGAAAGGTTTCCCAGCCTCATTTTCGAAGAAAAATGGCCCAATGATGCCACCACTTCACAATCCACACCAAACTGTCACTCCTTGTGGATGCATTGGCTTCTTGACAATAACTGTTTTCTATCTCTCCAGTATCGTCGGATCGTTCATAAAGCGCAGGAGTTTAACTCCCTGTATGATTTCCTTATTTAATACATTGTTCCATAGCAGCGGCCCGAGTATTGAGCCCTGGGGTATCCCGCACGTTATCGCCAACTCTGTGTTTCCCTATATGTAGCTTTCCTATTGCAATATAGCTGCCTATTATATTTCTGATATAACCACTCACTCCGATTGCTTCGAGCTGCGTCCAGATCTTCTTCCATTTAGCTGAGTTAAATATGTTTCTTATATCGAACGTGATTGTCTTCTTAGATGTTTTGCTCTTGACCCGTTTCACCATTTCCCTTTCCTTTTCCTGGCGTCCATCATCGACTTACCTCTTCTAAACCCATATTCCCTGACAGCCAGCTTTTTACCACCCACCTAAGCTCTTCCAGGATCGTGCCTAAAACATCTAGGACACATACTGACCTATACTTTCCTACCTCCTCCTCGTTCTTATCTATAGAGCTATTCAGGAGAGATGGCGGTCGGGGTGACATGTCCGTCCGAATCAAGTAGTGTCCGTTGCAATTTTCCACCATAGGCGTGCGCGGCTAAATAAAATGAATGTCACAAATTTGTTATGTTTTCATATTAGTTATTTCATATTTCATTTATATTATTGTATTAGAATAAGTATTTTTGTATTAATATCCACTTCCACATTTGCTAAAACGTATGAAATAAATTCATTAAAAATATATTTTCTTTCAATTACCCTGCGTAATTGCAATGCTTGACTAAATCGCGCGCGCCTATGAAATAACCGGTAAGTAAGAGACGCCGTAAACTATTATTTTCTCTTTCTACCGCTCGGTCTAAGATCGAGCTACGCAGGCCGCGTGTGTCTTTTCTAGATACCGCCGACGAAATCGTACGTCTTGGGAATATCCGCTCGGTTATCAGGTAGTAGAAAAGGATACCAATATTATTTGAATGTTCCGAACTTAGTTCGTAAACCGCCCTTACTCATGAATTGGTCTATATAAGAAATACCTTGACGATCTCCATTGAGCTGTTCATAATCTCTAAGAGCTCCGAGACAGCGCTGGGCAGTCACCGTAACCAACACTGAAGGAATCTAGTCCGGTCCTGACGCCTTATCCATTTTGATTCTCGCCATGGCCCCCATCAATTCTTCCTTCGGGAACCTATCTATATCCTCTTTTCTTATATCATATTCTTCTTGCTGTATCGACACAGGCTAGGAAAAGTTTTCAATTTCTTACTCAGTCTGCCGTTTAGCTTCTTGGTTTAAATTTTATAACCACCCTTCGAACATTATTGTCAACTTCAGCGCGAAACTGCTTCTATTAATATTAATATTAATATTAATGACTACGAAAACTGTCGCTTCATCATTATTTTAAATATAATACATTTTTTTTAAATTTTAGGATATGCATTTTACAATAGATCTGTTGTTCTACCCTTAACTAATCACTTCCCAAGCAGTCCCACGTCCTCCATGAACCTGGTAACTTTCTTGGGGGTGATACTGCTCACTTCTTCGTGGGACAATCGGTCCCTACCGAAGTTTGAAATAATATCCCCTTTCCCTGGGACCCACATGAGGGTAAACAAGTTGTTCTTCGCCAGTTGCGAGAGGAATCTTTCACATTCCCAGACAGTTTGTGAGCCGTTATTATAGGCTCGAACGACCTTTAATGCAGCTTACCCGTCCAGACCCAGAGCCATGAAGCTCCTGTGGTTTTGGTTGGGGCCATAAATGCCTATTCCAGTACCTCTGCTATTCTTGGCACCATCCATGCACCAGGCTGATATTCCTCGACCAAACTCCTTGACTCTCGTCATTTTGGTCCATAATCGAAACCTTAATTCGAATTCGAGTCTCATGGGCATAATGTCCGTCGGTTTCGATAGGAGGACTGGGTCGATTTGCTGCAGTATTTATACTACCTTTTAGAATTTTATTTAGATATGACTGTTTTTGAACAATATAATGAAAATAGAAAACAAGAAATTTTACCGTTTTACGATCAGATATATCTAAAAAATAAATATTTTAGAAAACGCAGCGAAACTCGTGACGATCCTCCCAATGCAGAAAATCGCTACGTTTACGTAAAGGGAAACAAGCCTAGCAAAGTTGACCCCAGATACGAAAAAGTAACAGTCGAAAAACAAAAATCGAACTAAATTTTTATAAAAACTCAATAATCTAGAAATACTACATCTTACGTCCAAAAACTAGAACGGTTAAGAAAAGCATATTCTTTACAGATTGCGAATTCTGATGACCGAAGTTCACCACAACCATTCCCTTCAGGTCAAACCGATTGATAAAATCGGCTACTTTCAAGAACCTATCGGAGCGGTGAAAATTCTTGATCATTACCATGATTTTCTATTTTTACAAACACAACAAAATTAGAAGTAGGATTTAAGCAACTGCTAGCAAACGCTGAAACCTTACAAAACGAAGCTTTTATCGATAAACTAACTCTTGAAATTCATGGACAACTTTTATCAAACTGTAAAGATATCAAGTTGTTATTAAGAAAATATAAAATAAATAAATCAAACAAATTTTCTTATGAAGACGACCTACATAATATCAATGACAATTTACAGAAATTACATAACAACCAGCAAAAATAAATTAATTAACTACTTTTGCAAATCACTTATCAAAAAGATATTCTTCTGACTTCTGACTAATGTCAAATATAAACAAAACGAAACTCTTTTTTGAGAATCTAAAATTAATTGAAGATAACAAAACCCTTTACAAAATGAGGTATATAGGTGTGGTCGAAGGGCCGCCACAAGTCCCTGTTTTTGTACCACTAGATGGAGCGGTGTGAGGCCAATGATTGCCTCCAATCCCGCGGTTGGGGTCGTTTGAGCTTTATTTCATTGCAGTTCTATACAGCCAATAAGTGATCTTGGACTTTCTAAAGAAAAATATTCTTTTAACAAAGTAGAACTCTAACTGTCGAAGTGGAAAAAGAAGAGTTAAGTATTAATGGAATTAAACACAAAGCATACAAAGACTTCATCACATCTACACCTTGGTGAAGATAATATTAAACTGAATAAACAATTGCTTCCTTCGAATAATTTAAAGTATAGACTCCTATTTCATAATCATATTGTTTATTGAACATAAAATTATCCAGAGTTATATATGTTTTTCGAATACTGGGCAAACATAGTAATATTTACGAATTAAAAGCTTATTTTGCAAATTTTAATTATTTCCTGAGGTATAGAATTATTTTCTGGAATAGCAGTAATGAAGTACATAGCGTATTTATAATACACTTTCTAAATGAACTACTTATCTAGGTTTCTAACAAAATAAAATACTTACTGCCAACAACGCTGAAGCACCAAGAAACGTCTTTTGAAAAAGGAGAATGTCATGTCACCCTTACAGTAAATATGATACGAATGGCTAACTTAAGTACTCAATTGTATTAAGTGATTCCAATATCAATAATATTACATATTATATTTTGGATTATTACAAGTAAAAGATTGGTCACAAAAATAATTAAAATCAAAATGTAATATTGAAAGTTATGTACGTAATAAATCTTTGTAATTATATCCTTTCATTCAATTTGTTAGACGTGTATCGAGAGGAGAAAAAGTTTTGATTAATCCATCCAGCGACGGAATACACTACTTCCTACAGAGTACACAGTTTGCGGAGGAGGGCGAAGATGGATGCTCGTCCCCCGTATAAAATTACATAATGATAAGTTGCGGATCCGGAAACGGGACATGCAGAAACTGTTCTAAACAATTTTAATAGGTTTTCAAGGGGGCGGCGCGAGCAATTATAAGCTCCAAGTGTTTCAGATATGAAATTTGTTTTAATTAAACAAACACCAGAGTGAGAGGCGAGCGAACGACGGGGCGCCACCACTCGGCAAGATATTGTGTTTCGGTTTTGATTCTGTTGTGTGTGTGTGTACTTTTTTTATTTCTATTTTATTAGTATATGGGTCTCGAGTTTCATGTCGGTGTCTGTTTTCATTAAGCTGGGGTGAGGACGTCAGTGCGTACGTGTTTAATGTGTGCATTCTCGTCTTTCTCTCACAGGCCGCGCGCTTTCGCGCAAAAAGTAAACAAGAGTTAATAAAACGGGGTTCGGGGAAGGTCTGTCGATTATTTCTTCGAATCTATCTAGATTCTGCAGCAGTAGAGACAATATCAAAAGCATTTCGGGCATTTTACACTACACCGTTATTACTCGCTGCGAGCTTTCGACTCGCTAACTATGCAGACGGCTACCTTTCACTTGCCGCTCGTGCAATTATTATCTTCCTGAAATTTTTAAATTCAATTCTTTATGCTATAATATGTTTTTATACGTGCATTTAAATAGCATTGTGCTAATAAATTTCTTTATTAGATAATTTGCTTCTGCCATAAATTTACAATTAGACCTCACGTCTAACGTTTTCAACTACATATTCGCTAAATCTTGAAAATCAAAACTTTAGTTTTGATTAGAAATTCCTATTACTATTAGTAAAGTCATTAACAATTTTTTTTCCGTTTCATCATCTAAATTATAATTATAATAATTTAATAATTTTTACTCTCCACCGGACCCTAGATAAAAAAAGTTAATAAGGAAACACATTGTGAGGTGAACACTTAAAAATACCTAATTCCGCAAACTTTCCATAAACGTTTAAATAAAGCACGCTTAAATCGAATTAAATGATATCCTAATTATAAAATATTGGGTAGATCTCGCCAATTATTTTCTTTAGACACCAAAAATTCTCGTTGTTAGTTTCATATTAAACATCAAATATTAAACCCCAAATGAATATTCAAATCGTATTATAAATAAAATTATTGATAAGTTAAAAGTTTTAATAAAACAGTTTAACAACATTTCTAACAAACATCCACTAAATCGATATCATAACACCTGAACTGGTTGACATGATACTTATCGTTAATCTCAATTAAGGATTTTTTAGAAACCATACCAAATTATGATTCCAAACATGAATTATACATAAATAGCCATGATACTATCAAATAAATGAGATTCAAACTACTTGTTTCTTAACGAAGAGCGTAAAATCTTCAGAAAATAATCATCTTCTCAACCTGCTTTGCTTTTTTCGCTGCTCCCGTCCAAGCACGTAACATGCACATATCGAGCACCCATACACATTGGTTCTACGAACCGGATCCACTGCCAACTTGGTGCTAGAGTGGGAGCCATCCGAATAATTTAAAATGGACTTATAACCCATTATAGATTTCGTCACCGCCATCAGTGAATTTTACTTTGGGGATCGAATACAGGAACCTATGCACGTTTTTCGTATAGCTGACAACAGATACTCCGTGGTTTACGAAACACTTTAACACTCCGTGGAAAATAGCTATGAGGAGGACTTCTCTACCTACTACCTCCTCATAAGAGATTACCTTTTGACTTGGATTTACGACCCGAATCAAACATGAAGCTCCCGCACGAGAAACTCTAATAATATGTTCTTCTGCAATACGTCAAAGACAACCGCTACTAAATCCGATGATATGATTAGGATTTACGACCGAGTCACGCATAGGCCCCCACATGAGAAGCTTGAACAACATCCAACAGCCATAACATATCAAAGACGACCTCCACCTGTTCCGACGAGAAGTTCTTACTTCTAATTAACGCAAGCGGTGAGAATGGGTAATCTGCAGAGATTTGGTGAGGTTTTGGAAAATTTCAGCCCGCAGTAGGTATGATCACACCTTCACAGTAATTTTGCCTTTGTAACACAATGTAATTAAAACTGCAATTAGGACTATTGCTTTATTCTATTCCCGAATTTCACCCCACGACATCGCCAGGAAGTTAGGTTTTGATTCGGCCGAGGATGCCGAGTTCATAGTGGCTAAAGCTATCCGCATCGGGGTCATTGAAGCGACTCTGTATGAGGAGAAAGGAGAGTACTGATATTTACTGGACGAAAGAGCCCTAATCGACTTTCCATCAGAGGATTTCATTTTGTCTGGATTTGCACAATCAGAGTGTCAAAGCGATGCGGTACCCAACGAAAGCGAGTTGCAGTCTGCTCAGGAAAAGATGGAGAGGAAGCAGCAGGACCTCGAGCTTGCAAAAGAGATTGCCGAGGAGGATGCTGACGGGTCCCATAGGTCTTTAACCGTAATCTATGTATCAAGTTATATAGGAAGTTTTTTGTCATTATGAATACTGATTTGTAATCGAGTAATAACATAAAAACATACAATAAATACTGCAACCAACCAAACTATTCCGCCAATGAGGGCATCTGGACACCTTCATTAAGAGTTCTGTATACTACTTCCTTGCAACGAAGGAGGATCAAATGACATTTAACAAACAATTAGTGCCAGCTTCGAACAATATACACTAACCAAACGCACTAACAAAACAACAAGAAACCTTCAGTCAGCACGTACTGAGGACCTAAAAAAGCCATCCACAGCACGGGTCAGCAGCAAACTCGTTACGGATGACAACAAAATTTGGAATCAATTCATTGTACAAGACCAAAAATTAAGTGAGTCCCCGAACACCTATATTATGTGCAAGGGTACTTTCAAAAGGTGGATCAAATATACATACAGACTCGCCATTTTTGAAGACTATTCGAACCACAAGAAGTCTTCTGCAATAACATTGCAATCACTCTGCAATAAAACATTAAACACACCTCAATTCATGGGATATCTTAAGAAAGGATGGAAATCTGCAATTCCTATCAGAAATTAATTTTAAGCAGTAATTTTCTGAAAAAAAAGAATCCAAAGTACACCTTGAAAAGTTGAATGTGTTCACTCATACCAGGGGACAGTTACGACATAATGGGCTACTGCCAATAAATGCAGTACCACAATTCAACGGAGAATATGAATGATTCAAGAATGTGATACATGAAAACATTACATTGTCCTCAGTGAAAAAAAATAAGACCTGAAAGATTATATACGTGGTAAATCCGTTAAACTCACAAAACATCTTCCAATATCCAGTGCTAATTACATAACGGCATGGAATATACTACAACGTCGGTGTAATAAGAAACGTCTTATCATGGCAAAACTAGTTGGCAAACGATTAAATTAGCCAACATGTTAACTTGACTCAGCGAGCCAACTGAAGAGCCTCCACCACACTACAAAAGGATGTTTACAAATATTGGTTAACATGGGATACCACACAACAACATGGGGCCAGCTGATGGGTCAACTAATAGTGCAAAAATGGGACTGCGAAACCAATCAACTGTTTGATCAGTACCTTAAAACCCCCCACAGAGTGTCGAAGCTGGATTACATACTCATCTATTTAAAGAGACATCTATCTAAATAACATAATAGAAATAATCAGTTTTCCCCTAACTGAATATTTCATGAAACATATAACATTTACCAGTGCCCAACAATGTACATAGTTTGCAAGATCGACAGAGGATAATTAAAAATAGATAATTGTGTAAAAAACTTTTGGCATACTCGGTTAACAAACCACGCTACTCATCCTTGCGATGCTGCACGTGTATTAGCTAATAATTACATAGATCACCCGAGAGCACAGCGGCCCATCTACCAACGTCTACTCATCCTTGCGATGAATAGCTACCATCACCCTACACTTTCCATGGATCACCCTAGAGCACAGCGGCCCGCCAATCAACGTCTTCAAGACTCTTGTCCTAATCAGCACAGACAATTACAAGGAAAATAACCAATTTTCATACAGTACAAGCTCCTGAAACTGAAGACTTATTACCCACTGACCACAAATCAGGGAACAACACTCGAGCAAAGCGTCAACCAACGTCTTCAAGATAGAAATTCTTGTCCTAATCAGCACAGACCATTACAAGTAAAACAACCAATTTTTATACAGCACAAACTCCCAAAACTAAAGATTTATTACCCACTGACCACAAATCAGGGAACAACACTCGAGGTTCAACCGCTTGTTTTGACATCTCGGTTTCCTCTCCTTGCATCTTTCTTCATTCTTCTTGCACGTGCATAGTACCGGATACTACTCAATCGACACCCAATATTCTTCGCATGTTCGATTGTCGCCAACATTTGTTCTTAACTCTGTATAACCTGTTTGCTGACAGTGTGACTATTGCATTAGATTCCTCCTTAGAATTTTCATGATTGCTTAACCACAAGGCAGTATCTCAATATTAGAATTTTTTATTGAAAATCCCTTGACGATTCAAGCAATATTATTATATTGAATCATTTTCACAGCTTATAAAAGCACATGCAGCTCAAACATTAAGTTTATCTCGATGAAAAGCCCATGAATATCTACTTCGAAAATGAAAGCTGTTATCTCTCCTATATAAAAAAGTAAGTTTAAACTGAGAACTCAATTATATATTTTATCAAAATTCACTGGACAGCACCCATCAACATGTACGAAATGAATCTAAAAAATACCACCTTTCTGACGAAGCATTTTACTTGGAACAAGGCATTAGGGTCAAATTCTACTAGAGACAATGAAGAAGAAGAATTAATTCCTACTTCTGAACACCGAGTTGGAGTTAATGGTTTCTGGGAGCAAAAACAAACCATGAAACGAAATTCCGAGTCTGATATCACAAAGGAACTAAAAATTTAATTTCTTGGAATTTCTCACTACACTATTATCGGAAGACCAATAAACATCCTCAAAAGACTACAAACAAACAAAAAGCAGGAAACAGAAGGAATGTATACTATTTCTTTGCCACTAATTAGAAGACTAATTACGCCAGCTTTGAAAATTCCAGACAATGCGCAGTAGCCAGGTTTATCCAGAAGAAAAAATGGTTGCAAAAAGATAGTACAACCCAACTCCAAATTTATGGGTATCTTGACCAGGACCATCTAAAACCGCTTGAAAGTAGAGCACATCGACAACCCGGCTACTATATTAACACCAAGCTTGGTTCAAAGCAAACAGAACAACAACAAAGTTGCGAGTAGTATTAGATGCATCCTACAAAACATCAAACAACTGAAGTATGAATAAAAAAATATTTGCTGAACCACAATTGCAAAATAACATCACCGACGTTTTAACTTGGATTGTGGCAAATGAAATTAGTGTACAGTAGAGATATTAATATATGTATTTACAGATTAAGGTAATTGAAAATGATCAACTCTAGAAATGACTTCTCTAGAGGTTTCATCTATCAGAGCCACTCCACTTCTTAGCAATCAGGACATTGAATCAAATGGAAATCGGCGAACCAGAAGTATTTGAGAAGTAAATAAAGAATATATAAGTAGAAACGTGCTCTTCGGTACTAATGACTTACAATGTTCCTTGAGACTTTAAACGGACCTGATAACTACATTGAGGAAAGTCAGTTTTAACCTTAGAAAATGATGGTGCAGCAACAACGTAGCTTTATTGTCTTACCTACAGAAATGGTTGAGTAAATAAACTTTGGCTGGAAAACAAATAATTAAGCATTATTTATCATCCAATACATAATGCAATTTCCTTCAAAGTATCTACAATGCACACATCTCGATTAACAAAGAGACTAATTCTATCACTCATTTAAAAAGTTTATGGTCGCTAGGTTAGTTGCACTATCATAAAAATGAAAATCCTGATCCAAAAACTATGGATGGAAGGAATTGATTGAAATGAAAAATCTCACTACAGTATCAGAAAGAATGGACCACATTAAGTCATTAAAACTTACTCGATGATAGTTATAAAACACTTACTTTTTGTTTGTATTACTATTATTCAACATGTACAACGAATAAAAAGCCTTCAACATAAACAACTTACTCAATGGACATACTACACTGACGAAATAGATCTACATGAATTCTGTGATGTATTAATAACAACATTACTTCAAACGAAATTGAAAGTAGTGTAAAATAAATTGACTATCCCCAAATGATGTGGTGCACAAATATTGGTAAGGTATGAACGGACTCCAAAATTACCATGGCGGTTATAAATCTAAAGAAATTAAATAGAATACTTTTATATAATTGGTTTCCAGATGAATGGATCCGAAGAAACTAGTCGACGAAAAATTATGGTGGACTGGTTAAAAATGGTTTTGACTTAAAAAGAACGTTCTGGCAGATAAAATAACATTATTACAATCAATAAAAATGGAAACTTCAACACACGTCACACAAATCAGGGATGGCAAAATAATAAGATTTTCAACATTGTTCAGATTGAAACGAGTATTCGTTCCGTCTGAGAAAGTAATTCAGTTAGAGACATTGAGTACCGAATTATATCCAAAGGAGATCTAATCGTCAAATCCTGCGATCCTTTAACTTTAAATCTATTCTTAGATCAAGAAGGAATACTTAGAGTAGGTGGTGGGCTAGAGACGTGTTATATGGGTGGCACCAGCGTCTGTTCTACCGCGACCTTTTCAGATCTATTGTGGATCCCTACTTATTTCAGATGACCACTCTAGCTTTGCCTCTTTGATTAGTCCTATTAGCCCTTTCAGAGAGGCTTTGGTATAGGTCTCCACGCTTGGATTTGTAGTGTCCAGATTTTGAATACTTGCTAGGCCCTCGCAATAGCATAGGATGTGGAACGAGTCATCTAAAAACGAGTCATCGTCCTCTAGGCAGAATCTGCATTGTGCATCTTTCACCAAGCCTATTTTGCTCATATGTTTGAAGCAACATTGGCACATGTAGTCCCAAGGATAAAACATAACCTACATCGGCACATTCAAGAATTCATCGTTCAAGCCAACAGTGGCGCAGCAGCTAATATGACCACTAGTCCCCGAAAGAGTTACTCCGTATTACTCTAGTATTTACCAACACAGCAGTATATTACGCTGGCTATGTTGAGAAACTACGAGTGAAAAATGATGTACAATATACAAGGGATACATCGCTCTATTTGTTTGCCTGGCCTTGAAAATAATTCATCTGGAATTCGTTAGCTATATATCATCAAAAATGTTCTTAGCAGCATTCCGAAGTTTACTACTCGCCGAGGACGACCAGCTCAGATGTTTGTGTGTCCAACAAAAATTTAAAATCCTGGAAAACTCAACGTACAAAATTAGATCAGTTTGTTCTTTTTTTATGCTTTTGTTATTTTCTATCTTCAAAGTACTTTTCTATCGTGCTTCTTTTTACACCTTTGTTAATTAAAATCAGCTATTATTAATTCAGAAAAGAGGTAATTATCAACGAGACGTAATTATTATTAAGCATTACACAGATTTAATTCCAATCACATATTAATGTATTTAATCCTCGTGTTCTTGAATTAATAATATATTAGCATTCTGCGTAGGCTCATATTAAATGCAAGGGTATGTATATTGTAGTGTTCACTAATGCACGATACCATACATCCCGAACATATTATGATTATAATATATCGCATATAAAATCTAAATCATTTAGTAGATGATGTATATCCAGTCGACATTAATCTTTAAGCGGATGAAATGGCCGATTGAATAATGAATCTTATCAACGGAACTCGCACATCCCCGTCAACGCGTCACCCAGAAACCTAACATATAATATGGTATGTCCAATCAATGTTTGATTCGATTAACCTGTGGATAATGAAAAGGTGACGATATCCAAGCTATCGAGTATAAATTGTCCAACGGTCAAAAATTTAAAAATTACAGGATTGCACTTTGATTTCATCAATAAAATTTTTTTATGTGAGAATGATAAGTGCTATTAAAAAACTAAATAATACCTAAAACATAAAAAGTCTTTAAACATTTTTTTTTTCGTAATTGTGTTTTTGGATTTAATAATTGTTGAAAGTTGATGTTTAATTAACCTCTAATTAACATAAACATGTTTCACCACGGGTTAGGTGAGAATTTAATTAATCGTTGATGTTTTTGATAATTCTTATGTGTACTAAGATTCTACGGATTTTTATTTTAATCAAACGGTTAACTGTGCTTCGTTATATATCAAACATTATAAATGAAACACATTTTTACTTCGTTTGTATAACTTTTATTTGTATTTAGAAATAAAGTAGTATATTAGATTAAATTAGATATTTTTATGTATAAGATACATTTGTATTCGGTAATTAGTGCAAGTGCGTGATTAACGTGAGCCGAATTAAAATACTAAAATAGTTGTAAAATGTGATTCGGGGCAATTAAAAAGGCTAAGATAATTTAAGCTTTATTGCACAGGAGCGCGAGCGTCGCGCATGCAGGGCGAGAGGCGCGGAGGGCGAGAGAAAGGGCGGGCTTTAATAATTAATGCTAAGTACACACATAAAGCATTTCCATCTTCTCTCATAACAATTTAATAAACCTTAATAACATCCACGCGTTATAAAGTAAATTAATTCGAGCCGGAGCCACTCGAGCCGTTATAATCCTGCGAGCGGGGAGCGTCTCTCAGGAATGCCATTTATGCAGGTGAACATTAAGATGAAAACGAAATCTTAATAATTGTGACAGGGTCTTATTCTCGTGCTCTCATCTTCTCGTTATTGCGAACAGTGAGAGATTGAAACAAACGTAGCAATTTAGGCTCATGCTCTAATTATAACAAAACGTAAAACATAATTTGGGTTTTTATAATTTAACCCTTTTTGAGTTCTTTCAGTCCGTGTTGTTTCCATTATATAAAATTTATTACAATATATTCATTCATTCAGGAATTACACCCTTGCAATTTGTAGTCATTTTATATTATCGTACAATACTAGAATATGTAATGATGTATTTATCTAACTTTATAGGACTTAAGCTTATAACTTATATATACATTTATCTACGACTAATATATAATGTATGTATTATACTTGTGATTTTTGCAGTATAATGCCATATATTATTCTCTTAGGGAATAATGACGAGGGATTAATAGTCATTATTCCCTCGTGCACTCCAATCAAAAAATTTCTCAAATTAAATACCATGGAAACAAAATACACAAACTGAAAACAGTCAGTGTCAAGCGCGTAGTGTTTGTGCATTTCTAATGAGATGGATGAAAATGAAGAGTCTTTTACTTGTACACCTCCAGAAATTGTACAACTAGCTGCAGCAACAACATCTACCTTGATACCGGAAACATCGAAATCCATTTATAATAAAACGTACGCAACCTTCAACGAATGGCGTCTTCGAAAGAAAGCAAACTCATTTTCCGAAGATGTTCTGCTGGCCTATTTCGCTGAATTAAGTGCAAATTACAAACCTTCTTCATTATGGTCATTTTTTTCAATCATTAAAACTATGTTGAGAATAAATCATGACGTTGATCTGGAAAAATATTGCAAACTACGAGCATTTTTAAAAAGAAAATCAGAAGGATTTTAACCAAAGAAGTCTTCCACTCTGACCCCGAAAGAAATAAGAACATTTATTGACAAAGCTCCTGATAAAGTTTTTCTTTTACATAAGGTAAATATACCGAATTTAATCTGACTATTCAAAACTCATATTCTTATTTGCTTCAGGTTATATTAATTATTGGAATTATGGGTGCATGCCGCTCAAACGAGCTTTATGAAATGAATATTGAAGACGTGAAAGATCATCAAACACAGTTATTAATAACAATACCCAAGACTAAAACCAAAATTGTACGAACATTCGCCATAAACAGTACGTTTTACAATATTGTAAAGAAGTACATCAATCTCCGTCCGTCACATGTAAAAATTAATTCATTCTTTCTAAATTATCAAAAATCAAAATGTACAATACAACGTATAGGAAAAAACAAATTTGCAGATATTGGTAAACAAATTGCCAAATATTTAAAATTGCCAAATCCTGAAACTTATACCGGCCATTGTTATCGCAGATCATCTGCCACTCTGTACATTGATGGAGGAGGCGATATAACTGGATTAAAGCGTCATGGGGGCTGGAGATCTACACAGGTAGCTGAAAGTTACATTGATCAGTCTATAAGAAACAAGACAACTACAGCAGATACTATTGCTAAACAGATAAATAGTAATGAAGCATCTTCTTCCTCTTCAGCAACCGAAATTCCAAAGATTTGTATTGAAAACTCTTCCAAATCTATTGATAGTTCTCGACCAATTCAATTTATTAATTGTACCATTGCTAGTGTTAATGTTATTGAAAAATAAAGTTGTTCGTTAAAACAAATTAATAAATTAGTCATAGATAAAGTAGAGTATACTACTCGCAATAATGGCTATTATTACCTCGGAATGTTACTCCCTCGCCGCTTACGCGGCTCGGTTCGTAAATGTTCCTCGGGAATAATAGCTATCATTATTACTCGTGGTATAATCTACTATTAAAATTGTAAAAACAAAAATAATAGTAAAAATGGAATTGCATATTTTTCAAAATCAGTTATATCCAGAAGAAACCGTTGTATTCTTTGTATTATTACCTTTTCTAGAATTCAAACAGAATAACAAAAGCAAGACAAAAATAAAGTAGAAAAGTGTAAAATAGTGTTAAAAATAGAATAAGAAGGGATATAAATAAAATGAAAAGATGTATGTTAATTAGAAGAACATAATAAAGAAAGAGAAAGGGGAAGAAAATATTGAAAAAAAAAATAAAATAGTTAAAATTTAGAAACATGAAAAGAAAGCCAATGGATAAAAGAGCAAAAGACTGGTGGGAATTAGAAAAAGTACAAAATAATTCAACAAGAGCACACAGAAAGGGCAAAAAGTAAAGATCGAAGAATCATCATCTTCATCTGAAACAGTATATAGTAAAAAAATAAAAAAATTTAAGAAAGACTAAGAAAGAAAGAAACAAATACCAGGATGAAATTGAAACCTTAAGAAAACAATTATTACCAAAATAGAAAGGAAATAAAGTAAAAACCTCAAGATAAATATAAATTTTATAAATTAAAATTAAATACCAAATGAAAATGTAAAATACTGTAAACACAGAAGAAAAAAAAGCAAAGAAAAGGGAATAGAAAAGAAGTAGAAATTAAAACCATTAAATGATTACGAAAAAAACAAAGAAAGAAATAAAACGATGTATTTTGTAACATAGAAGATAAATTTGGCGAACAAGAATACATACAGATTGTCGAAACTGTTGGATAATTATGAATGGATAGGAATTAATAAAGAGTAAAAAATAATTGAACAAGATCAGAGATGTAATTAGATCAAGAAAATTAATAAAGATGAAGATGAATAGTACATAGTTCTATTTTTATATTGTAGTTACAAAACAGTAAATGTACAAAAAAGTTTAAGATACATCGTTCGGAAGAAGAAGAATGTAAGAATTTTAAGGGATAACATCCGGAGAAATGAGGATACAATATGAAACTACAGAACAATAATTAATACCAAAGCAGAAAGGAAATAGAATAGAAAATAAAAATAAAATAAAAATACTGTAAAATAGAATATGAAGAATGGGAAGATTTACATCTACATAAAAGTAGAAAAAGGAAAAAATAAGAGAAAAAAGACAGACACACATATTAAAAGTTTCGCTATGATTTAACCACAAATAATCATGTAAACATGTTGTTTATCGTGTAAGGCAGTTAAATCTAAACAAGACCTCACGAATCTAGTTTTAAAGTTTTATGCTACGATTGATAAAGATTTGAATGTATACTAACTCTTTTGGGTTAATAGTTATATGACAAATATTACAGAATGACTCTCCGGTTTTCTCGTTAAAAATATTGACTGATTATGGCTCTTTTTAAAAATCTCTAATGACTCCAGGAAATTAAGCTTTTGCATTTGCATTTGTTGCAGTCATGCAAGATTTTAAGATTAAAAGAAAATAAGTAATTGTTTGCATTCTAGATAATCATTGAAAAATAAGCTTGAAGCCTTGATTCACACGAAATGCAAAACATTTTTTTGAAAATCGAGTTGATATACTTCACACAGAACTACCGCTATTGCATTATTATTATTATACACACCCGAATTATTAAGTGGATCGATTTTATATTTTCTATTGAATAATATTTTTGATCATTTTCTCAGGAGCTTAAAGACTACTTGATAATCCTTTTTATGGAAAATATATCGAAAAATTTGCGGTATTTTTTCCAAAATATGTAAGATTTATTTAAATTGGATTTTTTTGGATATATTAAAACTGTTGTCATTTGATGACGCTTTTTATTTATTAAATTTTGGATAAGGTTTATTAGGAAACTATTGCCAATGGCATCTGAAATTATTTTATTGAATTCAGTGGCTCTTATATTTATAATTAGAGAATTTTCTTAAGTATGGATTACCACTTAGTAACGGTCGCAACCATTCTCTTGGTCAAACAGAAAATAGAGGAGAAAATCTAAAAGTAAGAAAATCAAAGTAAGGAAAATAGTTCGAAAAAGAAATCCTGAAAAATGTAAGAAAGAAAGAACACAAGGAGAATGTGAAACTGTAAGTTAATTCCAAATTAGAAAGGAAATAAAGCAGAAAATCCAAAGAAAATAAAAATACTGTGAAATAGAAGATGAAGAGTTCAAAGAAGAAGAAAGGCAGAAGGAAAACAGAGAAAATAGAAAAAGGACAAATATACGTGGTGGAGATCAACAGTATAAGCTGAAAAAGAGAAAAACTGTATTTTTAGAAGATAGCAAAAGGCAGTAACAGACGCAAGGAATTTTTGACATTTATCTACAACCTCTTACAATAAAATTCGGTGAGTACTCCTGTAATATTAAGGTAGATAATATATTAACGAACGGTACCTTACTGTCCTTAGAAATAGTCATCTCTCATAACTATGCACCGCAAAAGATCAGCTAATCATGTCCTGGAAACTTTTCAAGAAGCCTTCTTTCGCGATCGAGTTAAAAAGCCTCGTCACGATTCGTTTGATGTCAGGAATATTATCAAATCTCTTTCCTATCAAAGCGAGTTTGAGTCGTGTGAATAGAAAGAAGTCTGAAGGGTTGAGATCTGGCGAATATGGTGGTTGTTCAATTTGCACCACCCCCTATTTTACGAGGAACTAAGGATATTGGCTGTGTATTTTCGTGAACAAAAAACCATAAACCTTGGCGTGCGTATTGGGGTCGTACCTTGCGCAGAAGATTCATGAAACGGTTCAAAATTTTAATGTACCTTGCAGTAAGTAAAAAATATCAAATAGATGAGAAAACCTGGAAAAAGAAAATTAATGTACAAAAAGAGACATCGAGAACGCATAGAGAATATGAGAAAGTAAAGATAAAGAGTTCTGGACAATTATTCACAAACATGAATACATAGTAATAGAAGAAAGTCAACGGATAAAATTTTATAAAAACTCTCGGATAATTTTGAATAGGTTTTAAAATATGTCAGGAGGAACAGTGAAAGAGAAAGAACGAAGAGAGGAATTTTGGTATTCGAAGATGTTGGATGAAGATAAATAGAACATACTAACTTTATACACCAAAAAATAGAAGCAACAAAACAGCAAATAGATTAACAAATTGACCACATTGTTCTAAGAAGACACCAAAAAGAATATAACCAAGACAGAACATAAGGATACTTATAAAAAAGCAGGAACATTTAAATGAATAAGAAAGACTACAAATATTGAAGATGGGAAGATGGAAGTAGAATGAATAACTGCAAAAACAGTTAAAGAACAGAAGGAAACAAAATAGAAGAAAAGCAATACCATAGAAAAAAGAACAAATATACGAAGAAGAAATCTAAAAAATTAAGCTGACAAGTTGAAAGGAAATAAAACTGTGTTTTTATAACATACCAGAAAATAATAATAAGGACAAGAAGGACATTTATTGATAAACATTAATACATAAGAAAGCTAGAAGTATTTAAAAAAAAGCAATGAAAAATAAGGAAAATGTGTCAGATAATTATGAATGGATAAACTTTAATAATAAGGAGGTACAAAATAATTTAGAACATAGTGAAGATGTAATTAGGAAAAACTCTAGGTCAAAGATGATGAATAAAACATACAAACCGTTGAAGCAACAAAACAGCAAATAGATGAGGAAAACTGAAAGAAAGGAAATTTATGAACATATCGTGCGAAAAAGAAATCAAGTTGAATGTAACAAAAAGAGAACATAAGAAAAATGTGAAAAAGCATTAATTAATTAATTCCCTACAGTCTCAATTGCATCCAAACTGTAGGGAATTAATTAATGCGAAAGAGAATAAACATACTCTAAAACATGAAGATAGAGAGATTGAAGAAGAATGGAAAGATGTAGACAGAATAAAAAACAAAAGAAAGAAAAATAAATGGAAAGCAAAAATATACAAATATATAAATGGTGAAATCAAATCGATAAGAAGGAACGAAATAAATTTGTATTTTTGGTATATATTAGAGGGCAATAATAAAGATAAAGAATTTTGGACATTTAGTCACGAAGCCATGTTTCAAACATGGATAGAAGAAAGAAAATCAATAGAAAAAATCAAAATAAATATGAATGGGTGGCAAAATTTACAAGCAAGAAACGCCCAATAGAATGAAAAGATATTATCAAATAATTAAAGAAGAATAAAAAGTTACATCTTATCCAAAGAAAAAATCAGAAAATGTAAGAAAGAGAGAATATAGGGTTAATGTAGAATCATTGCCTAAGCGACAAGGAAATAAAGTATAAAACCCATTAAAAAATCTACAAAACAGAAGATAACAGATCGAAGTAGAATGGAAAAAATGTAGAAAGAATAAAAGAGCAAAAATGTACATGTTCCCTTTCAACAACGGACCAGTTTCGATCTATTTTCAATCTCATCGGCGTAGCGCAGTTGGAGACAGGAAAACGATTATTTAACTTTCTTAATTGAGAAATAAGAAACGAATACGATATGTGGAAACATCGAAAGAATAGCAATAGAGCATTACATATTCAGAGGGATAAAATATGGAGAGGAGAAGGTATCCCAGAGGAATGGAAAGGAGGCATAATAATACCAATACAAAAAGTGTAAATGAAAGTCATTTTAAGAACTATCTAAGGTTAACATTTACGGACACAAGTTATAGAATATACACGTCAATATCAAAAATTAGAAAAGATATGTAAGAAAAAAGGAATATCTGCAGACAATCAAATTGGATTTAGAAAAATTAAGTAGGTATTGTATTTGTAGACTTACAAGCAGCTTTTTTACAATAGGGCCATATTGATAAAAAATAATAGAATAAAAGTTTAATTACTGACCTGCTTAGGTCAGCAAAGCTGCGATACCAAGAACAGATTTAGATGATTAATATGGATTTACTTAGTCTGAAAATAGATTGGTCTTATCTCTGTTTGCCTACATCGACATCTTAGTTTGGAGCTTAAAGACGTCATCCAGGTCCTAAAAATGCTATTCAAATGTGCTAGAGAGAAAAATAATGTCATCAAAGTTTGTAATTCGGACGACACCTTTGCTCAGAGGCGGTCCACTGTAATCATGAGTCCGCAAATCATATGTCTGAACTCAAATGGTCCAAAGGGGCTGGATGTATGTTATGTGTGCCGTTTTGCAGTAGATTGTACATCCATGCGATGGTACATGTCGGGTATCGTCGCGGCATTCAAAACCTTATAATCGGTATGGAGACGAGAAGTGCCATCCTTCTTAAGTACCAAAACGACGGGTGATGTACACGGCGATGATGACGATTAAAAAATGTCATCTTCCAGGAGTTGCTAAATCTGCTTTTTCAACTACTTTTTTTTGGGTATTGACATCCAGTAAGGACAAACTCTCACAGGTGCTTTTTTCTCAATGTTAATGTTTTAGGCGAATTCCCACTTCTAAACGCTCCTTCTTAATTGAAAACTCGAGTATATGGTTGATTTTCCTCTTTTTACACGGCTTCAATTAAAAAGAGATTGTTGCGATATCCATTGATTCCGGCTAGAACTGGTCTTTTTGCCTTGGTGGTTCTGGAAGTATGCAATTTTCGGATTTACTTATATTTAGGCTCACGGCTGGTTTTTCTACTCTAGCTCTCGTAGCGTCATAATGTGGGTGTGTGTCTCCTGTAAATGTATAAGCTGAATAAAATTCATGTCTCCTTCATGAAATCCGTTCCTAAAATGATATTGCAAGTTTGGCTGGCTAGCAGTACACAAAATGTTTATCCCTAGATTATATACCCCTTAGCGAATTAAATGTCTCCTATTTCTTTTATGAATGTACAGTAGTTTTCCTTTATTGCAACATATAATGACGATAAGGTGGAAGCCGGTGTTAAAGAGTGTATAGAATTGTTTCTTATTCACACTAATGAATACATGTGGTCTATGTGGGTCTACGGCTACTGAGAAAGAGGAGATGTGGTTCCACTGTTGCGCATTACAAGTAATGCATTTTGCTGAAAGTGGTTCCTATTGGACAGCGGAGGTTTTGCAAAGCTTTTTTGCGGCATTCCTCCTGTCTGTGGCCGTGCTTTTTGCAAGAAGCTCATTTTGGTTTTTCCTAGACGATATTTTATCCTACCTAGGTTTCCTTCTTCAGAAGTGTTTAAAGATATTTAGATTTGACCTTGATAGAGTGCCTTATCTGGAAATCTGTATGAAAAAAGATCAACCACTATCCATGTTATGATCACGAGAAAAAGAACAATTTAATGGCCCGCCTACTCTCTAGACGTCATAGTATTTTATATTAGGCCATAACATCTAACATCTAGTTTTGTTTATTAGTCTTTAGCTTTGTTTCCAAAAAAATACATATGAATATACACAAATATATAACAAAACGTACAAAAATTTTGGATGGATGAAGCTAGGCTGAGTTTATGCAGCTGCGACGTTCTTCTACTCTAACCATTATGTTTATCCATGATGCTGAGGGTGCAAATATCCTCTTGGACATCTGTATTCTTCTTTAAATACTTGTATTTACTTTTTTGTCCCCTTTTTGGCTGTTACAAATAAATCAAATAATTTTAGACATCGAAATATTGATCAAAAGATAATACATACATCTCTACTAAATAGATTTCATTTAAATTTTTTATTAATCTATATTAATTATAGGACATAAACGTTATATTTTAATATAAATGTATAAGAAATGGGCCTATAAATATATGATTATTAAGTCATACGTATCTTATATGGAGGCGTAACATGTAATTGATGTTATGATGGTGAAATAATGGAAACGTGTGGTAGTTGATTAAATTTGTGGAAATAATGTTTGAGTTATATTTAGAGGCCGATGTTAGATTTAATGAAAAAGTTTTGGTCCTGATATTGGCTGTCGTGGCAGGGAGACGCGTGAGGGGCGGCGGAGTAATCGTGCGTTGTTCCTGAGCCTTGATGAAAAAATAATACACGGTGTGCAGGAACGCGCCGCAGGAGCCCAGGTTATTTAATTTCTGCAGAGGTTGGTATTGGAGGGGGCGGCGCGGGGGGCGGTCGGCCGGTCGGTCGGTTGCACTCTTTATTCTCCCCCTTTTTTCCTTTTCCTTTTTTCTTTTCCATCTTGGCCGCACATCAATCTTATTTATGTGGCTACAAAACTCGGGAATGGCGGCCGACCGAAACCATTGCCGACTGCTCGCGCTCTCTAACTGCCGCCCCACACCTGCTGATAATATGCTCTCTCCGTAACGACAATGTGAAACTTACCGCTGAAATTCGTTTAGCTATGTACAAGTTTTCCACCCGGAAAATGCTTCACCTCCTTCTTCTGCAACTTCAACTTGCACACGTTCACCGAACCGAGCCGCGTTAACTTCTCATGCCATTTTCGCACGTACCGTCATAACTATCTACATTCAATTCTAACACACCCTCAAGCTAACGATATCATTCAAATACAAATTACCCACATCGCCCTTATCCACCCATAGCATTGACGAAATTTCAAATTTAATTAAAGCGCTAGCACGAATAATGGCCGTTTGCAAATTAATTATGAAGTTTTTTGTTGTTCCCCTGCTCCTCCGCCACCTTCAACCTCTTCGCACCCGGCCTCCACTGATGGATGAAACGAAGAAGTAGGTGCGAAATTGATATAAAGTTGTACTTTATTGAAATTAGCCAGGGAGAAAGGGGGGGGGGCGAACGACGCGGAGAACTAATTAATGCAGTTTTAATACTCAAATAATGCTGATGAAGTTAAACATTCGTCAGAGCGACTTAATGGATTACTATATTCTGTGTAGACTTATCATTTAATTACAGTTAAAGTTATTAATTCGTCTGCGCGAGTGAGGGTGGGTGGCAAAAATGGTTTCCGGGCGTGCCCTCTCAAGTTTTCTCGGCAATTGCAAGTTTAATTTAATATCCTGTTTCATCTGCACAGGAGGAGATATTGTGAGTGAGGAGCGCGAATGGGACAATGCGTAATATAGAGAAGGAAAATCCTTCACTACGTGCGCTCTTTCTACTATACAGTATGTCTTATCTCATAATTAAAAGAATTAAAAGAACAATTTCCTTTTTTACTGATTAAATTTGTTACTAGAAATATTAACAACGTGAAGTTTATATAAAGGTAATTTGTATTTTCTTTAAATAAGATAATCATTTTTATTTATTTATATTTTACAATATAATTATTATTACAAAACGTATGTTTTTAATATTTTTTGGTCCGCAATCTTTCTTCCTGACTTTCTTAGTCGTCCGATGTGATATTATGCTGATGAAGTTGAAAATGAATTATGAAAAAATGTTATGAATTGGAAAATAATAAGAAAGGAATTTAAGTCTAGATATATGTGAAAGATTAAGAGGTAAACATAAGTGTTTTGGTATGTCTTGGGTATCCTGATTGTTAACAAACTTTGTAGCATATCAGGCGAACTTCCATCGAGGTGACTTGGATTTTTTAGAGGAGCTTTGTAAAATATTATTAGGGCGCCTTAGTTTGGTTAAAATGCGAATAGTTGATAGTTTATTTACCTGTAAGTTTTCTAGAACAAAAGAGCGAGGATTTAGGAAACATGATTTCAGGACACAGCACGACAGAGGTCCAAAGATTATTTTATTAATTATAAAAATAGCATGATGTTTATATATTAAGTTTCTGAAATGTCTACCTCTAGCTTAGTGATTTAGAGCAAAAAGGCCATATTTGGCAAAATATTTGATTAACATCATCAACTGAGTCTACATGGAGCAACTGTCACTAGAAGAATAGAGAGCGAGAATGGAAGAACACATATTTTGTAAATTCAAGCCTTTCCAAATGCGATCAACATTTCTATGAAAAATTATTATGTAAGAATATTAGAATCTTTTTGTTAGCATATTGGATAAAATAATTAATACCTAATACCTAATTTGGAAATATTAGAACCTGTAGTTTCTTTCATATTTATAAATAACCTCGTAAAAGTCTTCGTAATAATCTTTGAGGATGACACAAGTTTTAAATGTTAAAGTTATATATTTTTTTCTTTAATATGTTAGATTAAATAATAGAAGCATGTCAATAACATATATAAATAATTTTGAACAAATATTTTAGGAAACTACTGATAGAAATAGCATACACACACCGTATAGTTGCAGATTAATCAGAAATTAAAAACCTATTCCAATTTATTTTGTTATTTTATTGTTTATACACAGTAAATGTATATAAATATTGAATTATAAAACAATGAAATATTGTCTTTTTTGGTGTTAACACCCATATCTTAAAAATACTATCTGATACTATCAAACTTAAAATGAGGTAATAAATCATTAAACTAGTTGATAGAAACTCTTAGTAACAATTTGTAAAAGATTTAGAAAAGCTGCATTTTATAGCAGTAAATTAGCCCTCGTGTTAGTTTCATTTAATTTTTTCTAATATCTCAGATAGATTGATTTTCAAATTACGTTATTTTTAAATTAGTTTACTTTTTATTAACGACAAATATAGTATTTATAGTGTAAATTTTATTGACAAGTATACCCTAATGACATACCTACACTAACTCAGTAATTCCTAGAAGTCATAATGTGAAAGCGAGATTTTAATCTTAATTTTCTATTGAACAATGATTGTTTGGGATGAATATTTGACTCCTTGTTCATTCGTTATTTATATTTAATTTTATTTAAAGTGTTGTTTAGTAAATTTTACCAACACTATTGTATAAAATAGCTATCCACCTAATGGACAAATACAACCGATTTACACAACCAAACACCCGCCATCTTCGTGCCGATCGATAAACCGATGAATAATATATTGCTCCGACATCTGTACAGAACTGGAAATGACAGTCTGCAGGGTGCAATATCCTTTGTTTCGAAAATCAACGTTAAATAGCCATTTTCCTACCCATCCGCACGGAAGGATCTCGCATCCTGCTCGGTCCCGTTGCGGGCGAGAGAGCGCGCGAACGTTCAGATATAATATTCCTGCGAATTCTGGATGACCGACGGTCAGTTCCCGTCACCCCACGTTAATTCCCCCAAGTTATTGCCTAATCTTCCGGCTTACGCACTAATAACCAATTCCGTGCATTCGATGCGTGCCATTGCGCGAATTTCTCAGCGCTGCAGTTTAACAGTTCAAAAGAAGAAAGCCCAGGCATCTCCTGCAGCGCCGGTTAAATTAGTCAATAGCAAATGACAGTTAGTTATATATCGATTGGTGTGTGAGCATTTGTCATAGTGTGGGTGCAGGGAATTGGACTGGGCACTGGTCAGCTAGGAGTGCGAGGGATGCAGGGGCGGGGAGGAGGGGGTGGACAGAAGGGGGCGGCAAGGGAGACTCCACTGATCAATACCCAGGTCTACCGCCGGAGTGCTAACAAAGCAACTATAACGGATTCTGGACCATTGTTCATCAAGAGATAAAATGAGAAACAGTATTTCCTCTCTCTTCCGCGTTCCCGTTCCCCGCTATGCCGCCACTGCCGCCCGCCCCCCACCCTCCCGGAGCCTCTCCGCACCGCCGCTGGATTCTTTTGTTGATTTTAGAAATCTATCTGGAAACTCATACGAGCCGCATGTATGACATGATTCCTCCTCCGCACCTCCCCCCACCCGCCGCCTCAAGAAAAATTCAATTTATTAACGGAGCGCGCAAAACTTTTAATCAGATCCTTCTTACGAAAGAAACACATGTGGAAATACAGATTGATGGAACTGTTTTTTTTATTCGGTTTATTTCTTTATTTTTCTACAAATAAATATTTCTTTTCTTAAATAATAACAAAAGCAATCAAGTTGTTTGTGTTAAAGCTTCAAACAATGAAATATTTTAAAATAAATATTAATGTTTTATTATTAATTGATTAAATCATTGTTACCTCTTAAGTAAAACCGCAATGAGGTAAAACAATTATAGCATTGCCTCTAATATAAATGTATTTCGAGCATCTATGTTTAATTATAAAGTTTATAATTTAGTTTCAGCAAGCAATTACTATAAAATTGTTTATAAATTATATATATTAGGTTATTTAGAATATTAGTACTGAACCAAATGTATACATTAAAAACCCAATGTTGATAATTTAGAAGTAACCCTAAATTTTACATTAATTAGAGTAGTTCTCCTTAAGAAAATCTGAAGTTCAATTGATTTTCCAACGTTTAGTTTTTATATAAAATGTATATCATGAATTGTTGTTTTAATTTTTTAGTGGAATATTGTTTAAATTATTTTTGTGATTTTACGAGGTATAGTAGGAAACACCATGCAAACCGCTGGCGATTAGTGTATCCTCTGGATGTGTGCTAACATGTTCAGGAGTATTTAAGCTCTGTTTATAATGTTCAAGAAGTTAGGGCTGTAATTAGATTACTCAAACCAAGAAAGTAGCGAACTTGTGACAATCATTATCAATTGAAGGATGTGTATGGAGAAAATGTTGAGGATGAACCATCTGTTTCGTGCTAGTGTCGTAATTTCAACTTAGGAAGTAAGAATATCCATAATGACGAGAGTTGGGAATGGCCCTCATTCATTAAGGACCAACTTTTAATCATCCACCCTATAGTCCAAATACTGAGAGGCAATTCCAATAAGAAAAAATATTAAGGAAATCATCTTCCATCTGGGAAACCTGATTGCACTAACTGATCCGACAAACTGAAATTTCTGATAATAATAAATGCAATTCATGTCACATTTGAGAGTTTTTCTTATTGTAGATAAACTGAAATCTAACTCTCGAGATTCTCAAAACAAAAATAATGCTTGCTAGTAAATTGCTTTCCAAGAGAGGTGACATAAAAATGGCTACCGCGTATTCCTGATTTAACCCCTAGATTTTCAAAAATATATTAATATAATAGTTATTTATGTACCTAGTCAGTAAAGTGATACTATATTGAACGAGTCTGAGATTATGAGCCGAGTGAGCGAAGCGAACGAGGCGAGTAACAGGCGAGTTCAATAAAGACACTTTACTGACGTGGTGCATTTTATTATGACAAAATAAACTAGATTTCATCCGGTGCACTTGGTAAAAGTCTTCCTTTTTGTTTTCTTCCATTATTTTTTAATAAATAATTCTCGATTAAACTTTTACTGTTAGAGCTGAGATAGCGAAACGCACGATTTCTGTCAATGTCATATAGTCATGGCTATGTCGATAAACATTTGCGGCAGGTAAAATACTTTATTTTACAGTTATATAAAATTTACGGCAGGTAAAGTACTTTATTGTACAGTTAAATAAAGTGTTTGTTTACTTCCGGAAATCACTATGGTAATGCATGGTTTTACTGACAGTTGGCGATAAAAATAATTATAAAAGTTATGTCTTCGAATTCTGAAAAATAGATTCTAAGTTAAAGAACTTGTAGTTCATGGTCACATCCAGAAGTCAATGAGATGTATGATGAAGCAGTGCGTTGATATATTATAATGAGAGACCACTAAAGTTTTATGGGGAACACCACCATCGGCTGCCTTTCAGTTGTGGTATTAGATTGAAGAGATATATACCAATCGCTGTTTTAATTTGAACGCCAAATTGTAACAGTGAAATTTGAAGTCCTCAACAGATGGAAGGAATAGTTTATGGACAATGAACATACAGATAACTAAGAAAACCAGAAGGAACTTTACTCCACAGTACTACCAAAAATCGAAAACCTTGAATAAGAAGAAGTAAAAGAAGTGATCCAAAAAATGATGAACTATAAGGTCTCGGGTACGGACAGAATCTCGGTACAGCTGTTGAAGAACAAAGGATTTGAACTATGAAAGAGATTTCACAAAAGTATTGTCTTAATATGGACACACAAAAATTGTCAATGAGCATAATACAATCGATATACAAAAAATGAGACAACATGCAATGCGAAATCTATAGACCAATCTCGCTGTTAAATGTAATATACAAAGTTCTATCAGGCGTCTTTTATAACAGGATGGTAGAACACTCTGAAGACATCTTAAAGGAGTACCAATTTGGATTCTGCTCGAACTATTGATATTAGGCAGCATATTTACACTAAGGCAAACCCAGGAAAAAGCCTACGAGTATGACATAGGGCTGTACAATGTATTTATTGATTTCAGACAAGCCTTCAACAGTGTAAGAAGAAATGATTAACGACATTTGAATATTAGGCGTACCAGAGAAATATGTTAGACTCATACAAATGACCTTAGCTGGTTCGAGAGCGGTATTCAAAGTAGATGGATAATTATCCTCCCAATTAGACATCAATTTAGGAGTGTGGCAAGCCGACGCTTTATCTACAATACTATTTAATCTAGTATGAAGGGCATGCCTCAAACGAATAAACATCGAATACATTTGCAACAAACCATATTAAACCAATGTCTATGCGGACGACATAGATGTTATCAACAGAAATAAAGCATCTTGGCAGAATCAATAACAACTTTATTGCGGAAGAAAAAAAATGAGGAGCCTTGCAATTAACGGACTCAAAACCAAATACATGGAAGTCAAAAGAATATCAAACCATAGCGCTGCAAATGACAGCAATGCAAGTATTTGCACCTACACATTTGAACGAGTGGCCACCTTCAAGTATCTAGCATCATATTAATTCTGTAAGTAAAGAAATCAAGGTGGAAACCGTTATTACTACGTAAATGTTATTTGTTGAAATTTTTTGGAAGGCTTATAATTATTTCTTGGAATCGGAGATATAAAAATGGAGAGAGGTATTGCGTGTATTGTATGGGACTCGCCTTCCGTCAGTCAGCACGTATAAAGTTTTTTAGGACGAGATACTCTAAAACTGTTTTAATGAGTGGTGCTAATGTACTGTAATTCATTCAACAGGGAGAAAAGTAATTTGAGATCTGTTTTACCATGCCACAATTTGAGCTTAACGCAATAGATTTATTTTCGTGGATGTCTAGTCCAAATTTTTCAGACATTGATGATAAGGTGGTATATTATGAGGTATCGAGTATATCTGATACAGATACGAACATGTTTGTTGAATTTGGTTCTCGTTAAGGAACATGGCTGATACTGATGAAATTAACTAAATTATAAATAAAAATGCATTCCACAAGTTTACTTTCACTAAATGTAAACCTTGAGTGGATTGATGTCACTCAAAATTAACCAGTTAAAATCTGCTGAGTAGACCCCTTTCCGTCTCCCAGTTTATTATCAGCACTCTGTTCGACTTCATCGTTTAATTCGCCAATACTGTGGTAAGACTCTTAGAAGAGAAAAGACAATACTAAGCGTCACAAGATAAACTCTTTTGTAGGAATAACAGTAGTAGTAGAATGTTATATATGTTAGAGCTTCTACTTCGTTATACATTTTTATAAATTGAACAAAACACGATAACTTTGTTTGCATAACTTACATTCAATAGTAACAGAAGAATATCGTACTTATTCAAATGCTGACACGGTTCTAGAATCTTCTTCTACTACTTCTTCCTTTTTGGCCTCTATGTCGAACTGTTTCTGATAATAGTCCGATAAAAAGGGTTCTTCCACAACATGCCATTATTTAATTGTACTTGCCATACCATATTAGATTTAAGACATCACCCTAGCTGCTGTAGGGTGATATCTTAAATCTAATATGGTAATCGCTATGTAAAACATTTTTGTGGAATTATGTCATTAACGTCAATATCGTTCAATTTAGGCAAAAAGAGACTGATCACCATTAATCCTGTCAATGTAGTTTTGTCGTTTCCAAAAATATATAACCACGGGTTAAGTGAGAATTGAATTCGTCGTATGCATCCACTAATTCCAAATCATCTGCATAGTAGCTTTTGGGAGGCATTATTATCCGATGAACCTCGTGTAGGCTGACAGCGTTACATAAAGGCAAATTTTCTTGTCAACATCGCTAAATATTTCCAGCCAAACATATCAAATATAGTCAGCAAACAAACATTTGAACTCCTGGATGAGTTGGATTTTCTACGGATTCAGGCCTAAGTAATGAGGTAAAATTTTAGATTAGTATATGATGTATTAATGATATGACAAATACCCTTATAGAAGTTTGCAAAATTGGCATTCAATACTAAAAAAGAAGTCGTCTCTGATATCACCAACTATCAGTTAATTTCACTTTTATTGGTCATTTCGAATAATTTCGAAAATAAAAATATCAAAATAAACCTATATTCAAAAAGAAACTGACAATTACAACTGCAAAACAGTTTTTGAATTTGCGCATGAAATTTATAGATAAGTAGGAATATGATTTGTAACATTGGAATTATAATGGATTTATATTAGTTTTGTCTGTCAAAGGCTTTCGACTGTATTTCTCATAAAATTATGTTAATGTATGTGGTTGTAGATGAGCGTGTTCATTTTTTGTGGTAGCTAATGGTTTTATAACTGTGGCTTGAAGCTAAAAAGGCCAATGTCAAAAAATGCCTATTTGAGAGAATCGCATTAAAAGTTTTTATCAAACATTATTTTAATTCTAACTGACATAAAGTACAAGTTATGTGTTTCAACTTTGGCTCAAACATAGATAATTTTGCATAGAATCTGATAATGTACTCCATGTTTTGAAAAAAGATTTTACTTTGAAAAAAAAATGACTTTGGCCTTTTTTGCATACATTCACGATTTAAAAAATATTTTTTTTTTAGTTGACATTGGCCGATATAACAACAATAAAAAAGAGAATATAGTTATGTGTTACGAAGTTTATTATATTTTTACAAAGTTTAGGGTTAGCAAAGGTGAAATAAACTAAATACATTACAAAACTAAGATATTCTACATCTAGATATGAATTATGATAGTAAATCTATTTCCTCTTCAGAAGCTTCACTCAAGTAATCCACTATGTTATCATTTGCTGACATTTGTTCAATAAAGTGATTGTACTACTTGCGATTAGTTTTGCTGATATATGGCAAAAGTGCCTTTAAGTCATTTAATTTATCCGTACTTAAGGGAAGTGGTTTATTATTAAGTGGTTGAAGCTTAAGAAGACCCCCTGTCGTGTTTTCTTCTGATTTCTGGATATAACGAAAATTATAGACTCGTCCTCAAAGGAATGTTTGTACAAAATGATCAGAGAATCTGTTGAATACTGCATCCATTTTATTTTGAGCCACTGAATTGGTTCCTTTAAGATGTTTATTTTTCGATGTACATAGTGAGTGTTTAAACATGATTTGAAGTTTAAAAAGTCGTTTTGTTTCAATTCTGTAACTTTATAGGGGGTTTCTTGACACCAAATGTATTACATTTGCCCAATCTCGGGGCAACTCAATATCAGCACTAGTACGTTTTTTTGGTTTTTTATATAGCCGCATGGGTAGTGTCTGCCTCCATATGAGTATGTACAGCCTCAAGAAAGTTATGGTTAATAGTTAAATGTTTACATTTACTTTTCAATTTAGAAACAGTTTGCAGTAACATTGTAGAAAAATAAATATTGCGGTTTTGACCTCCACTGGAGTCGCTGTATATAGTTACCGTGTATATATTAATATTTTCTGCAAGATTATGAAGGTAATTGTAAATGCAAGAACCGATTTCCTGCCCTCCACGACCAGCCATTGTCTCATTCCATAGGTAACACACAGAAGAGGATTCTTTTCCTATGGTTTGGTAAATGGTAAGGTTAAATATCCAAAATTGACGTTTGTAGAAACTCAATCTACTTCTGAGATATGGAGTAGGCAAACATTTTTGTCAAATGACATTGTAACAAAACCTGAATTATGATAGCATTCCTCCTTATCTCTTCTTTTTGACTCGTATGCCGACTCAGCCAAATGTAGTTATCTGGTTTTATTTTCTTCGATTAATCTGCGGTCTATCTCGTTTTCACAACATTTTAACTGCATAAGAAAGTTGTCGCATTTTGCGCATGTATCATTTTTTGGTTTATGAAATGATAAGTTGAATTCCTCAACAAACATTTTTCTGCATAGGGAGGCATTCCGCGGTTGAATATTTCCTTCTTTACAATAATCCAAATACAGTCGGTACATTTGAGCAATCGATAGATCGGGTGATAAGTATTTTTTCTGAGTGTAGGATCGTAAATAGTGACTCTGATAAGCGGGAAATAGTTTTATGTGTTCTCTTATGAAGAGTTTATCCTTTTCTGGGATTTTAGGTTGGTTTCCATGTTTTCCTCGTTTATCCTCAGAACATATTTTGCTATTGCTTGACCGTTTCTTTTCAACAATTACTCTCGCTTTTTTTAAAGTGACGTCAAATGTATTTATAAACATAATTTGACACACTAAAATATTTTCTAGAAAAGTTTCGTCTACTTTTCTTACCGTCATTATGTCTTAATCGCTGAACATGCTTTTCCTCTTCTTCTATGGAATTTGCCACAAACTGGTTTTGTCCAGAGCTAGAAAATTTATAAAAATTTGTAAAGGGAATTTGTCGCTCGTCAGGGGTGAATTTCTCGAAACACTTCTTTTTGCATGAGCACGCTGCTTTCATTTCTTTGGCAGGTAAAGTTTTCTTTCACGACACTGACGAATATTCTCTGCCTTGAGTTTTCAACAGTTTTCTTATATTTCGAGTCCAATTAGAACAATTCCGCTTTCGTTTCCTAGTAACGTCATCTTTGTTTCCTTTTTTTCTTCCCCTATGTGATCTATTTATTTGATTTTCTGCCGAATCAACCATGTAACGTTTATGATGGCTACTGCTGCTATGAAGGTTAAAGTTTAAAAGGCCAATGTTGACATTGGCCCATTTATGTTAAATAAAATAATATCAATAGTTACAACTAAAAGGGCCAAAGTAGACACTGGCCCTCTTAGCATAAACTGATGTTGATGAATTCATAGCGACATTGGCCAAAATTAAATTTATAGATCTGCTATTGGTTGAGATTTGACATTGGCTATTTTACCATCTTAAAGACCATAAGAAAAGAAGTCTAATGTATTGCTTAAATCAAAACGGCAAAATATTGACATTGGCCTTTTTAGCTCCAAGCCACAGATATTTAGTCCTTTGATATTCCTTTTGTATATGCCAGCGGCCTACAATAATCACTATAGGAGCTACTAAAAGTAGTAAAAGTATAGGCTTATCCTCTAGATGGAGATTAATTAAAATGTTACGTATTTTGCATCGCAGGTAGAAACAACAAAAAAGGTATCTTATGTTTTGACCAAAGGAAGTTTTAATCTGCTACTCTCAAAGGAGTATAAGGTCTTAAGAGGGGATAGTAACTTAGGCAACTATAATATTAAGCGTCCACTTCCAATGAAAGAAGGAAAGGAGAACAAACGCAACGATTATGGCATCCAAGATCCAACGTTTAAATACACTATCACTACATCAATAGTAATAGTAATAGAGGTAGCGTTTGGCCTTAAAGAAGAAGAACTATTTGAAAATAAAAAATCAATCTGACAACTACGCCAAATTGTTGGCTCAGCGAAAGGAGTCCTAGAAAATAATTGAAAGCATGCCTAACTGAAGAAGAACAATAGGACTTGTTAAGTATTAAAGTAAAATCACTTTTTTAATTTTCAAAAACTTTTATTTGTTGGAATTACACGCAACAATTTTTTCGCCACACTGTGGCTTAAAAAAGTGATTTTACTGTAATACTTAACAAGTGATATGAATTTTCAACAAATAACGGCCTCATCAATTAATAAGAAGAATAGGTATATGTGGAGGCCTCTACTTTGTGGCAAATTATTATTTATATAAATGATTATTAATACTAATAAATTAATTGTATGAGTTACGTGAAGATAAACTTGATTATAAAATAAAGCACTAAAAACCTTTCTTCACACAGTTTATTTGAAATACCAAATATATATTTCGGACACAAAGTGACCATTATCAATGGTTTAATACTATATTATACTGTATTAAACCATTGGTAATGGTCACTTTGTGACCGAAATATATATTTGGTATTTCAAATAAACTGTGTGAAGAAAGGTTTTTAGTGCTTTATTTTATAATGATTATTAATACCTTGCTAATATCACATAATTTTATTTGTGACTATAGTTTCAACAGCTTTGAAAATGACAGGCGAAAACTGTTGAAACTATAGTCACAAATAAAGTTTAAAAGTGTGTGATATTAGCAAGGTACTTACAATCATGTATATGAAGAAGAAGAGCTATTTAAAACACAAAGATTAATCTGATAACTAAGCCAAATTGTTGACTCTACGAAAAAAAGAACCAAGGAAACAATTGAAAGTTAAATGAGAATTGGTGTTCTGTAATACTTACACAGTAAATATTGTTGATTGCCACACTGGCACAGTATTATACAAACAAAGTAACTAATTGTTCTACTTTTTTATTTTGTATGTCTTAAGTAAATATATATTAGCTAAATATTACCCTGAATAACAGACACTTGTTAGAATAATAAATAGCTAATATTCTGTCCATTTTAAAGTGTATTATTGATCGAAACTTGCATAATGACAATTAATTTAATAAAACATCATAATGATATTTCATTTTGACAACGTTTTTATGAATTTAAAGGAATATAAAATTATGTACTCATTATTTACAAGTTATGTACTGACATATAAATTGTCCTTTGTAGATTATTCTTAATAATAAAAATAAGCTAAAACTGATAATAAAGCATTATATAAGTGAATAAACCAAATTAATCTTAATTATAACTCTTTTATGGATATCTCTATAAAAAATATTATTGTAATACCTGTAATACAATTCAATACATGTTGCGTTATGTTTGTCCATTATGTGAAAGGGCATTTTGCGGGGGCGACAGGGGAATAATCAAATGAGATGCGCCGTTGGTTAAGGGAAGACGAGGCGCGTCTGAGGAAGGCCTGGACCTCTTCCTTTCTCCTAATCCGAAAAGGCCCCGACCGTAAATACAAAATGTAAACGGAAAGTGAAAGAAAGAAGTGCGCATCTCCATCATTAGAGTGTAAATACAAGGCAGACCCTCAGATTTTACCACAAATTAACTTTTGATACTGTTCTCGGCGGAGATATAAAAAGCCGAGTTAATTCCGACATCTCCTCGGAACGGACCGGGGGACCCCCGGAATACATCTAAATGGAAATGCGCGCGGATATTTCCAATGACATCCGACCCTCTTCTCGCGAATTAAAACTTTGTAACATTAAAATCCGTCATTTCCATGAATGATTGAGTATTTGGATTCGGAGACAAAGTGAAGGGGACTAAGAAAATAATTTCGTTCGCTCTTTAGATTGCTCTCGCAGTTCCGCAGTCGCCGCCGCGCCGCCCCCACCCGCCGCCCTCATCCGGACTCGTGAAATTAATTTTCGAATCGGTAATGTAATCAACAAAAATGAGATGTAAATATTTTAATTCCGGGCCGAACGGAATATTTATATTACGGCACGCTGGGACCGGAATTGGTTTTAGTCCCGCTTTGTTATTTCTACTATAATCCGGCGAGAGACGTCATAATGGTCCGAGGGCCTCGCTACAGATGTTTCACGGGGCTGAAATAAATGTCGATTCAAAATTCATTCGCCGGCCCTTTGTGTATAAACACACGTCGGAATATACCCACGGCGGTAAACTGTTCGGACCGTCCAAATCCCCGAAGTTTAAATTAAATATAAACACAAAACCTTACAGATTATTATCAAAATATACAGAAAAAATAATACTTATTTATATAAATAACATCATTTGTTTATAAATTTATTTAAGAATATATAATTATATATATATATATATATATATAATATATATAATCTTTCTAAAGTATAAAAATTAATACATAACTTTCAAGCGTATAGTTAATCTACAAAATAATAATAAATTATTTTCAATTTATATTAACTCGATATATAAATTATATAGTAATTTTCAACATTTTTTAAGCCATTAGCAGTAGCTTAGATAACACAACAACTGATCTTATGATGATTTTATGGAAATATATTTTAAATATATTTTGGATTTTGTTTTGGACATAAAGCATAATCCAGATTTAAGTAAATGTTATAATATATATCTAAAAATAGCAAAAAGAAAAACTCCCTCATGAAATCCACACGTTTATTCTAAAAATTTTTAACTTCTGTTATTCCCACCAATATTTCCCTACCGAATGGAAAAATGGTATAATTATCTGCATCCCCAAACCTGAAAACACTTACTTCTAGCTTCCGTCCTATCACACTCCTCCTGGTAATTGGAAAACTTTTTAAATCCCTTTTAAAACAAAAACTCCTAAACACTTCTATTAATTCTATCCCTGATTACCAATTTGGTTTCCTTCCCAAAAAATCTACCATGCTTCCTCTCTCCATCCTTACGTCCAATATGCAAACTAAACACCTGGAAGGTCAAAAATCAACCGTACTCTTTTTAGATAATTAAAAAATCATTTGATACAGTTTGGCATATTGGACTCCTACTAAAAATCCCGCCCCACTTAATAATCCTTATACACAACTTCCTATCCAACAGATCCTGCCAAGTAAGAATTAAACAAATGCTTTCCCACTCATTTTACAATCTTACAAGGCGTCCCTCAAGGTTCTCCCTTATCCCCACTCCTTTACAATATATACTGTCATGACATTAGTAATCCCAATCCCACATATTTCAACCCTTCACAATATTCCTTGCTTTTCGCTAATGACACCGTCCTTATTGCCCATTCATCCTCCCTTCAAATCGCCCAACAATCCCTTCAACACTCCTTCGATTCCATCCAAGCTTGGTGTTCCAAATGGCTAATTAAAATTAATCCTTCCAAATCCCAACTATTCACCCCCTACCATAAAACCACACCACAATCCCCTACGATCCTAATTAACAATACTATTACCTATCCCACCTAAACCTGCAAATACCTTGGCATCCTATTCCATTCAAAACTTTCCTTTAAACCTCATGCATTATCAATAAAAAACAAAATCAAAACCAGGGCTCGGCATTTCAGATCGTTAAACTATAAACAACAGGGAATATCGATAAAAACAGCAACCCATATATATAAATCGATATGACGGCCCTTGTTAGTTTATGGTACAATCCTTTTTACCCAAGTCCGTCCATCAATCCTTCACCACTTCTAAGTTGCCGAAAGATCCGTCCTAAGAACCTCAACGAAACTCTGACATCCTGCCAACCCTCTCCCTCAAATGATTTTCTGTACGAAACCACCCAAATCCCACCCATTTCCCAACGTATATTAGGCCTTAGCGTTAAATTTGCCAATAATCCCCACAACCATCCCTTGTTAACCAAATTCTGTATCCCCCGAAATCAAAATACCCCTTCTAAATATCAACATCCTCCCCTCACGATTCATAAATTGAAGAGATAAATGAAAAACAACAATAGAGAATTAAAAAAACGAGATAAAAAATATGAGAAAAGAAATAAAAAAGAAAGAGGAAAAGTGGGAAAAAGAATAATCACAACAAAACGCAATAGTTCAATATCTAGAGAACAGGATCGAAGAAATTGAAAAGGGGAAAACGAAATAATATAGTGATAAATAGTCTGGAAGTGGAAGACAGGGACGTAAAAAGAAAAGTAGAAGAATCCATATACAGTGAGATGAAAAAGAAACCAAAATACAAGATGCATATAAAATAAATATAGAAAAAGCCAGAAGATATCATCGCAGAGACAGAGTCATGGAAAATAAAGAAAAAAAATATTGAAAACGAAAATCGTACTAAAAGGTAACAAAATATACATAGACAACAATTTAACAAGGAATGAATTGATGATACAAAGAGAAATAAGAAGCATAGCAAGAGAAGAAATAGGAGTAATATAGTTAAAATGGGATATCAGAAATTACAATCAACGAGAAGGAATATTAATTGGAACAAAAGAGAAAGGAGTGATTATGACTGATAAAGGACAAAATGGGCAAATAAAAAAGTAATAAGAAAAAAATAAAAAGACAAATGAAAATCCAACGAAAAGGGACTGGAATATGGAAAGAACATCTAAGTCGGAAAAACAAAAAGGACAAGAAATATAGAAGATAATAAAATAGACCCAACAAAACGAATGGAAATAAGATTAGGCACATGGAACATAAGAACGTATGCGGGAAAAGAAGAAAAGGAATACAAAGAATATATGGAGGTTACTAGTTTATATGGTCGGGGGTAGAAAACTCTGAAAGAGCAAGAGGAGGAGTGGGAATTATAATAGCACCAGAAAGACTTAACAAAGAGTGATGACTATAGAAATTAAACTAATTGAGGAGGATACGTGGATATTAATAGTATACAGGGCAAATGAAGATGCAAAAAAAAGCGGATAAGGATATATTCTACGAGAACATATAAATAGAAATAGATGAGAGTACCGAAAATATAATGATTTTGGGAGATCTAAATGGAAGAGTAGAAAACCAAAACAGCGGAATAGAAGACGTTTTGGGGAAAGAAGGAGAAGATACAAGAAACAATAATGGAGAAAGAATAATACATATATGTTCTGAAAACAACATAATAATAACAAATACCAAATTCAAACACAAGGTTATCCAGAAATTCACGAGAACAGAGCCATCCAGAAACGAGAGATCAGTGATAGACTATTATCTAATTAGCAAAAATAACAACAACTTGAACAAGGTAAAGGACGTAAGAGTAAAAAGACAAGCTGCAATAGTAAACTTAGTAAAAATTGACATGCAATGGAGGGATAAACAAAGACCTGACAAAACAAGGAAAAAATTAAAGTGAAGACAAGAGTGTATAAATTAAGGGAAGCACAAATACAAGAAAACTAGTCACTTCAAAGGAAATTTAAGTGAAAAGAAAAACGAAAAAGCATAGAAGGGAAATGGGAGATATTCAAAAGAATTATACTAGAAACAGCGAAAGAGTGCCGTGAAACAACAAAGATAGAAAACACAGTAAGTAAAAAGAACCGAATGGTGGACATAAGATATAAAGATGACGATAAAAGACAAAAAAGATAAATGGAAAAAATACCTACAAACTAAAAAAATAATGGACTAGGAAGAATACAAAGAAATAAGGAAAGAAGCTAACCGAGAAATTAAAAACCCAAAACAGGAATCATGGATAAAGTTTGGAAAAACTATAAATGAGAACTACAAAAAACTATTTTATGGAACAATAAAGCAACTCAAACAGAAAAAAGTACACAACATGATGAACATTAAAGACAAGCACGGAAACCTAATCACAAACAAAGACAAAATTATGGAAAGATGGTGACTATACTTCGAAGATCTGACCCAACAAGAAACAGAAGAGAATGAAATACATGTAACAGAAGAAGAGACACGAGAAGAGACAAATATGGCAACGATTAAGAAGATAAAAGAGGAAGAAGTAAAGGAAGCTATTAAAAATTTTAAAAGGGAAGGTGCCAGGAGTAGATGAAATAACAGCAGAAATGGTGAAATACATGGGTAATCGGGGAAAAGTAGAAATAACGGAATTAATGAACGAAATAGTAGAAAAAGGAAAAACCCCAAAATAATTGAATATGGGAATAATACTTCCACTATACAAGAAAGGAGATGAACCAAATTGCAGAAATTACAGAGAAATCACACTAACAAGCAAGATACTCACAAGAATATTAGACAAAATGATGAGGGACATATTAGATAAAACAATAGAGGATAATCAGTGAATCATGGATAATGACAAAAAATCAAAAAAATAATAATAAATGCGATGGAAATGAGGTTCTTCAGAAAAATAGAAAATTAAACCAGAAGAGAGATGATACAGACAGAACCTACGTATAAGACCAATAAATGAAAAAATAACGGAGGTACAGATCAGATGGTATGGTCACATCTGCAGAATGAACGATGAAAGAAATACCAAGAAAATATATGAAGCACGAGCAACAGGAAAAGGCAAAAAAGGAAGACCAAGAAATGATTAGAACAGCGCAATAAAAGAAGAGGCACAAAGAAAAGGGAATACCTGAGAAGAATTAAATTAAAGAATTAAAATTAACAAAGGATAGTTAGAAATGGAGGGAATACTACTATAAAACTAGATTAATGGAAAGAAGAATGATAAATAGAAATTTAAATATATGTAATGATTGAATAAATAAATAAATGAGAAAATGTTAAGTCGACGACATTTGTTTTTTGATCAAATGTAACTTTGGTAAAAGTTAGAATCATGCACAGATTTTGTGGAAATCTATGTAGAATAAATTTGGATTTTGTTTTGAGCATAAAATAATCTAATTTAATGATTCTTGAAAATTTAATGTTGATAGAATTTATTATTTACATATTTTCAAGACTTTATAACAAATTTACAAATCAGAACCTCCTGGATGGATTTTGTGAAAATCTGTTCAAAATAATTTAATAATTTTGCAAAATTTCTAGTCCATAATAATAAATTTATAAGTGATAAAGACAAATAATATCTACAAGATTCCCACAATGTGATCCAATTTTGCTCAGTGGATGATCTGATGATATTAGATTTTGGGATTCTAATTAGAGAAGAAAACTAAAAAATTTGATCAAATTTCACACTTACCTATTACGAGTGTAAGATTTTAAATAAATTCCAATCTAATATTTTGTTTAATATAAATCTCTAGTATATTAAAAAGGCATAACTTTGAAACTATTTCTACAACTTCACGCCCCTTAATTTTGACACGTTTATTACTTATCTTAATTACATTTAGTCCAATAAAATCTCATTTAGAAATTGAAGTGGAAATACCAAAAACCACATTGGATAATCAAGCACTTCTTATTAAAAACGGTTCATAAAAAGCTATTTAGTTTCTCTGAAATTCAAGTTTTATCTGAAAACCTCTCTTAAACAAGTTTAGGCTTAAAATCTCTTCCGCTTTTTGAGATATAATGTCTATAAACACTCACATAAATACAATACGTAAATAAAAACTGTTGAATTGGTATCTATTATTCTTGACTATTCATTCAATACTTTCTATTCTACTCATGCCCTAAATTTTCATCAAGATCTTTTTGAAGACTTAGAAATCGTCTTCAAAAAGATGCAATATTTTACTTTATAACAGCAATACTTTTATTCGCTTTTATTCTGATATTTTTTTTTATTATAAAGATTTTTATATTATTTTTCGAAAAGATACCACCAGTAAGGGTGGTATCTTCAAATAATAAGCGAGAGCATTACCATCGCCTTTAATCAAATTACCACAAAAAGTTGAAGCCGCTTATTATATGAAGTCAAATGGTCTGGATATCGACATCATTTTAAACAACACCTAACAAAATAGTTAGTAATTTTACTTTATCTAAAAATAAATTATTGCTTCCCTGCCCACAACAATCACTGACCAGTTTCGATCTATTTTGGATCTCACCAGCAAATCGCAGATCAACCAGAGTAATTGTGTTTACTACGCTACGTTTCATGACTCCAGGTATATGTACATATTCTTAAACCATTAAGGTAACAACAATTGTCTAATGTGTTGTACTGAATCTATATTAAACTATTAACGGTGGAGGCTTCTACTTGGGAATTTATATTGAATGAAGTAAAACGTTATTTTTTGCTTTATTTGGATATACTCGTACATAAGATTATCCGATTTAGATCAAATATCCGTCGTTTAGTTCGATAACTTTAATGCATTTTGAAGGTAATTTCATAAATTCGCGTTTGAAGAAGTCCTTGTCCGTATAGGTTGAAAAAAACTTGACCATCGCATGTTTACAAGCCTCTCTTGAAGTCCGTTTGGTTTCATCAAGAAAATTTAACAATTGCTGGACAAAGGAAATAATAGCTTGTTGCTAGGACTGGATATATGGAGGGTATGGTCAAACCTCCCATCCAAGCTCTTAAAGGTTCTAGCCCATTATTTAAGTGTGAGGCCTGGCGTTGTTTTATTCTTTATTCTTTATAACTTTGTTCTTCTTGCTTATAATACATTTATAAAAAAATACAAAAATTAATGAAACACCTACACAAATTTAGACAGCAAGAATCACGGGCGGAGTTTAACCAATTATTGCGGCATTAGGTCGATCGCCTGCTATAATCCTATCAGTTGTTCATAGCAGAAGTCTGAATTAAGTTGTTGGATCAGTTTAAACAGTTCATAATGGATGATTCCTTTTCAATTGAACAAAACACACAGCAAAACTTTCTTAACTAATAATCCCATCTAGGCAATCATTTAGGCCGGCTCACCGTGATTAGACTACGATCTTTTTCGACTGATGTATTCATATGTAACCCATTTTTCATCATCAATCACCATCCACTTCAAAAATGGATAATTTTCGTTACGTTTCAACAAAGAATCGCAGATTTTAATTCAGTCCAAAAGGTTTTTTGCATCAATTTGTATGGAACCTATACATCGAGCTTCTTCTTAAGACCAGCCCTAATCAAATGGTTCCAAACTTTTTCTGGGCAATGTAATACGTGCTCATATGCCGGTCAGACTCAATGATTTTTATGATTTTGTCGATTTTCCGTTGATTGGCCTACATTCCACATTACCAGATCGAAATTCTTAGAACCACCGCATTGCTGTTGCATTAAAGTCCGTTAACAGCACACATTCTGGCTTATTTCTTCACCTTTCGTCCTTGGTCTTAATGGTACTGACGAATGTATAGAAGTTCCTCTTCTTTATCTTCATTTTTAGACGCTGTAACACATAATTGGCTTGACTAAATTCAAAACTAGTACAAAACTTTTTGAAAGCGTATAATATGCTGTATAATATGATCCAATGTGATGTATACATTGTAAGATATGACTAACTAAAGATATTTGTCGAAAAACATTCATAGCTTTTTAGTTTACTTTATTATCACCTTAGTGATTTCTCTATCTTTACTTTATTTAGCTTTGGCGTATCTAAAGATCTTTAACTGTATTATAAGTTTGATAAACTACTCATAAATCAAAGTAAAATAGGATAATAATCAATCCATCAATTAATAAATTTTGATAATAAGGAGTTGACGTTCAGTAACATTTGTACATCCGCTTGATTAAAAATCGTGTAACCATCATATTAATAGCTCTGTATATTTCTTGGAAATGCATCTTATGAAAAAAAGTTCCCATTACTTATCTAATTATTCCTTATATATAATTTTCATTATGATGATGGATAATTACCTTTCTTTCTTTCTTTGGTCTCTACGTCCCTGATAGTAATTTTGCCTCCAAAACAATTTTCTTCCATGATCCCTTTCACCAAAATCCGAGGCGCTTGTTTTGGTTTCGTAACTTACATGTTTTTACGAGGTGGTATAGTTGGCCCTTTTCGGAGGTACATTTCTCCCGCTCTCGTTTGCCCTGACCTCATCCTCTATACGGGTTGTTACCGCATCTTAGGCGAGGTTGGTCAGGTTACCGGGGTTCACCACCTCATACGAGGTTTCGTGGAGGTGAAAGTCGGTATTGGGTAGGAGAGGCTATGCGACGCTAGCTGGTAGCAGCGTCGTGCGGTTCGCATGCACTACCCCATTTGATCCCCAAATGTATTTATAAGATAGTCAAATATAAGTTTGTATGAAAGAAATTATATATTTAATGATAAGGGCAAATGCTTAAATTGGGATGATGAAAAAGTAATTGCTGATTATCTAACCTATAACCAAATCGTTTGATGCAATAAGACATTTATAAGTCTTGTATCATGGTGGTATTTTTGGACATGTGAAGGCCATCCAAGAATTTACGGATATCCTTATTCTTGGTAGTAGTAGATTGTTGGATCAGGGCGATCTACCTCGAGACTTCTTCCAATGAGTTTCCCTCGATATTAAGCTTATTCTTCTGTTCGAAAGGTTGTTGATGGTCATGTCGGAGTTCATCCTTATCCTGCGATTGCACTTCTAACCCAAGAAATTCCTAATCTCGACCACGCTGTTGTTCTCGGTGATGAAATGGGTAAATGGGCATATACTGCGCGCATTTTGTATTGGTATCCCTTTGTCACCCAACATGTTTTCAACCTGAGAACATCCAATTCCATTTTTGCCGAACCACTTCTTCACCTTCAGTGTTTTTGGATACAGTATGCGGATATCCAGGGTGTTTAAAGGAACAATTTAGTACTCCCCCCGGTTCTTTTATGGTCACCACATGTGACTTTGTGTCACGGTGAGACCCTCAGAAATAGTCACTGTCTGATTTGTGACGATTAGCTTCAATACTACTTTCACGTTGACGTAAATAAGTGGATGAATACTTGAATAGAAACATATGATTTATCTAACCAAGTTATACCTTATTCTTAACGTAGAAAAAAATCTTCCTAAATTTTTGTATAGACAATTGCATATATTAGTAAACTATCTTATTTAGATCTTGTAATAAGTTAACTTCAATTAAGTATTCTATAAAGTTACTAAAACAAATATGGAGATATTTTTAAATAAAAGAAATTAAGTATTTTATTATCAAGGCATGTTTTCTGAATTACTTAAGTTGATGTGTGTGATTCAAATAAACCATGATAATTATTTTAATTAAAAGTTTTCTATATAGTCCGTGATATGTGTGGGTAGTATCTGATGTATTTAGTATGTGCAGATGTATACACGAGGGTGTGAGTATAATACGAAAGAAGTAAAATGAGTAAGTTTTATATCCAGGTGTTTGCAGACTGTACTTGAAAGTTGTTTCTGTTATTTGTTCTTTTATCAAGAAAGTTAGACCGTTGTTCAGTTTGCACGCCAAGGCAGCGGTATTTCTCCGGGCGCGACCATCAAACTTTGATAAGTTTCCCTCGTAGAGAATGAAGCAGTGCTCGTTCGGACAGCGGTCATTTTTCTCTCGTTTTCAATCTACGCAGCGCACGAACTTCGCCCCCCTTTTCCACACCCCGCCGCCCGCCTACCGCCTTGCAGGGCTCGCGTTTCTTGTTTTACGCTGTTGTTCACTTGTTCCCTTTTTATTTTTTCATTCGATTTTATTTTTCACGTCGACGTCCGCCTCGGCTCCCCCCCTTCACACCACGGCCGCCTCCGCCGAGCGACGGTTTCTGTAAATTAGAAGGGGCTGCGGGGGCGGCGAAACCTTCGCGCGGTGATTGACGCGAGGGTCAGAGGAAGGGCCGCGGAGAGCCTTAAATATTATATAGACAAAATCAAACAGCAAATAAAGTAGACGGGAAATGGTATATCCAACACCGCTAGCGCTAGCTCCGGGCGCAGCTTAATGGCCGGATCCCGGAAATTGTGAGCACATATATCTCTCAGCAGATTTATGAAAGTGCTTTTCTTCCGAGTGGGGCAAGGGCGAGGAAGAAATATATACAATAGCTGGGGATACCCTACCGCCCCCTTCTCGCAGCTGCACCTGCGAGAAGACGTCGGTACCGGCCCCACCGCCACCCCGCAAAGAGCAGAAACCAGCGCGCCGCTATCGGAACTCATCGGGCACGGATCGCCGGAGAGATGATGAGGCGGCTGCGGTAATGGGCGGCGGGGGCGGTCAAATAACAGGAATTGAATTCGCAGATGGATAAGGGATGGTGGGCGCGAGAGGCCTCTCAAAGACGGCTCGAGAGCGGATATTGACAGCCCAGAACAATTGAAGCCGCGCGAAATGAGATAAAGGAAACAAATATACAGCGGGGGTAGGTGAGGGTGGACGCCGGGGATGAGCTCTCCTCGTGCCCGGTTCAGATAAATGGCCGGAGGTCGGGGGTCGGACGCGGATACACTTGCCCCACACACCTTACTTCAAACACTACAATGCAGACTGGGCCCATCCAGTTCTCATTAATGCTATCTCCACCTTTTTAGTTACCAACATGTGCATTTCTGAATTTATTCTTTAATTAGAATAATATTAACTTAGCAAAGCACAAAATATAGAATAACATTTCTTAATAACGTACAGTTATGTCAAGTATTGTATGACATGTCAACAAGATCCATGGACTGTGTATAATAGAAACACAAACATCTGGTGCGCACAATCTTATCAGAACTGTTCATCTCTTCCATAAAAGAATAAAATCTTAAATTTAAAGTTTGAGTTTAATAAAACAGCGGTTATTGAGATTTAGCACCCACGGTTTCTAGAGGCCTCAATGCGGATATTACTGTGGAAACAAATACGGCCAAATACTTTCTCTAGGAAGTTTACTTAATAACATTATTAAAAATATCTTCAACATTAATGATGAGTGATCAAAGATCAAAGTCCAGCAACATTTAAAAAGAATAGTTCGTTTATTTTTAACTCCTTAGTTCATTATTAGTTATATTTTTTTTTATTTTCTCGATTCAATTGTCTACAGTTAATATTTGTATTTAGAGTTTCTCCGGCTTTCAGAACTTCAATATAAACCTCTCCATGAAAACTACACTGGAAAGAGAAAGTGTAATTATCATTAAATACATATTTTTGATGTCCAGTGATCCATTGATCAAAAATTGCTATTGTATTGTGTTGTTGAGGCATCAAGTTGTATATGGTGGTTCGATTAGCTTTGTTTGCTCTACTTTATTTACCAATCTGCAACTAATATTCATAAACGGCCGACCAAGTTCGGTTTACAGTGTTTGTCAATGCCTCTATTGTCTGACAAGGATTTACTTCCGCCATTTTTTTTTCATTTAGTTTACTATATATAATACAGCGTTAAAATAAATGTTCGAATTTCTGTTTCGTTACCTCTTGGCAGTAAATATTACGCTGTTTTGAATATATAGTCAAAATTTGTAAACGAAGTTTTAAATCTTCCAAATTATAAGGCTTATTAACCTATAGACCCCAAAAGAAAAAGGTCAGTGGGTATCGAGATGGCCATTAAATTGCTGCTCTTCTTCTGATCCAACGTTTGGTCCAAGTAATTGCTGACTAAAAGTCCATGGGATCGGACGGTATATTCCCGGCCCTCCTCCAATGGGGGCTGGACATATTATCAGCCCACCTAGCCAAAATCTTCAGGGCATGTATTGCGTTCAGATACATCCCTCTAGCTTGGAGAGAAGTAAAAGTTATCTTCATACCGAAACCTGGTCGTATAGATTATACACTAGCCAAATCTCACCGCAAGATTAATTCGAGAGACGGCTTTGATTACGAATCCGATCCACGCTAACCAACATGCATACTCTCAAGGGAAATCAACGGAGTCGGCTCTGCACACTGTTGTAGACTGAATCGAAAGATCTCTGGACAACAAAATGTCCACCTTGGGCGTGTTCATTGACATAGAAGGTGCTTTTGATAAAACGACCTTCAGAAAAATGGAAACTGCTCTCTCCACGCATGGTGTGAACCCCACAGTTAGTGGATGGATCAAAAGCATGCTGGAGAATAGGGCAGTCACAGTAAATGTAGGAAATATCACTGTCAGAAAGTTCGTTGCTAAAGGCTGCCCACAGGGTGGAGTACTCTCACCACTCCTGTGGAACATAGCTGTTAACAGCCTACTGCGGCGACTTAACGACAATGGCTTACACACCATAGGATATGCAGATGACTTAACCATCCTGCTAACAGGCAGATTTGACATGGTGCTATGCAGCTTGATGCAGGAAGCCTTCAAAATAATCGAACACTGGTGTAACGACCAGTCTCTGACCATAAACCCGTCAAAGACTGAAATGGTCCTCTTCACAAAGAAAAGGAAACTAGGTAAGCTAAAGCTTCCTAAGCTCCTCAACACCCAGTTGACATTGTCGTCAGAAGTCAAATACCTGGGAGTGATCCTCGACGGCAAGCTGACGTGGGAACCACATCTCAAAATGAAATGTAAAAAAGCATGCGTCTCCCTCTGGCAATGCCGGAGGGCTGTGGGGCAGACATGGGGACTATCTCCCAAGATAGCACTTTGGCTGTACACAGTAAGTAAGACCAATTCTAATCTATGGAGCACTGGTTTGGTGGCCCAGAAAACCTCAGCAAAGCAACTTACTCAGTTGCAAAGGATAGCATACCTCAGCACGGCCGGAGCAATGCGAACAACACCCACTGCAGCAATGGAAGCAATGCTCTGCCTTCCACCTCTCGACTTATACGTAGAGGAGGTGGCCACGGCGGCAGCACTGCGCCTAGACTCAGTTGGACTCTGGTACAAAGGAGGCAGGGCTGGCAGACACTGTCACCTTTTAGAGGAGGCTGTCAAAAAGACCCCCTTCCTTGGGAGGAAGACAGACAATTTGCCACCCTGCTACGTCTTCAATAGACCCTATAATGTATCGATAAAAAGAGGAACCGGGAGTGTAGAGGGTGGGGAAACCCTCCGAATTTACACCGATGGTTCTAAAACCAAAAGGAATTTACTCGCAACAAATGGACCTCTCATTAGCTATACCCCTAGAGAAGCACACAACTACTCTGCAAGCAGAGATCGTTGGCATCATCCAAGGGGCGAAAGAAATCCTACACCGAGACATCCGTGATAGGAACAACCAAATCCTTACAGAGAGTAGGGCAGCAATACTAGCAGTGAGATCACCTCAACACTAGTAAAAGAATGTCACAACACCCTTAAACAAGCAGCACAATCAAACAGTATTGAGCTGCGCTGGGTCAAGGGACACAATAATGAAGAAGGCAACAGCAAGGCAGACGAGTTGGCGCGAGCTGTATCGGTTCTCAGTGATACCACGGACGGGCCCCCGATCACGCCAACACTGAAATGCCTCACTGATATCCTCAAACAGAATACTCTCAAGATGCTAAAACAACGTTGGGACAACACCTCATTCTGCAGACAGGCCAAGGAAGCAATACGCTCACCCAATCTGAAAACAGCTGAATATTATTTGCGACTATCCCGGGGGAATCTGCGTCTTATCACAGATATCCTTACGGGTCACTGTCAGCTAAGGAAACACTTGTTTTCTATGGGACTGGTGGAAACCCCCATATGTAGAGCATGTGAAGAAGAGGACGAGACAGCGGAACATGTGTTAACCACCTGCCCGGCTCTCGCCCACCTTAGAGAGTCCATGTTAGGGGAGCTCTGGCCGAACATGGCCAACATAAGGGATAACCCTCCAAGCGTTGTGCTGTCCTTTGCTCGCCACCTTGGGTGGCTAAATGAGTGATAGAACAACGCAAGGCTGTCCCAGTCAAGGGGGCACAACGGGCCTAGTGAAGCCTAAGTGCTCTGGTCAATGATTTGATCCCCCTTGGCAAACTCAATCCAGATCCAGAAGTCCATGGGAGCTACTAAAACATATTATTTTATTTATACAGTTGCGAGAAGAGTTCTTAAACGTCAGAATAATATTATTCTAAAGTAATTGGAGATATAATATTTTTCCCTATGAAAAATGGACCCTCCAAATAATATCACAATTTCACGCCACTCAGAATGCTGGGAGTGGACGATTTCTATCCAACGTAGAAAGATCTTACTAACGGAAGTTAACGACATGTTATATAGCCCGGGCTATTTATATCAAAAACGTTTTAGGTTGTTCTGTTTCAGGCAATATTTATTACGTTAAAATGTGTAACAGTTATTGGTCCACCAATAACCGTGATTTTTTTTTATATTTCGTGCTACCCTGAATCGAGCGCTTATATTCTATATTTAAGAAAGACCTTGTATAATACACGATTATAAATTGAACATTTTTAATTTGGGTTTTATTCAATTTTGTAAAAAAAACTACTAAAAACCGGAAATCGTTTTCTTTAGAAATATTTTTGTTATTCAAAAATAAAATATAGTACTTTCTCTCAATATGTCAATTCGGCGTTTCAAATTGAAACAATATTGTCGGAACGAGACTAGTTTAATCCCGGCCCGTGCTTTGGTAGTCGCGGGGCCGCAAACGGGCACATCCGGTGCGCCTCCCTTTATCCGTGGCCGAGCGCCCGCTCGGATTATTTAAGGCGACACAGCCATGCTCCGCAGATTCCTGGCAAATCTTATCCGCAAAGCTTTCTTTGTCATTCTTTGTCTTGTCGTATTTACCTTTCTAGGAGGGTTCCGGAGGGGGGGGGGAGGGGGTGACGGCCGGGCGGCGGGCGCGGCTCTCTCTTGCCCTCGGGCAAACGAACTAAGAAGAACAAAGTTTCCGGGGTCCTGCCGCGGAGCAGGAGGACGAGGAGGCGGCGGTGGTGGTGTAGGAAGTGAAGGAGGAGGAGGTGGTCGCCGATAAAAGTTTCTCGCTCGGACACCGGACGGTATTGACCAAAAACGGAGCTGAAGGAAAAAAATAATTGAAATGAGGAATGGTGGAAAATTGGAGATGTCAGATGCAGCGGATTGATTTTAATAAAAATGTTAAGGTCGATTTGTCAAAGACACGGTTTGTCAATTATATTACGCGTCCTGGTCTGGATATGCGATTCGAGTGGAGGTGGGTAATTGATAGTGATGGCTCCTTTGATATTTTAGTAAGCCTCAGCAGCCAAATTTTATTTAAAAATAAAATAAATCGTCTTAAGTATTATATTTAATCAGAAAAACAATTGTAAATAAATTACAGAATCCAAGATATAATTAATATGTCAATATTTCATCTTAAAATTATATTTATATTTAGAAATTAATAACATTTTAGAAACATATCTCAAATAAAAACATTCTAGTGGTAATCCTTAAAATATATGTCATATATCTGTTATGCTAACATTAACTGCTAAAAATCCTCCAATAAATAGGATAAATAAATTATTATTATTAAATAAACTGATATGAAGAAACATATAAATGATTACGGATGTAGAAGGTGACACCAGCTTCATAACATGACATTTGTTCAATTTATTTGTTTTTATATGTGCTTTTAAGAAAGAAGACCAAAGAATACATTATAAATATATTATAGGAGAGATGGATAAAAATGAAGCTTAAAAAGATTGACATGACTTGTAAAGGGTTTACCTAATCCTTACTTTGTTGGATCTATTGAAGGAGAAGATATATACAAGTCTTTGCCAAATTGTGTCGAATGATTTTGCATATCTAAAAATAGTACAGCTGACCTTTTAACTCGATGTTTAGACGTTAGGATGGAGTGGAGAAGTATAGTTGACTTTTCTTAAAAGCAAACCAAATTGGTAATAAGTAAAGGTTTTAGTTGAAATATGAAAAATAGACATATTTAAATTGTCGGGATATCAGTTATTCTACAATGATGACACCCTTAATCAAAATTGCGGAACTATAATCTACATCTCGAAAAATTGTTCAAATATAAAACATGAGATTATTCAAAATAAATGCTTTAACATCATCCAAACCCACCTAGAATACTTGGAACACAGTTTTCTAATAACAGCTGTTTATAGATCACCATCAACAATAGAACAGTACTCACTATATATCCATGAAATATACAACAGCAAAGTAGATTATAATATACTAGTAGGAGATTTCAATATCGACATCTCATCGGAAAAAAAAGATGATGTGGAGTATATGAACATGATGAGCGAATTTGGTTTCAGATCTACTATAAATGAGTACACTAGAATTCATGGCAATTCTAAGAGCTGTATAAGATCACTTATTCATAAAAAGCAAAGAAGATACCGAAATGAATATTGTACCGTTAATCTTACAGTCGAACATTACTGACCACTTTACTATAATTTGCCAAATCGTATTAAGAAAATTGAGCAGACCAGAAACTTGTAATAGGCGAAAATATCATAGTGTCATTAATTACAAAAAGTTAAAAGAACAAATACAATGTGTTTCATGGAATACAATTACTAATGAAAATAATGTTGAAACTGCAACAGAAAACTTCTTTACCATCTTAAAAAATGTAATATAGGAAAACATGTGTAACATCAAAATTAAGAATAATAACCAAAAAAGAAGTGATTGGATAGCACAAGGTTTAATAAAATCAATTAATAATACAAACAAAATTTATATTCAACTACAAAGATATCCACATAACACAGATCTAAGAGAAACTTATATCAAAGTAAAAACAAATTAACGCAATTAATCAAACTAACTAAAGCAGAAAATATTTGAATCCGGCATATCTCCAAAACCATTCAAGCAAACTATTATTGTGCCAATTTATAAAAACGGAGATATAGAAGAGGTCGTTAATTACCGTCAAATATCTCTAATCTCAAATGTAGCAAAAATATTCGAAAAAGTACTGAAATCCAGACTAACTAGCTATCTCACAAAATATAAAATATTAAACGATAAGCAATACGGGTTTCTGGAAGGAAAATCCACCCAAGATGCTATATTAAAAATTTCAAACAGTAACTATAATTGTCTAGATCATAAGAACTGCTGTTTATGTCTTTTCATTGACCTCGCAAAGGCATTCGATACCGTTGACCATAATATACTTATTCAAGACCTTGAAGACATTAGTATCAGACATACCCCTTTAAATCTTTTTAAAAGCTACTTAACTGATAGGAAACAGTGTATAAAAATTAATGACACTTTTAGTGAATTAATAATATTGTCCATGGTGTTCCACAAGGTACCGTTCTGGGGCCCTTATTGTTCACTATATACATAAATAATATGTTTAGTGTACCAACCGCGAGTGAAATAACAAGCTGTGCTGATGACACTGCGTTATTTTGCAGTAGACAGTCTTGGGATGAAATTAAGACAAAGATTCAAGGGGACATGAAACTTCTAAAAGAGTGGTTTGATTACAAAAAATGAACAGTTAACATAAACAAAACCCATCATCTACCATTCTACATTAACAAGTCTAGCAAAACAACGTTCAGTTCAATAGCTTACACAGACAATTCCGAAGTCCATGAGATTACTCCTGTAATGGAATATAAGTATCTAGGTGTATATTTTGACAGTAATATGAAATGGAATAGACTACCTTGTAAAAAAACTAAGATCAATAGCATATACACTTAAGTTTTTAGGCAATATATTGGATTTTCAATGCTTGAAAGTGTTATATCACGCTTTGGCTGAATCCCATATTATATATGGTATAATAGCTTGGGGTGGACTGTATAATATACATCTTAACAATCTTAATATTATTCAAAAAAGAATAATAAAAATAATCTGTAATAAACCATTTATGTACGCGACAGATAAGCTCATTGAAGAAGCAAAATTGTTCGATGTAAGGCAACTATATTTTCTTTACGTTGCATTATATCAATACAAACATAAAAAAAATACTTAAATATAAAACTAATATATGTAACACAAGAAATAATGAAAACAAATTACTACTGCCAAAATTGAACACTACATTTGGCCAAAGAGGATTTGCTTTCTTGGGACCAAGAATCTAGAATTTTCTCCCGAGAAAAATAAAAATTATAAAACAATACATCACTTTCAAAAAATACCTTAAAGAATTTATAAATAACCAAACTCGATTAAGTATCCACAAATAATTAAAATCCCTGATAATTGTTAAATGTTAATTGTTAGTACATGTACGAAATTTGTATAGATGTATTATATATATAATATAGTAAGAGAAGAATTGTTTTTTAGTCGTTTTGTTTTAAAATTTTAATGTTTCTTTTGTAAATAATCACAAACAAGTGCTTGCACTTCAGTGATTCATGTTATTGATATAGTTAATTAGATATAGACATACAATTATGTATTTTAGACATTTTAAACATATAATTCTGTATTCTTGAATTAATCAATAAACATTACATTACATGCAGGAGTTTTAAATTTCTAATATAACAAAAAGGAGTATAATAGAATGAGATTTAAAAACAAATGCGGAATCACGTTTTAGCTTGAGGATACATAAAATTTGTGCATTGCTTCCATTGAATAAGAGTCATATTGTAGCAAAAGTTAACATTTTTTTATAGCAAACATGTGTATTTCATAGGTAATTTTTTAAGGTTCGATCTGAAGAATTTTTTCATAGCCTGGAGAACTTGGGGTGGTAATTGTTTCAATTAGCATTTTAAAAATTATATACAATGCTTTAATAATAATCATTAATAATTGATCATTTTATCAGCATAGGAACTAACAATGTTTAATAATGTCATGTGTGCCATTAATAATGTTTAATAAATAAAACTGATCCAAAGAGTAAGCCTTGAGGTATACCGGAAGTAATTAAAATTTAGTGAGATATAAAATACACTGAATTGAAAAATTCACTATGTTTTAACCACAAATAATTATTGTAAATATATATAGGCACAATTATATAAATCTAAACAATACAGCACGACTCGAGTCTCAACGTTTTATCTTCATTATCAAGTAAACATTAATTATTGTTAGATCAGTTGGGGACAGGGAAATGAGATTCACTTAGGAGCATTTAACTCTCCGAGTCAATACGATAGTATTCGGCACTTTTATGATATTATCGTGTCGTTATCAAGTGATATAGCATGTTGTATAAACAGAAATATGGGGTTGGAGAGGACAAGAAGTGATCAAGGCTACACAAAGTATTGAATATGTGAATTAGTGGATATAGAAAGAAGAGTGGTTAGATATGATTAAGAGAAATATATAAATATAAAGACCTACAGGAGTGTTGAAAATTAAAACCTCAAATTAAGACTTGGAAATACTAAAGAGCAGAGAAATAATTTACTTTTGAAGAAGTAGAATACTAAGAGCCACGGGAAGAATTATACGCATCAAAATAATGGTAATAGCCTAAATATTTTCATTTTTTATACAAATATCATACTAAACTGGAGAAGATAAATCTGTTATAGATAAAATGATAAATATTCAGAAATTATTGAGAACTAGTATTTAAAAAACTCAAATTCAAGTAACACTGATGTAAATATGGTTTCGATATTTAAGTGCAGAAACATTGAAAAATTATTAAATTGAAATTAGTAAAATATAAAAAAACATAAAACGTCTGTCAGAATAATACAAGAAGATGAATGAATAACATATAATAAACAAAATATTTACAATAAATGATATTAATAAGAATAATAATAAGTTTAATTAATTTCATATAAAAAAACCTTTATGGCATAACAACTTTAGCCTACAAGAACAATCTTCTATATTTGTATATACAGAGTGAGTTTTTTTCGATGTTCTCTATGGGGATCTCGGAAACTATAAGAGATAGAGAAATGGTTAAATGAGGAAAGAAGTGTAGATTCACGAGACGAATTAAATTCCACTTTCAAAGTTTTCAAAAAAGTCAAGGGTAACAAGATATTTTGAAAAAAAGTAAAACGTGTCAATTTTTTCAAATCAATATATCTCGGTTATTATAACAGATAGAAAAAAACTATAAAAGACAAAGTTTTAGATAATTTTATGCAGACAAATAAAGAATAATCAGAAAATTTTTATCGAAAATATTTTCCGAGATATGACGCAAACTTTCATTTTTTTAATGGAAACCATAGTTGGCTGTGACCTCATTCAAAAGGTAATTTTTTCTCTTTAATCCCATATGGCATACGACATAGTTATTTCTAAAAATAAGTGAGTTATAGTCATTTTAAATTTTATTATGTAAAAAAATGGGTAGCCATGAAAAAGGTGAAAGTAAAACAATTGCAGTTGTTTATAATAATAGCAATATTGCAATTATTAGTTTTACAGAGATAAACCAAAATGAAACAACAGTATAAGTAATTCTGTAATTATCAATATATCAATGGGAGAGAAATTTTAATATTAAAAAAATATGGTCAAAGAGTCCACTATTAATACTATTATGACATAATTATATCTTTTTAAAATTGAACTTATGGCTTTTTTGGCTATTCTCATGTAAATTGAATTAAATGTTTCAATAACAACTAGTTTATGATCCTCCACGGATTGATATGATTTTTCATATACTTTGTTTTTTTACATAACCCCACAGAAAAAATTCTAAAACGCGCAGATCGGGACATCTAGGTGGCCCTGGGATTGGTTTATTTCTTCCACTTATGAGTTATGATGTTAATCCAAACACACCATGGATTAAACCCAAATTTAATTTGTAGTTTTCTCTGAGAAACTTCTCGTGGTTTCTCTTGAGTTCATATATGTTCATTGTGGCGATTAAAAATACCACAATTAGTGAATCACGAATCATCTGTTCATAATATGTTTGTAAGAAACGTATTATCCTCTTGACAAATGGGTTTATACCACATAGAGAAGGCCATTTGATAATTACAAAATTATTATTCTTATGCTAGTTTTTCATTTTTGATTAACTTTGTAGAACTAATAATTACAATATTGCTATCATTATAAACAACTGCAATTGTTTTACTTTCATCTTTTTCATGGCTACCCATTTTTTATTTATAATAAAACTTGAAATGACTATAACTCACTTATTTTTAGAAATAACTATGTCGTATGTCATATTGGATTAAAGAGAAAAAAATTACCTTTTGAATAAGGTCATAGCCAACTATGGTTTCCATTTAAAAAAATATAAGTTGATTATTTTTTATTAATCTACATAAAATTATCTAAAACTTTGTCCTTTCCATTTTTTTCTATCTGTTATAATAACCGAGATATATTGAATTGAAAAAATTGACACTTTTTACATTTTTCAAAATATCTAGTTACCCTTGACTTTTTTGAAAACTTTGAAAGTGGAGTTTTATTCGTCTCGTAAATCTACACTTCTTTCCCCATTTAACCGTTTCTCTATCTCTTATAGTTTCCGAGATCCCCATAGAGAACATCGAAAAAAACTCAACCTGTATAAACTTCTATATAAAACATTTATTATACTTTTCTTTTTATCTTCCTCTCCCACCATAGTCTGGCCAAAACCTTTACACCAGCTACATCCTCTCTCATCCATTCTTTTACCTTCCTGTTTTCTCCCCAACCGCTCCTCAGGCATCCCTTCATACTCTTCTCCCAAATAACTCCATGTATCTATCCCATTCTTACACAGTGCACACCTACAATAACTCTCCCCCATCCAAACCTTCCTTCCTCTCTCTTCTGAACTTATTGAGCTTATGATCAAAATTTTAATAAAATCTAGCCAGTAGTTGGTTATTTTTCTTGATTTTTCCTTTGCACTTAGATAACAATAAATTTGAAGAAATAAACCAGTCAGTGAGTAACTAACTGTCAATTTCCCAAATTTAAAACTTTAATACATATTTATAAATAAATTACTTTGGCACTCATTTCCACTCCAAACCTCTTTAAATTTCGCTTCCAAATAATGCACTTTAATATACAATAATTTGAATATACGATAATAGATATGGAAAAATTTAAGCAGTTTTATTACCAAATAGTTTATTAAAATACTATAACCAAGTTCAAGAATCACTTTAGTCTAAAAGATAGTCCAGCTTTCATCAGTCTTAAGCTTTTATTCAAAAACTTAAAATTAGTTAGGTCATATAAATCAAAAAAAAACTCATAATTATTTTTCAAAACATTTAGGGTACAATTTTCTGCACTTGATTGCATATGGGCAATTTACATATGTCACATTGGATAGCAGTTTTCCTGATCTTGTTGGTGCATATGGCTCATCTTTTTCTCTTGCTTGTTTCAGGAGGTGGCTGAGGTTGCTCAGAAGTAGGATTTGTGACTCCCAGTAGTTCAGCAACGGTTGAGGTTCTTACATAGTCACTTCGCAAATTTAAGCATTTGTATAAACGTGTAGTCACGTCAGTTTTTGTATCCCAGCTTCATTCCTCTGACGCCAGTGTTTTTAGATACACAATATTTCTTTTCTGCCACAAAATCCTTGAGTTTTGTAAACAAATAGTAATCTGAAGAAGCTAAGTCTGGACTATAGGGTGATGTTTAAAAGTTCATCCATAATGGCAGACAGCCCGACAGATCGTTGCGAACGATCGTCATCATAGATGTTATCTTCCTAAGTTAATATTACACTAGCCCCGAACATTTTCTCCATACAAGTCCTTCAATTGATAATGAGTATCACAAAGTCATATATTTCTTGGTTGAGAAATATAATCATAATTGGCGACCTTCTTCATTTTCTTGAACATTATAAACAGTCACATAATCAGTACAATTAATACCAGCAACACTTATCTATACACACAGAAAGCTGAAATATAATTGAAGATCCGTGATCTGCTAATTTCAAAGGGAACAAATCCGGTAATCACAGCTGAAATTTTAAACCTATTAGAGGTATGCCTAAAACAAAATCATTTTAAATTCGATAATTCGTTCTTCAATCAGCCCAACGGCTTAGCGATGGGAAACCCCTTAAGCCCTTTACTAGCCGAAGTATTTATGGATCACTTAGAATCCATTATTAGCAAACACCCCCTTTTCAATAAATGCCTTTTTTGGGTGAGGTATGTGGATGATATCCTGGTAGCTTTTCAAGGTACAGCAAGACAATTAGATGTTTTCTTATCATATCTAAACTCAATACACTCAAACATTAAATTTACAATAGAACTCCAAGAAAATGAATCTATCAATTTTTTAGACCTAAACATACGTCAGAATAATTTTAAACTTGAATTTGACATATACCATAAACCAACCCATACTGATACAACTATCCATTTTAAATCCTTCCACCCCATGCCCCAGAAACTTGCAGCCTATAATTCCATGATCCATCGGCTGATCAATACCCCATTATCGGAGGCCAATTTCAACAAAGAATTAAATAGAATATTAACAATAGCTAGTAATAACGGATTCCCACTTGAGTTAATAAATAATTTATTGAATAAAAAACAAAAACGTCAAATAAATTCATTAATTTTCCCTAACAGTAACCTAAACCAAAATAAAAAGTATTGCTCATTAACATATATTGGCCCTCCTTCAATAGAAATTAGCAAGGAATTAAAATCTTTAAACATTAAAACATCATTCAAAACAAATAATTCACTACACAAATTTATAAATAACGCAAAAGACAAAACATCTAAAAATGAAAAGTCAGGCGTCTACTTGTTAGAGTGCGGTAATTGCCCAAAAGTATATGTAGGACAAACAGGCCGGAGCTTCGAGGACCGAATCCGTGAACATAAGAAAAGTTTCACATTAGAGAAAACAACATCAACCAACGCGAACCACCTTCTAGATGAACAACATCAATTTAATCCGGATTTCAAAATTTTACACACGTGCCAGAAAGGAAGAAAATTAAACCTCCTAGAACAATTAGAAATAAACAAATTTAATAAACGCCATATTTTACTAAATGAACACACGGAGCTCAACAATTCACCATTAGTAAATTTATAATTTTTGTACCTGCAATACCCCCACCATATTCATAGTGTTATGTAGTATTTAAGTCTCGATTGTAATAAATTTAAAATCATTATTCAACTGCCTGATGAAGCCACTGTGTGGTGAAACAATTGTAGCAGTATCTACAAAATAAAGCTAAACTCAAAACGATCGTGTTTTTTCATTATAAGTTCATAATGGAGTTTCGCCAAGTAACAGCCTTATCAATCCAACAATTGAAGATGTTATAATACATCCCTCGGCTACTCTAATCCTTTGCATGATGCAAACAGGTACTAGTTTCTTTCGATTCCTCATTTTTCTTTTGGAGATTATTATAAATGAAACTATTTTAAAATCCTTAAAAACTATTTATATTTCTATCCATCTATACTATTACTGAATATGCAACAAAGTTTCAACATTAAGAAATTCACTTTAGATGATACACTTGTTTCAGTTACATCTCATCAGTAGATCTTTATTATTAACTTGATTGTAAAAACGAACGAAACAGTTATTAAAGTAAATATAATAATGAACTTACTCTTTTCTTCTTCTTTTATTATCATTCAGCGTATGCAGATTTATTGGATTATGCATTATAATATAAAATTCAATGGGTGACCGGTACCATTCACTATTGGGATACAATTAATGGTGCTTTAGAGTGACGGGAACGATCCATTAAAGTAACAAGCTCATTTACACACACACTCATAGACACAAATTACACGACGAAAGGACCACGTGGTCGATAGCCAAACACTACCACTACTACCAGTCTATAAAATTCATAGTCTTTAAAGCTAATTTTTTTATTTGAAAACTTTTTATTTGTTTATGGTTCAGGTTTAATATTAATTAAACATCATAGTTATATGATTAACGTAACTTGTGGTGAAACGATTTTTATATTTTATTTTGTTTTTGTTTCACTGTTTGAAAATATAGAAACTATATTAAAGAATAGAAATTTTATATTATATTAGGCATTACAACATAAAATGTACATGAGCTTCGAAGAAAATAAAGTAGAAAGATGTAGTATTTATGAGATCAAGGGCAGAGATTGTAAATTTGTACTCGTATAGGCAGAAGTTTTAATACTAGAATAAATAAAAATAAAAAAATTGTTAACAAAATTTCGAGGGAACTGTTATAAAATTGTATTGAACGTAACTAATTTTTCAGTGACAGTGATTTTAGAATTTTGTTTTCAGGTGAGATGATTTAAATCTTAGAAAGGGTTTGGACATTAATGGAGCAATAGAAGGTGGAATAAATACGATCAATAACATCGAGGAAATCTGGAAATCCTGAAACTCCTCTGATATTGAGATGTAATAATTTTGTATATTAAATTTTTTCTACATGTCTCCTTACTAATGACCAACGGTCGAAACTAGTTGGGAAAAAATAGATATTAGATACCTTTCAAATGATCCAATAGCTGTATGTAAGCTTACTCATATAAAGGACTAAACTTGTTGGTTATGCAATAGTTGCTGATTAGACTACAAAAGATCTTTAATTTACTCATAGATCTTTATTTTTATACTTAGGGAATTGAGTTCTTATGATCTATACAGCTTTTAAGAGGAAATTTTATTTGACATAAATTGTTTATTTGATTTGATTGATCTTTTGATAAGGTTCGAATTCCTCTATAATTTTAAATATTTATATTTCTCCTTTCAAGACCATATAATTGTACATTTTTGCGAAGATAGTAGTAGTAGTAGTATGTGTTTGGCTATCGAAAACGTGTAAATGATTTGGCGATTTGTACCGGTCATCTATCAAATTGCTGACCCGAACTAACGATGCTGCTCTCTCTATCGCTATATAATGATATTTTCCTAAAATACGCCAATTATTTGTATATATGGGTCAGTGTAACTCATCCCATTGCTCCAATAAAAGGTTTAGTTAATTTGGTATAATGTCATACATATATTTTTAATTCATTCTTGGTAATTGGATATTAGAAAAATGTTACTTTTAATTTATTGTTAGAAACAAACAACACTTATATTAAAGATTATTATAAAGGTTAGATTTTAAATTATATATTTCTAATTGTGTTATACATGGGTCGTCAATTAATTTACGCATTCTTGGCTAGGTATGTAGATCGAGGAGAATGCGGTGTAGTCAAGAGGCGGCGGTTGCAGGAAGTTGGTTAAGAGGGCGCCCTTTGTGAGTGGAAAGGCCGCAGGTAGCCGGACGGCGGGAGTATGGTAATCGCGAGACAGTAGTCATACAATCGGCGATCAAAAGCTGTGCAGAAGTGTATATAACGGGGGGGCAGGATCCTGAGAAATTTCAAGCCCCTCCAGTGGACGCAGCCAATCCAGACGCGCGCGTTTATTACTTCCATAAATTCATCATATTCATAGAGCGCGGGGTCGCGCGGATTCCTGCCATTGGCGGCCTCGGGGGCGGCTAAGTGCCCCCGTGGCGCAATGCGGACTTCTTCTCTCCGCCTCGATATTAATATTGAATTTTTGTGTCTCGGGGAGTCGCGGAGTGCGCGCGCACCCGACTGGACATCGTCCGGCCGACGTCGACTTGGACGTCGACGGACCGTCCACGGACGGTGCGCGCCGGACCTCATTATATGGAAGTGAAACGATATTTACTGATGGGACCCCCTGGGTCCCCGAGTCCGCGCTAGTGGGAGACTGCCGCCCCACAAAAGCCCGCTCGCCTCGGCCCAGGAACATCTGAAAGATTTCAATTTAGCGCGCGCTGATGGAGCCCCGCCAGTATATACCAAAGTGCCGGACAGCACCCGCACAACTTGAAAATCAATAACACACATACATCCCCATGGCCTCTCACACACATCTTCGGGCAAACACTTGGCAGTGCACACACGCAACCCTCTCAAGGGGATCCCCTCTGTTGCATTATAAAGAATGAGAAATGCAATATCAACATCGTCTTGATTTCCCAATTCCCATTCCCTTTGACCGGACATCCAGGCCGTCTCTCTTCAAATATCCGTTCGCTCATTTTTCAATTCGGTCCACCTATTACCGTCCATCTTATCGCAGTCCTAGGAAGAGATGAGAAACGTGACGCCGACTTCATTTTTAATGCGCTTATAAAGAGAGACGGACGCTCGGCGTCGGTCCGAAAGCTACGTCGTCGTTCCCCCACCGCCAATCATAACTATGCTTTATGAAATATAATAAAGGCGCCCGGTATTATTGGAGGAGGGGGACCGACGTCGGCCAATGGAGCAAAAATATGAAATAATATGGAGGAGGCATTGGTTAGACGGCGTCGCGGGCGTCGGCGCAACCCGGATCGATAGCGTCCGCTCTATACACACGTGAGTCTCATATCATATTGTATATCGTCATTGGAGGACGTTCATAACGGCCAGGCGCAGAACAATACGGGGGGAAATAAGGGAAACAGAGAAACAAGAGCAGGGGATGTGCATATATACCACTTACCACAATCGCAGACTCCTCCGGTGGATGGGATAACGGCACTGTCCTCGCGGCATTAGCATGTACACTGTAATCAATAGAAAGTCGCGCCGCAACTACCCTCCGACGTCCACGTGCTCCTTCCTCGTGTTCACGCCGCCGCTGCTTACTATACCCAACTCCAAAGGCATTATTCGTTGGATCGCGCACTTTCTTTTATAAAATAAAAAAAAAACTAATAACAAATACGAACCTCATTATATTCGTAAAAAAAGATAAGTGGGATTATTTCATGTGAATTCTTATGATGATATTTCCTTACCTTATTATATGTATTTGTGCTGGTAGTGAATATTACTCATTATAAAGAAGAAATGGTAGAAATTATAGAAGAAACTTTTATTAATCAAATTTTTCAATCGGATATATAATTGAAAAAGACAATTGGTTTTCTGTTTATAGATTCAATTTCAAATAGATTATGAAATTATAAAAATTCATGACATTTACAACACAAATCAAAAATACTTTAATCCCGCCTCATGTTGTTTCTCGTTTGCAAAAGTTATAGCAACCATTGCTAATAGCTATACATATTGTAAATGGCGAAAATTAATTAATTCGAACAACTTTTCATCCCTTTCTACTGTGCAACCATATCTTCATTAAATAGTACTATAAATCACAGGATTATTGAAATTATGACACTTGTTGTGTTCCATGTTTTTATTGGCCGTTTCCTAACACGTGTTTTAAGTTATTACACTCATTTACAAAGGCGTACAAAGTTGATACTAATGTAGATGGTGTAACATTAATGTCTACTTTTGTATTAAGTTTCTACTCATTTGAAAATGAGTGTAATAACTTGAAACACGTGTCAGGAAACTGCCAATAAAAAACAGAAGTGTCATAATTAAAATCATCCTGTGAAATACCAGTTTCATCAAGCGTGTAGCCTAGGAAGTATTCATTTCACTACTATAAATACTCTACAAATATCTCAAAATTGGCTTTGATCCAAAACTTTTCATTAATAGACAGTAAAAACGGAACTATTTTAATAGTCTCTCAAAAATGGCTGGCTTAGGGTGATTTCTTTCGGGAAACCTTTAAGTATAAACTCGACAAGCCAATAAACAATTTTGATGACATTCTCCAAGCATAAAAATAATGCCAATATCCCCTTTTTTGAGTAAATCTTCATTTTTTACCAAAAAATACAACAGCGATGTTCAAACAATAACGATTACTAACGATCTAACACAAAAATGCAAAATAAGACAACTATAACAAAAGACAGGCTTTTTAAGCTAAAGTGACAGACTAAATTAATTATCTGACGTTTTTAAATGCCATAGAAAACTAGATACATTAAAATTTTTACTTAAAAGTACTAAAACGGTGCAATAAACAATATTTTGGCGTTTTCTGTAAAAACGAGAAGACTTAACACTTAAGATATAAATACCATTCGATAGGTAATTAAAACGTGCATTTGCTGATAAATTAATAAATATAGTGTTTCATTTAAATAAAGTTATAACTAGAGAGCGGATAAAAAAGCTTAAAAAATGTGAAAAAAAGCACTTAAAAAGGCACAAAATTTAGAGAAAAAAAGCATTAAAAAAGCATAAAAACAGGAAAAAGGCATAAAAACACGAAAAAAGCACTAAAAAAGCATTAAAAGGCACAAAATTTAGAGAAAAAAAGCATTAAAAAAGCCTAAAAACAGGAAAAAAGCATAAAAACACGAAAAAAGCACTAAAGAAAACTATATTTTCTTGATATGTTACACGTTTATCAACATATTTTACAAAGAAATTTGGCTTAAAACTAAAATAAACATACTTTCTTTACGCAATATATAATATCATGTAAGTATTTAAAAATTAAATTGTAATTTTGTATACGTTTCAAAATAACTAAAATCTATTCATAAAAACAGTAGATCATTAAATGTTGTTCTAAGGGTTTAATTGTAAAAATTATTACTTCTGACGCTCAATAAATTTTTGAAAGTAGAAAAGCTTCTCTTTATTTTAAATTATAGCTGGATCCATTTGAAAATTGCCATTCAAAATCAAGTTTAATTTATTTAATATTAAAAATCCTTAATTTTCAACGAATACTTCTTTCGATATTATTTTGATTTCTTGGCCAATGCATGCAGGTATTTTCTAAAATGAATCTGCTTTTATAAAGATTTGATTGTGTTGCTCACAAAATTTTAACGCGATTTTATGTAACTCAATTGTTTTGAAGGAAGCTCTTGTTTCTTAAGAACTGTTTAACAGTCTTTAACTGATTTGCTTGTCGTTTCGGGAAAGTTGTATATAACCTTATTAAATTCTTCAAAATTGTTCGCATAGTACATTGTAGCATATAGCCAAATTCCCCATTTTGTTAGCACTGGTTTATGGGGCAGTGAGATATCAGATAATGACTTCTTGAATAATTGTACTCACAGAAGAATATAAGAACTATTTTTCAATATTTAATTAAATCTACAAATGGAAATTTCATTCTTATAGTTTCGGAAATTCGTTTCTATTCATGTGCTAAACTTGTACAATGCACAAAATGCATTATTAGTAAAATTTTGTAACTTGGTATTGTCTACGGCAAAAATAAGCTTGTCAGTCCATCATTTATGAATTTTGCTATAATGTTATTATCAGTTTTCTTCAATTCTTTTGTATATATCAAAATACTGTTGGTCGGATGTCTTCATGTTAAACTCATATTATTAAATTAAACAAGTCTGTGGTTTCATCCAAACCACATATAATTATTGTTAATAATATCTTTAATTTTTTGTATGGTTTATAGTATCTAAGATCTACATAATTTTTTCTCGGGAATGCGTATTTTACAATATTTTCCCAAGAAAGATTTAAATGCATTATTTTGTAATTTTCTTAAAGGGATATTAGAATGTAAAAGTATTTTGCACAAATGTGAATTTAATTGAAGATGATGCTAAAGATTGTGAAATTGTGCTGTTTTGTTAGTTCAGCTTTGAACTTTTTCAAACGTTCTTGACGTAGTGTTGTTATAACATGTTTTACATACAAGTCTTGACTAGTTAGGATGCAGTTGGGAACTAAAATAAAACTTACTATTTTTAACATGCCTTACAAAATAATGTATAATTTTCACTTATTAATTCTGGATAGCCTCTAATTAATTCTTGTATTGTGGTTTTCACCTTTTGCATTATGGGTTAAATATACATGTGAATTATATAATATAAATTATCTGTGATTCCCCAGGTTAATACGATTCACGCATATAGTAATTTTTGATAAATAAGCAAAGTTTTTGGAATGTCAATTCAATAGTTTATGAATGCGAGTTTGAATATGAAAATTAACGAAAACGGTAAATATGCGTCGTCCCATCGGTACTTTTGCCGAGAGAAGGAAATTGATACGGTTGCAGAACACCTGATTATTAGCTATCACTTAAATTTGTTTACATTTAATACTTACTGGGGCCCCTATTTATTTTTTAACGACGTTTACATCCGGAATATCATAGGTGTGATTCCTATGAAGCGTTCGTCTGTATTATCTGAATAATGAGACGGTCTATTATATCTACTTATTTATAAACGAATTCATTGTAAATCGGTAATTTATACTAATATTTATTAATAATAAAATTCATTATAATTATTGTATCATATTATGAAGATTTTTAACAATTATGTTGTCAAAAGACACGAAGAAAATATATAATACAAATATAATCTATAAATGATGGGATACAGATTTTTACGAAAATTCTCTATTAGCACATTAATTTAATATCAGCGTGAAATTATTATTAAATGTTTTTTAAATGTTTAAGAAAATGCTCCAAATAAGCATCAAAATCTAAAAAAAGCATGAAAATAAGCATAAAAAGTCAAAATAAGCACAAAAAGTCAAAATAAGCAAAAAAGCCCAAAAAAACTTAGCGCTAAGTAATCACATTCTTCAAGATTCGTATAGATATTAAGAAATTTTTTCGATGCTATTAATATTATGGATAAGCATAATGCTAGAAATCCGCTCTCTAGTTATAACCATTTAAAGTTCTCATTTGTTTAATTCCAATTTTTTTACACCCGGCATAAGATGTCAAGTTTATTATACTTCGAAAATAAAATATGATTTATTGTTACATTTCAGTGTAAATTTGGTATGTATAACTTAATTATTTTTTAAGTATTTGAAACATGAAAATTAGGTTAAATTTTTACAAAATTCAAATTATTTCAAAAACCTTAAGGTTTATGTAATAAAAACCTTATTAAAACACACACTTATTTTTATCGAAGGATCCAAAAATGCAATAAAATACAGGGTGTTTCATTTAAAAAAAAACACAACTTTGATACTTTTAGGGTTTTTGGGACACCCTGTATATTATGAAAGCAATTTTAAAAATTAGCACTAATAGACCCTCATATATCCCCAAAGTGAAACTTTTTGAAAGTCACGTATTTTGGCCACAATATTCCGTGCCGTATAGCGTGAATAACCCTGTATATTTTCCTTTTTCTTTTATGTTATCTGTTAAAAAAAATCTAAAAATGAGATAAATTTTACTTCTATGTCATTACATAGGCTTAGATTTATAGCTATTTTAATATCATAAATTAAAAAAAATTATATCAACCTTTTTACAATTGAGAGAAAATTAATTTTAATTATAATATTAAATACTAAATTTTCTACTTAGTAGATCTTCTTGTCACCGTAATGCCATTATTTATCGACTGCGCCTAATCGATATTTGGAGATTGCTTTATATACAGTTCCATATTATATGTATATTACATATTAAATTTAATAATGTGAATGTCTTTATAATAATTTAAAATTATGTTTGTAATGAATGAGTGTAAAATTTTGATTAAACAGATTCAAATATACAGTTTTTTTAGATGTTCTCTATGGAGATTTCGGAAACTATAAGAGATAGAGAAACGGTTAAATGGGGAAAGAAGTTTAGATTTAGGACAAATAAAATTCCACTTTCAAAGTTTTCAAAAAAGTCAAGGGTAACTAGATATTTTGAAAAAAGTAAGTGTCAATTTTTTCAAATCAATATATCTCGGTTATTATAACAGATAAAAAAAACTGTAAAAGACAAAGTTTTAGATAATTTTATGCAGATTAATAAAAAAATTATCAAAAAAATTTTATCGCCATTATTTTTCAAGATATGACGCAAACTTACATTTTTTTTAATGGAAACAATGGTTGGCCATGGTCTCATCCAAAATATAATTTTTACCTTTAATCCAATATCACATTTGACATAGTTATTTCTAAAAATAAGTGAGCTATTAAGTTTTATTCAAAATAAAAAATTGGTAGCCATGAAAAAGATGAAAGTAAAACAATTGCAGTTGTTTATAATTAAATTTACATTAAAATTAGTGTAATTACAAACCTTGAGTTTTATTTACCTTACATATAATAAAATTTCACCATGTATCTGCCTCGTCAATTCAATGCTTATAATAATAGCAATATTGTAAGTATTAGTTTTACAGAGATAAACCAAAATGAAACAACAGCATAAAGTAAATCTGAAATTATCAAAATATTAATGGAAAGAAATTTTAATATTAAAAAAATATGCTTAAAGAGTCCACTATTTATTTAGTTATTTATTAATATCTTTGTACTCCTTTCTTATTATGGCAAAATTATATCTTTTTAAAATTGAATTTATGGATATTATGACTATCCTCATGTAAATTGAATATTAAATGTTTCAATAACAGCTAGTTTATGATCCTCCACGGATTGATATGATTTTTGATACACTTTGTCTTTTACATAACCCAACAGACAAAATTCTAAAACCCACAAATCGGGAGATCTAGGTGGCACTGGGATTGGTTCATTTCGTCTTTCTTATGAGTTAAGAAAAGCATCATTTAAATAATTCGTAAAGCCAACATGTTATGAGGCGGAGCACCGTCATATTGGAACCATTTCAATGTTGCTTGTAATGATAACTTTAAATAATCGAGCGTATCTTCAAATGTTTTCTGAAGAAAATGAAAGTAATCATTTCCACTTAGTGAGCTTTCAAACATATATAGACCGAGAATTCTTAATCCAAACACACCATAGATTAATCCCAAATTTAATTTGTAGTTTTCTCTGTGAAACTTCTCGTGGATTCTCTTGAGTTCATCTTTGTTCATTGTGGGAATTACAAGCATCACAATTAGTGAATCGCGATTCATCTGTTCATAATATTTTTATAAGAAACGTATTATCCTCTTGGCAAATGGGTTTATACCACATACAGAAGGCCATTTGATCATTACAGAGTTATTATTCTTTATGCTTGTTTTTCATTTTTGTTTAAACTGATGCATAAAATTATCTGAAAATTATCTAAAACTTTGTCTTTTACGGTTTTTTTTTCTATCTGTTATAATAACCGAGATATATTGATTTGAAAAAATTGACACATTTTTCTTTTTCCAAAATATCTAGTTACCCTTTTTTGAAAACATTGAAATTGGAATTTAATTCGATTCGTAAATCTACACTTCTTTCTCCATTTAACCGTTTCTCTATCTCTTATAGTTTCCGAGATCCTCATAGAGAACATCTAAAAAACTCACCCTGTATATATGATTTTGGTAATCGATGTATATTTCATAATGGCTCAGATTATTAAAATAAGAGAATAAATAAGAATCATAAAATTGTAAAATATAGATAAATAAAATATTACTGAGCCAGCCCTTCAACCACTTAAATAATAAACCAGAGTTGTGATTATAGAAACTGTGCGAATCAAATAAAATTTTAATGAATTAATAAACATTCTATTAAATATTTAATTATATTGGAACTATTTTCCATTGATTTAAGTGTATGATAGATTGCACCAACCAAGCCTACATTTTTATTATCATTTCAATTAAAACTCTGTTTCTCAATCGTTTAAAAACATCATCCAACTCATTGTGGTTTTCATTTCATAAATAAAAACACCATTCATAACTGTAGTTATCTTGAATATGTAAGGTGGGTGGGTGGCCTCTAAGCCATCCTTCAATCTCAAATACAATAAACAAGGATTGTGGTGACCGTTACTACATGGTAATTCATGATAAACACTTAACTAACGCACTTACTATGTTTTAACCACTAACTTAGTGGTTAAAACATAGTAAGTGCGTTAGTTAAGTGTTTACAATAAACAAGGGTTGTATTTGTAAAATCTGTGCAGAATTTAAAAAAAAATGTGCATTTTTACTTAGGGATTTGAGAAATCACTTTAAAAACTTTGTTAATTGTATTCTCCTTTTGAAGTACTTAAAGTTTAAGAATAACCATTTTTGTGGTGAATATTATAGTATTAAAAATGACGTGTTTTGTGTGCTTATGTTTGTGTAAATAAACTTGTAACTTTAACAAAAAAATAATTTACCCATTTCTAAAGAAAAATCCGAGTGTAGGACTTATAATAAACACCCACTTCCAGTTGGTAAAATTAATCCAGAAGCTTTTCTCTTCCAACAGAGAATAAACCCTCAAATTTAATTTTAACCTCAAAATCTGGTGCTTTTTAAGATACAGCACTTATAAATAATACACATACGCTTGTTTTTTAAAAATAGTTAGGATGGATTTTTCGATCATAAAATCCCTTATTACCTGATTATATATAAACTTGATTGATTGCTGAGGCACTTAAGCGTTGACAATCCATATTATATATAAACTTATCAGTTTCTTTTGCAATTCACTCTTGATAATGCCTTAAAAAGCGAAACTAGTCGAGTAAATAGAGACAAATTGTAAAACAAACCAAGTGGAATTTATTTTAAACCTTCATCAGCAATGAATTTTTTTATTGAAATTATAATCCCAATATCTTTTTATACTTCACATAGACAAAATAAAAAATACAAAATTGTAGTGATGTTCAATATACAACAGGTAAAATAATTAATTTTAAAACAGTGGTAATACTTAAACGCAAAATGTTTACTTCAATAGCAGATATAATAAGTAAACCAACAGACTATAAACTCCTTGTATTAAAAATTTCTTTTAATCGTTTTCATATCGCTGAATCTTCATAGATTAGTAGATTTTTTACTTTGGATTTGGCATATTAAATACTTTAATTATCTTAGAGACTGTATAAAATAGTTATCAATAAATTTATTTTGTTCAGTCGAATAACAAATGGTTAAAGGACATGTCTTGTATTATTTAAAATTTTGACAAATATAAACCTAATGAAAAAATAATCTGTTACACCATAACAATAATGTCGAACTTTTTAAATATGATAGACTCCGTAATGTTAAACACTTTATGTTTGATAATGAATAGTTGATAGTCGAAACTACAGTCACGTGTAATTAAAAAGTGGTAAAACAAAGTGATCCTTTTTGCGTTTATTAAATATTAAATATTAATGCACCCACCGTACCTAAAGCTCTACAATCTCTTTAGTAGCTTATTGACTTAGGTCGAATTAAAATCAGTCCTCACAAATTCCAGCTTCTAATTCCCTATCATCGCAATAATAATTCTTTATATAATATTTACATCTCCCCAACAACTGTTTCTCTGATTATCTCCATAAAATACCTGGGCATTACCACAGATAGCTTTGAACTAAACTAAAATCACAACTAGGGCTAAATTATACAGATATTTAACAAAAATAACAGAATATCCACCAAAACAGCCATAAAAATTTAAAAAAATATTTATCACATTTTATTTGATTATGCTAATGTTCTTTTATCCAACTAGCAACAATATTTATTTAGCAAGCAATCTTCCCTAAAAACATTAACCAAAAGCCACCCCCCCCCCAAAACCTCTACATAATCCTTCTGAATGCATTCTGTACCTAAGTAAAAAAAATTACAAAAATTCCTTCAACCGATACATATACTACTTAAACAAATTCGATTAACCTAATATACAAAACCCCTTCATTCACAACATTCGAATTAATTTTTTTAATCTTCTTCTTCTGATGCCTATCCAATAATGAATGTTAGCGATTACATGTTCCATTTCTTGCTGTGTCAAAAAGTTCTTCAATTGTCCTCATGCCACTCCATGCTCTGATTTTTGACAACTTCAATAATTGTTTTATTACCCCAGAGTAAATTTGACCTTTACCTACATATGGGTAAATAAGATAAGGTCAGTTTACATTAAAAAAAAAATAATGAACGAAATTAAATGTTCTGTTGAAAAAATAATACAATGCTTTTAATTAATTTTTTAAATTACTTTAGTAACTTTCATTTATATATTTAATTGACTGGAGGTTTTACTTCAGTCACTGTTACTGCTTCAGTTTAAAAAATACTGAAAATTGTGGTTATTTTATTTAAATTAAAAATATGTATTTAAAATGAAGTGCATTCTAATTAATGTAATTAATTTATTATAAAATAGTATTTGGTGAGTATAAAATTACGCATGGTACAGCGAAAGTAAATATTTATATTAAATATGATTTAGAGTTCAATATCTTAACTTTTCCATAGAGTATTACTTCTTTAATTTTTGTGTTTAATACTAACGTTGATTAAAGGTTTAACTTTGATAATGATCCATAAAGACCGGAATACGTTTCATTTACCTGAAAATAAAGAAATGTAACACAGCAAGAGTTTTACTCCCAATTTCATTTGTGTAAATAATGATTGTTAACCTAGCTGGCAACGAAATCTTTTTATAATAAAATTCATGACAGGATAGGTCTATACCCCAGAGAGATTGTATTTTTAATGTAATTGTTATGTTAAAGTACGAATAAAGATTAACAAAATTTATATAGCTTACTTTAGACTAACATATTGTCAAAAATGTTTGACAAAATGTATTGTTTTGATTAACTTGCTAATTGCAGTTTATTTTGTTTTTTTTTTTTTTAGATTTTCCGTAGCTATGCCTTTAGCTATAATATTTTTACTACTTGTCAAATAAACAAATAAAATGCTATTATAAATTTTTGAAAATATCTACAACGTAGAAATATGTATAATTTGGCCACAATATTTTGCATCAATAAATAATTAAAACTGGCTTAGAAATATAGAGCAATTTCTTGCAATATTTTCAATCTAAAGTAATTGATGATTACATTAAATTTTATAATTTATATCAATAATTTCTGCTTCACAAAAACCAGAAAACAAGAAATGTTGTCGTTACGTAAAATTTTCCCCTTTGATATTTGTTTAATATAAATGATTTTCGTTTCCATTTTCCACTAGTTCGTTTTATTTGTGATTCCATGTGTATTAGTTTTTATTCACCGTCATTAATTTATAACCAACTTGTGTTACGTTTACAATATCTTTTGATTTGTTTTTATTTGTCATTGAAATTTTTCCTTTTTCTGCTATCATATTTCACGAGAAAGTGTGAACGCCTTCAAGATATATGCTCTAAATTTCAAAGTGTTTATATTTGATATTTGATATTTATTTATTTATCCAATGTGAATATAATATAACTTTATGAGACTTACAAATAATTCTACAGGTATATTTATGTATGTATTTTTGTGTTATATTTTTTTCTATAGATCTTGTAAAGTAAATAAACTGAACTATATACGTTTTTTATTTGTCAACTTGTTGCTTTTAAATGTGTGTTTCTTTATTTTATATTGACTCTATTTCTATCACTATAATTTCTAATTTCTTTCCTTTGTATTTTCTACGTCTAACTCTTTAATACATGTGTCTAGTACTTTTTTTATATCATCAATTCTCTTCCTTCTCTACTTTTTCAATTCGTACTTTTGGTTTTTTTTAAATATTTGTTTATAATCTTTATTATTTCTTGTTACTTGTGTTTTCTTAAAACATGTCCTTCGTCATTAGTTTTAATTACCTAATTTCTTTCCATTTGCTTTTATTGTTGTTCTTGCCCTCATAGTTTTCCTATTTTTTCTATCCATCCATCAGAATCCCTTTCTTCCCTTTTTTATTGAACTTGAATTAGTGAATTCATACCATCTTTGAATTCTTTGAATGGCTTCATCAACATTATTGACTTTAATTTTAATTTTTTTATAATTCGAACTGCTAACTGCTAAAATATGTTATATCCAATGATGTATATTTAATAAATATATATTTTCTAGCAAATCAAATAAAGTCGTAACCCTGAAATAAAGCTTTATCAGTTTGATAAACTTAAGAAATAGACTACAGTAAATACAATTTTGATAAACAATAATTGTTGAGTGCTGTGTAATATCCTCTCCAAGCGTGGACCAGCACGCTCAGTGTAGATAACCGAGTGGATAGTCCACGTCCCACGTCCGGCTCGTTAAGTTAGCCCCCAATAGCCCATCATACCAGATGAGTTCGTTATCTAAGAAGACGATCCGTCCCCCGCACGTATTTCATCCGCCATCTATCGCCCCGAAAGCCTCGAAAAGCTTAACGTCCGAAATTAGATTATAGCAACTCCCTACAATAAATAGATAATACCCAGATACATCGAGAAAAACGAGAAGGAACGAGGAAAGGAGAGAACGCCGCGTAGGAATTAAAAGTAAATCGAGTCGCCCGGCCAGCAATAATATTCGCAACTGAGGGAAAAGTGAGGAAGGTGGCGTGGGTGGGTTGGAAAGGGGGGTTTAGGTAATTCTATTGGAAAATTGGCAGCCACACACGCACGTGCAAACTCCGAGGGGATTGAGCGAAACCGCGCAACTGGAAATTATATTAAAGTGTTCTATCTACGTGTTATATCTGCACAGCAACGAATCATCTCCCTGCGGCTTACTGCACAAAACAAAGTTACATTTCGTCGGCACAAATTAAATTTTAACAGAACGTAATTGAACGCTGAATGGCGCTTTATACGCTTCCAGCATTCCACCTATTTTAAGCTTAATACAGGAACCGCAAATAATTGTAACCCTCCATGTTCGATCAACAGATAATATAAACTCTCTTACCTGTGGAATCGACGATGGCTACAATTTTGCCTCCATTAAATCCTACCTACCGAAGTTACATCATTTCACATACGTATATACATACATCACACACATACAAAACCGATAGACATTTATTTCAGATACTTATACATCTATGTGAAAGCACTTACTTGCTTTTTTTATTCAACTATTATATCTATAAATAATATTAACTCTTTGTTTTTAAATATAATATAAAAATAAAAGCAATTTCATTGCTATATATAATATGAAAACCAAACTATTAGAAATTAGAAACCTACATTGTTAATATCCTCCTAATAAATATATTGGTACTGTAGCTATAAATTCAAGAAAAAATTGAAATGGAAATGGAAATGGATGAATTAAAAAAAAATGCTTTAGAATTTTAAAGAAACATAAAAATTCATACAGACACACTTTAAAAAAGGTACCATTCGAAGCTTGGATTTTATAAATGATATAAATCTGGTTAACAAATCCAAACATTCACCTTGACATTACTTGATAGGCAAAATGAATATTATTCTAGCCTTCACCAGACATATACTGGGTTTTAATGTTTTATATGGTCTTTTTTAAAACCAAATGTTATATTTCAAAAGTTTGTAAGGATAGAAAACTTCAATTCACGACAAAATATTATTAAGAACCATATGTATAAACTCTCAAATACCTTGTGAACCTTCTCCTTTTCTCATTCTTCCTTAATTTGTTTTTGATGTCCATACCAGTCAGTTTTTTGATGTTCTTGTAATAAAGGGTTTTCCAATAAGAGGTTTCATTTTGAATAGCCCGCTATACTTTTGCAGCTGTCATCTTTTGATATTTGACAAGTAAAAACTACGCCATTAGTAAAAGTGCTACGATACACGCTTCAACAACGCAATGAAATTGTTAAAATTCACTACAGAAATGGTGAAAATTTTGCAGTCACAGTTCGTCAAACTAAAGCACTTTTGGGTCGTCGTGAAGCACCTTTTCGGCCAGCAATACTAAAACTGGTTAAAAAATTTGAGCTGTTGGGACAACTTAGTGATATGAAGAATCGAAACAGAGTGCGTCGCTCAAGAACAATTGAAAATATTGCTGCTGTAGCCAATAGTGTTAACGAAAACCCAAGTTTATCGATTCCTCGTCTATCTTTGAAATTAGACATTCCAAAAACGACATTACACCGTATTTTGCATAAAGACTTAGGTTTGAAGGCTTTTAAAGTTCAGTTAACATAAGAACTCAAGCCGGTCGATCACCAGCAACGTTGTATTTTTGCTAATTGGGTCCTTGAAATGCATCAAAATGATCCGGATTTTCATCGAAAAATCATCTTCAGTGATGAGGCCCATTTTCACCTCGGAGGCTACGTGAATAAGCAGAATTGCCGCATTTGGGGCTCGGAAAATCCAAGAATGCTTATTGTAAAGCCTCTCCATCCTCAACGTGTCACTCTTTGGTGCGGTGTTTGGACTGGCGGTGTGATTGGACGTTACTTATTCGAAAATGAGGCTGGTGCAACTGTTACGATGAATGAATTGCGCTATCAAGCTATGATTAATGATTTTTATGGCCGAAATTAGAAGATATTGATGTGGACGACGTTTATTTTCAACAAGACGGCACTACGTGCCACACAAGCAACGAAACAATCGCAATTTTGATAAGTTTCCTGGGCGTGTTATTTTGCAAAGAGGTGATCACAATTGGCCTTCGAGATCTTGTGACTTAACACTTTAATACTTTTTTCTTTCTTTTTCTACCTTAAAGATGGAAGTGAAGTTATCGAGGATATACAGTCGCAATATAACATGCGGTAACAGTCTTGCGGCCATTTGGCTGATATCGTTTTCCATCGTTAATGGCATACCTTTCTCTTTATAATGAAATAAATATCAATTGATTTCTCTTAAAATATACTCGTTTTTTTTTTTAAATATCAAAGTGAAATCTCTTATTCGAAAACTCATTAGTAGTAGACTTATAGAACACTTTATAAGTTAAAGTTAATTTTGAAGATTCCTATATTTCTAGTATAACCTTTAAGTTATAATAAATTTCGTTTGCTATTTAAAATATATTATTCTTTCGTCCCAATTTTTCTTTATCGCTACTAATAATTATTTGAATGATTTTTATCTGTTATAAATCCATATTAATTCTATTTTAAATATTTTTGATCATCACACGTTGCAGTGATCAACAATAAAAGTAAAACCCTTCCAACTGTCTTCTTTTATTATATACAATCTATTTTATTTTAATTATTTGTTCAATATTTCTCTATGGATCTTCTTCATTATTTGCTGCTATCACGTGTACATATGGAAAACTTTTATTTTTTTCAGATTGTAGTATCCAAAATCTAGTTTTTTATTGTTTTCTTTGATAAAATCTAGGAAGTTGATCCTCATTTCTTCAAAAACAGAAGCTTTACTAAAGTTCTGACTACATCAAGTTTCATTTCAAAGGTTACATTAATCATTTTATCTTCAAATTATTGGATTTAATGTTTAGTAAGAGGAATCTTAAATTAAAACTACTCATTCAAAACCTATAATTGAATCTAGTTTTATTTCACATAAACTTTCAGACTATAAAATTCTCTTTTTTAGTATTTTATAGAATATACGCCCCGATTTTAAATTAATGACCAGATTATTTTTCAAAACTACAGAACCTTCTGATGCATTCAAATATGATTTTAAACCATGAGTCAATTCAAAATTCTAGGGAAAACTATAACTATATCTAATCACCATATAGCAACACCACATCATTTTTTTCTTATGTGGGAGCTCTGATTTTTCTTTTGGGGTTTTGGCTAAGTTGTGATAACAACAATACAAACATTGGGGTTTTCTAGTTTACATTTGAATTTCTCGCCAACTTTCAGAACATACGCAACTCATTCTTATATAAAGCCTCTTTACAATTTCTGGTCATGCTGGGGATCAACAACAAACTCTTGTTTCTCTTAAAAATCCCCCTATAATATCAATCATCTTGACCAAATCTTGATTTCGAGATTTTCTTTTAGATTTCTGGTCACGTTATAAGGCCCACAACAATCACTTTTTGTTTTGGATTTCCTAATATGTTGCGAGGTCAACAACAAATCTCATAACTACCCTTCTTTATGTATTTTCCTTATTATTAATATTTTTTTTTAGATTTGTGGTTACAACATGTCAACAACACACTAGAGGGAAAAGTATGTTATTAGCCTGTAGTAACCAAAAATCTAAAATAAACTGGATAAAAACATATGAAGAGGAAGGAGATTTTTTGTTGTTCTTATGTGGGATCTCCTCCATTCAGTTTTTTTTGTTTATTATCACGTTCAAATAAAAACAAGATCCTTCTACACTGCAATTTCTTCATATGAGTGATTTCTTGTTTTTCTTCTAAATTTCTAGTTACGTTGCAAGGCATAACAACACACCGACCCCCATAAAGTTATATTTTAAGGTGCGTTTTTCTTTATAATTTCTAGTCACGATGCGAGGTCAACAATAAACTCACACCTTAAACTATGATTTCTTCTAATATGGCATTTATAGTTTTTTTTTTGCTAGCTAAGCTCTCACAGGGATTTCTTCTAATGTAGATTTTCCGGTTATTTATTTTGGATTTCTAATCACGTTGCAAGGACAAGAACACTTTCCTCTGCAACTTTTTTTTATGTAGGTTTTTCAGTTTTTTCTCCCTTTCTGCGATTTCTTTTTATATAGGTTTTCCAGTTTTTCTTTGGGAGTTTTTTCCGGTTTTGAGGCTCACAACTGTTCTCTTCCCTCTAATATTTTTTTATTTGAGTTTTATAGTTTTTATTTTGGATAACTTATCACGTTGCGATACCAAAACACACCTCACCTCTTGCGATTTCTTTTCATGTAGCGTAAACATGCTAACGAATACGGGTGGTAATTTGATATATAAAAACCCTGACAGCAGGGTCACGAATAAGAACCGTAAATGCATTCGTAAGTTTGAAGCTTAAAATCAATTCAACGTTTTATTCCTCGAACTATAATTATATCACAGGTGTTTATGATATTGCTTTCTTTTGGAATTTTAACTATAAATATAACATCTGATCTATGGATTAGTTGCCATTCGAATACAACTTAGTTATTGTGGATGTTATGATCGAAACTAGAAGAAAGTTAGGAAAAGTTAAGTCCAGAAACTATCATAAATACACTATGAAAGTAAGAAACCTCATCTACCAGAAATTATTGCGAAAACAGAGCCTACAAAAATATTCAAACTATAAAATTCCCCTTTTTAACGTTTAACATAAATAATGATCATTTTTTTAGAGATTAATAAATGCTTTGAAATTGATGATAAGATTATTATTTTAAAACATGATTCTACTTCTTTCAGAACATACAAAATTTATCAGGTTGTTAATATCAACTTTTGTTTAGTTACAACAATCTTAAATTTAAACTTTCAAAAAAGTAGAAAGCTCTAACTACATCTAATCCCCCATAGCATTTTATTTTATCTAAAAAATATTTAGACGTTATGACTGCACCCAGGTATATTTTCAAATCATGAGTAAACTTTGATTCTTTCACCAAGATTGTTTAGCAATATCAATAAAACTTTAAGACACCAAATAGTCTTGTCGAAGGTCTAACTACATCTAATCAATTCAGAGAATATTATTTCACCTAGAAAAAAATTCCCCTTGTTTAATTTTAAAAATGCTTTGATTTTTAAAGGTCAAATAATGATTTAAAATGAATAACCGGAATATTCTGCAAAAACTATGGAAGCTTTACCAAACTAATACATTCAAGCGTAATTGCAAATCATGAGTCTGGTTTCTTATTTCATCTTAAAATTGATTTTTTAAGTTCAATTGTTGCCCAATATGCTCCAACTAGAACTAATCACTTAAGAGCAAATCATTTATCTAGAAAAATCTTCATAAATACATGCATCAAATACTTTGCGAAAGCGTTATTAGATCTAGTTGTCTATAGGTTTAATATATTAAAAGCATCTTCTGATGTGAAAGATCTTACTATACACCAGCACTTACTAGAAAAAGTGTGATTCCGACAATGATAGGCATTAAACAAACTGCAAATAATTATCTTTGTAAGTTAAAAAGCTGTCACAATACGTCAATATGCTTTTTATCTGAAATAATAAATAACTGAATAGTTGAGGCTGTTAGTTGTTGAAAGTTCATTCATTTACCAGAGTGATTAGAATATGAACTTAGAACAAAACATTAATTTTAAACTTTGACCATCTCAAATTTAATTTTTAATACATATTTAACAAAAAAAACTAAAAGTACTTTATAAATAAAACTATGATTTTCTTTAAAAGCTCTGAAAAACTCTAACTTCAACCCCATATCTAGTTTACAAAATAAAAACATCTGCTAATTTGATAGCTTTTGGAACTAACCTCGCTTAAGCTCCAAATATGATTATTTTTAAAGATAAGATTTTTCTTGCTCAAATAAAATGATGAGTATTTCAAAACAATTCTAAAATAATGTTTACGTTGACTAAGATATTGGAACACACACATTCTTACTATAAAACTTGTCTCACACTGAGAAGTTTTAATGCATCAAGTCACACAATAATAACCTCTACTGATTTAAAAGCTTATGGAACTAACCAGTTGTCTCACTCAAGTTTTTAGTATGATTATCTATAAAAATACTTTTAATTTGGTTTCCTTCCTATTTTTATTTCTGTCATATGTTTTTTCTCAATTTACTTTTGAAAGCATTTTCTAGATCAACAAATGTTATCAACATTATCTCTTTATCCTATAATTCTTCATATCATATTTTTATTGAAAATAAATATAAATAAATATGCTCCTGTCAAGAGTGGCCTGTTCTTAAGCCCCTTCAAAAATGTTTGTATCATTTTCAATTTCCTTCTTTACTCTAAAACCATTTCATTCTTTGTTGTCTTCTCGTTTGTATATTGGAAATATTATTTCTTTTCTATTCTTTTGGTTCTTTATTTTTATATTATATAATATTTCTTGTCTATTTTGTTAATAATATTTTTATTTTTTCCTGTAGCATTTCTCTTTGATTATTTTACTCATTATTCCTAGCCAGATCACATGGTTTTATGTAAAAAAATTATTTACTGAAAATCTACTAAGCTTTTCAACTTATAATCTAAATGTATTTATACGTAATAAATATTTGGAATATTTTGTGAGGAAGATTAATCAAGTATAAATACTAATATTAATCCCTCTCTATTTTATCTATATCTCCTTCTTTTATAGTAGTTCATGTAAGTGTGTCCTTCCATTAAACTATTCAATTTTTTAATCAGATTAATCTGAATTTGTGATACTTATTCTCTTATAGTTCTGTAAAATAACTTTGGAATTCCTCTAAAAATGTTCTTGGATAATCAATCCAAAACGTTCAAAGATCTTAGCTCTTAGCCACATTTTTCTATTTTATGAACTAGTGTTATCTCTTCTTTTATCAACTGATTTCATAAATATGATTGTTTCTGATTGTATTCTTCCATATACTCTATTTGGTAGCTTCTGTAATTTTATATTTATAGTTTATCCATAAAAACACGATTTAACTTTAGAAGTTTGGATTTTGTGTGCTACTTGTTGCTCTGCCTTTTCGATTCTGGGTCATACTCGAACATCAAGGATTCGTCTCATATTACGACAGTTAAAAAAATCAGACTTATTTTAAATTAGGTCCAACAATCCTGACAGCGCGAAACTTGAAGTGCTCTCTGGTCTTCCGTCAACCTTGCGCATTTGCAGATCCTCGGTCACTATCCCATGTACCGCAAATGTGCTCACATTGTCAAAGATTTGCTGGGTGCTCATTACTCAAAACGCAAAACTTCTTATTCACGATTCACGTTTTATTTTCTTATCTTCTGGCCATTGTTGGGCATCAAAAACAGAGTTCATCGGTGATCTCCTCCGGTTTCTCCTTGAACGCCTCGTGCCATTTCCCGGACTGTGACCTTGAAATGCAGTCATCCTCGAAGGCTCCTTGAGGCTTCTCCAATCTCCACACAAAACTTGATTGCGTATCTCTGTTCAAACGAACGCTCCATCGCGCCGTGTTACAATGCCGAAAAACACACTTCTCATGGAGGCACGTCTCTCTACTAGACTACTAGGGCCTATTGCATTGGTAGGGCAAACCTTTCACCAAATTTCACGTCATAATAAAATCATGCACATTACTTTCATAATAGACCCTGTACTTCTTATATTTATGGGTCATTCAATTTATCCATTATCAATTTTAGCTTTCGTCAGTCTTCATGAATATCCATTCCTTTCCCATTTTGACTCTTATATCCCTTATTTCAGTTCAATCGTTCTGCTTTGGTAAAAAGTAATCGATTATTGATTTTTAGTTTCTATTAATTTCTACTCAAGTAAATATGTATTATATCCTTATGCTTATTTTTTAATTATTTGTAACCTAATCATAATTCTAAAGTCGATTAGTCTGTTTAAATTATGATTTCTCACTTCTTCTTCATTTCATTAAATAATTTATTCTATTCCTCTTTTATACTTTCCCACTATCGCCTAATGGTCCTATGTTATGTATGTGTTTTATATGTATAACTCTTTTTTATAATTCGTCTTTTTCTTTTATTTCTAAACGTAAACAATTGGATTATGACAAATGGGCATGGTACAACATATGTATCCCGGCGCATTCGCCATTAATGTCTTGTTATTACTTAACCGTTACGGTAAACAATTCTGGTGGGTAAATTATAGACGCAAATTTTATCAACATTGTTTTCAGTTTATTTGTCGACATACGTTTTGGTTCACATATTGCAATTCTGTTTTAAAGGTACTAGTTGGTAAACCATGGATTATAATCTAGCTTAATTCTTCAAAAATGAATATTTATCACAGCAACTTTTTAAGTGCCTCTAAAATATCAAAGACCTATTTAAAATACAATATACAATGATTTTGCAAATGACCTAAACGAAGCAGTAAAGAAGAAAAATCGTTTAAAAATACTATTGAAGTAATCAGATTTTAAAGTACTGGAGTGGACAATATAAAGGATTTTCGGTTGGGATGGAGATTAGACACATGGTAACTAAAATTATTCTTCAAATAATTTCATAATCTAAGGGAAATATTTTAACTAAAAACAGACAAATAAGAAGATATAAACAGCATTTGGTATGAAGATTGAAGTCATAGACATAGCTATAATAATAAACCATTTTAAGGTAGTGCTAATATAACCTTAGTTTCTTCTTTCACTATATAAAATGGAGGAAAACTTCTTACCAATAATGAATTGAACGTAGCCCTAAAGATTCTATCCATAATTATATCAGATCAGAAAATTGGTTTATTATATAATTTTTATATGAATGGTTAAAGAACATAGCATTGGCATTTTCAAGATAATATCTCAACCTTTCAAATCATATAACCCTACAAATTATTAATGTAAAGTAACATTATTAAATTTGTAATACTCCTAGCGAACCTTAAGGTATGGCTTATTACAAACCTTTAAAGATAAGTGGAATAGACACTCGATGACAAAACAAAAATTTTGGCACTGTACCAAAAGATAGTTTTCTCGAAACATATTAAAAATTTAAAACTTAAAGAAAAATCATCAAAAGTAGCTTTAGAACATAGATCAACACAAACAATTAAATACAAAGATTGTGATTTGAAAGTTGGGTTCAATTATTTAAATGTGCAGGAGAAAAAATATAACAATAAAATTTAGTGTTTCAGCTGAATGAAGCATTGAAAAGCAGAGCCCTCTAATGTGAGTGTCGAGCAGACTTTTACGAAGACACAGTAATTTTGGAAAGGTCTGGAAAAATTTTAGATACAAGTGAAAGTTTTGGTTTATACTATTCCTATTTAGAGCAGTAGAATTAGTGCCTTTGGATCGATCACAAGTTTTAAAAAAGACTTTCTAAAGAACCAAACAAAAGAGTGTTCATTGTGATTTTAGCAAATGCCGGGTTTAATTTTTTAAATGTACCTATAAGAAAGCAAAGTGTAGATAAAACCTACGAAAATATAAATATTAAATTAAATGTTTCAGTAAGGAAAGAAATTTAATAACTCGAAGTTTTGGAAACAGAAGCTCTATGACGTTGTCTCGAAATAGGAAAAATCCTAGAAATATTACCTTTGAGCGAGCATTGAAAAAACTATATAACAAAATAAAGATTGTGACTGTAGAAAAAGCTGGGTTTAATTAGTTGAAATTCCTTTGCAGGAGATTTAAATGAAGAGGAAACTCATAAAAATTAAAAAATTAAATTAAATGTTCAATCTAGAAAAGACATTGAAGGACTCGAAGATTTGGAAGCAGAAGGCCTTTAAGGTTGATTTTCAAACAAGTATTTTTAAAACCCGAAAGGCAGCAATTTGCCTCAAAAGATTTTAATTTTGAGTAACTTTTAGGGCAAAATTCAAATGAAGAATAGCAGGTTTTCTAATTGTTTTTAAATATATCTACATAAAAGCAAAATGAAAACAGAACTCATAAAAAATATATATTAATCAAAATAAGAAATCGAAATACAAGAAACAGAATTTTCAACATTGATTTGCACATAAGCATTTGTAGAGTCCATAAAATTTACTATTGTAAAAAGGCCTAGCAAAATAGTTCAGATTCAAGTGAAGGTATTGATAAGGACACTTTAATAAGATTTCGATTTGCACCAGCAGTACCTTTGAATCAAGGGTGTGGCCCAAAAGTGGGAAAAAGGTGCAAAACAGAGCACTGGATAAACAGACCAGGTCAAAGCAATCAAAAATGTTTATTGACCTCTTGCCAAGCAGAACTAAATAGCTCTTGCGTCTCACTAAAAGCGAGAAACGGGTTCCCTAACAGAACATTTCCCAGTGAAGTACCTTCACAAAATAGATTTCTAGGAAGTTAATTGACTTTACCAAGGAAATTGGCTTCCTGGGAATATACTAGTAATAGGATATTAATACAAAAGATCTAACCAGGTCGGTGGTAAAAGGCTGTGTATAGACAAACGACTCCGTCTAACCTAATCTAAGTTGAATCAACACGCGTATTTTGTTTAATGTTCTTATAAACAAAAGAATACAGGTTGCAATTTTAGGAAAAGCTGGGTTTATTTATGTGGGATTCATCTACATGGAAGCAAAATAAATATATAACCCATAAAAATATATAAATAAATTTGATGTTTTCGCTAGAAAAGCTATTGAAGGATTCGAAATTTTAGAAATCACTTAGGCGACTATCTCTATTTCTAAAGAAATATTAAAAACTAAAATTATTTAGGTAACTTTTGAATGCAATACTTTGACAAACAATAAGAATATAGATTGCTAGGTTTAATTATTTTGAATTAATTAAAATTAAGACAAAACATATGAAAAGTTAATATATATAAGACAACAAAGAAACACAGAAAAATAATTTATATTCAAATAAAATTTTTGATGATTACTTTAAGTGCAAAAATCTGGTTCAGAGTAGACTTTGAATCTACTATGAGTTTTAAAAAGACTTCTTAATAGTCATAAAGCAAAATGATATGGAAATTAAAATTTCAATAGCCACTGAGTTCAATTATTTGAGATCTATCTACAGAAGAATAAAATAAAAATGAAACCCAATAAAAATTTTAAAAAAATTACTTTAATATTCCAGCTAAAAATGGAATTTAAGAGCTTGGCATTTTAAATACAAAAGACCTCTTAACACTTAGTTAATTAAATCTAGCATTTGAAAAGACCTTAAATATAGTAATTTTAATAAGACTTAAGAAACATTATTTATAGATAAAAGAGTAGGTTTTATTAAGTAGAATATTATGATTTAAAATAGAAGAGTTAAAACAGAAAAAAATAATTTTATCTATCAATACACACTATCTCAGTTTATTTTTCATAAATGTTCACTATTACTCGATAAAAAAAATAGTTTTAACTTTTAATTAAATCATAAACATCATATAATGTCAACTCTTATCGAAATATAATAATAAAATATATCATTAAACAAATCTTTCATACTTTGTAAAAATATACATTTTATAGGTATGTACTATATGCAACCCAATATACAACATCAGTTTTATACTTAGACGTTTTCATTAATATTACTATTGCACTCAATTTAAAAACAACAATTTTACATATTAATATAAATTAATTTTATTCTGATAATTTTTATGGAATAATAATTACATTTATTTTAAAAAAAAACTAACCAGTTTCTCCGCTTAAAGAAATCAACTGGAATTTTGTCTTTTTTTTGTATATACAACAATTTATTACGGAGTGGTGCAATGTAACCACCGTAAATATCGCAAAGGGCGACACAGAAAAAATAAAAGCGCCGCATAAAAAGAAAATTAAGTTTTATATAATAAATGAGCCGCATGTGTTGACGTCAGATGCGGGAGGACGGTGGGGGTGTTTTCGGGGATGTAGGCTGGTCCGGCGTTTATAAATTATGCCTGAAATAAATTCCGGAAGAGTGTACATTTATTTCAATGTTCCTACAGGCGTACGCGTCTGATCGATTGACACTTGTTTTGACCCTGAATAATCCTTAGGGAACACCGTCGCCCCTCCGACGGACGTCAATTGTTACGAGACAATGTGATACGAATAACACCTGTACAGGGTTGGACTGGTATCGGGACACCCTTATAAATATTGAATTATAATTGAATTTGCAGATTTGCCGTTTTGGTGTGGTTTGAATGTCATAAATAACGTTAATTTAAATATATAATTTATGTATTAAACTATTAAACCAGTAACTTTAACTAGTAATAATCATAGCTTAATCATACCACTAAATATGGATAAATATATTTCACTAATCATTAACATAAAAAATGGTAATTTTTGTGAAAGATCAGTTATGAAAATAACACTCCGTAGAGATGTAACACAACCTTACATTAGTACTAGTTAAATTGTTATTTTTACCAACTACTTAAACACCTGGAATTTTGATAGGAAATAGTCAATAGTGACATTTTTAATTAATATTTTAATTAATATAAATTTACAATAATAGGTAGAGAATAAACCCTTGGTTTGTTTCACTGCATTTTTATATTTACTAGACTAGTTTAGCTTATTGCAGCATTAAACAAACCAAGGGTTTGTTAATTCTCTACCTATTATTTCATAATGTTTCACCAAGAGATAGGGGAGAAAATTATACAAGAAATATAATTATACAACTTCAACTGCTATAAATATGTTTTATAGTCATCATTGAGATAACTGAATTTTACTAGCAATAACTCATATTTAAGCACACTTATCTATTAGTTCAAATATCATTAAACCAGCAAACCAGTTGAATTAAAATAGTACAGCAATAGTACACAATTCTCACAAGATTTATTTAAGTAATTCTTCTTTTTTTTTCTGCCAAAGTAAAATCTACAATAAATAAAACCCGATGCCACAAACCCAATGAACATTTGATAGAAGTTCCTGACCCTTCGTCCGGCCCTCCATCCATTTGACAAGTCTAAAATAAGGAAGCCGCATTTATTTTTTATTCACGATGATATGCCGTAAAAAGCTGTACGCATTTATGTTCCGATACGGAATATTTACGTCCCTCAGGCGCCTTAAATATTCACGAAAAACGCGCCAGAAATTACATATAATTTTAAACGTGGGGATGTTTACGTCCCGAAAAAAAAAATGAATAATATACTAAGCGCACACGAGGGTGCGTGGTGCTAAATAATGTATTAAATATCCGCACTCGCATAGAGACAACGACATACAAATAATACAGTGCACATTAAATGCCTCCCATCGCTCGAAATACGTGTTTAAAATTTACAGGATTTTCAACGAGTATCTGACCTATATGATAAATACATTTACTTAATGTATTAATTAATTTATTTAAACAAACCTAAGAGATAATATATCAATTAAAGAGTTTGAAATATATACAAAATAATATATATGAAACGCAAATGAAAACTAAACATATTAAAAAAAGGATATTCAAGTTTAAACTAAATGTACTTCTAAGTCGTTTATTCATTCAACAACACTAAAAACTTTAATATCTTCGGAAAATAGAAGGACACTTGCTTATTGAGCATGCATCATCTATATAAAGAAAAAATAGGAGAGGGTCCAAATTTGACCCTTGAGGTATACCATTGAAAGTAACGCAGTATTTAGACCCATAACCACGAATATCAACTAATTGGCTACGCAAATATGCAAACATGATGATTGTACCTGGATCACATTATTTTAATTTTTAATATTTATTAAATCTGGAAGATAAATTGACTAAGAGAAAAATTATAAAGACAAAACAGAAAAAACCTGGGAAGAGTTTGGAGAAAAACTTGAAAGACACAGTAAAGGCAACCAGAAATGGTTTTACAAACATAAACAAAAAGGGAGAGAGCAATTAGAATAAAAGAAGATGACGGGAAAATAGTGAAAATGAGAAAAGAGTTATCCAGAGATGGAAAGAATATTTTGAAAAATTACTGAAGACAGAGGAGACACAAAAAAAACAGCAAGAGAAGTAGACACAAACGGAGATACGGAGAAAGAGGGAGAAGTTGAAAGATTAGTAAAAAGCTTAGAGGAACTAAAAAAGACAATAAAAACCTTAAAGAATGGCAAACCTCCCGGAGAAGACAAGAAGGAAGATCTAAAAATTGGGCGTATGGTACCGGTACACAAAAAAGGGGACAAGAGACACTGCCGCAATTACAGGAGAATCACCTTACTAAGTACAATAACAAAAATATTGTACAAATAGTATAGTTGGAGCATAGAGTGGATATAGAAAGCGAAAAAGTACAAAAGATCACGATTTCATATTAAAAGAAATAACGAGTAAATTGCTAAATAATACGAGAAAACGAGAAAAGTATATTGTGCATTCATGGATTTGGAAAAAGCATTCGATAGCGTACAAAAGAAAGAAGTTTGGAGAATACTGGAAAAGAAAATGATAGACAAAAAATTTGATCCAAGCTATCAAGAGTGTGTACAAAGACACAAAAATTTGATATAAGCTATGAAGAATGTGTACAAAGACACAAAAATAAAGTAATAAAAATAATAAGATATCAGAAAGCTATCAGACAAACATAGGACTAAAACAAAGAGGAGGTTTAAAACCATTTCTGTTTATTATATTTATGGACGAAATAATAAGGGAAGAGGAAAAAATGGGATACAGAAAGATGAAGATGGTACAAATAAAGACATATACATATGCAGATGACATTGTTGTATTAGCAACTAGTGAGAAACACGGATGAAGAATATGGTACGAAACATTAAAGGAAATAGGAATGGAAATGAATAAAGAAAAGACGAAAGTAATGGCTATAACAAAGGATGAAGAAAAATGAATATATAAATAGATGGAGTAAAGATAGAACAAACAAAAGATTTAGGTGAAAATTTTGAAGAAAAAGAGACCTAAACAATAGAATAGAAAAAGCAAGTAAGTTACAATAAAATAAGGGAAATGATAATATATAACGGGTGTCCAACAATTATTGCAGTCCCGGGTGGCGTTGGAATGAAAAACGTAGGTCGATTCTTACATGTGCCAAATAAATGAACTGACATTTTAATTGTCAATCATAACCTAAAAGTGCATTTAAATGCACTTTCATGCACGTCAGTAGTGTATTTTCTAGGATGCACGTTTAGGTTATGTTTGACAATTAAAATGTCAGTTCATTTATTTGGCACATGTAAGAATCGACCTACGTTTTTGATTCTAACGCCACCCGGGACTGCAATAATTGTTGGACACCCGTTATCAAATATTTTTTTAGACGAGAATCATGTAACTCCGGCAGTACATCTAGTTCCCCGCTCTTTATTCAAATATGAAATCATAGTTCTGTCTGAGACTTGGTTAAGTGAGGACATTTTTGATACCGAACTTGGATTCCTCAATTATAACATTTATCGGTGCGATCGAAATATGTTGTGTCTGGAAAAAGCGTGGTGGAGGAGTACTTGTAGCAGTCGCTCGCCACTTGAAATCGCATTTACTTAATGGAAAATTGGACCACTATGAAGAACTTATTGTGTCCGTTTGTTCAGAAAATCAAATGTTACTTCTTGGTGGTGTTTATATTCCTCCTAAAATTCTCAACTTTTGACATATCAACAACACTGTTCATCTGTTGAGAACCTTGTTGATGTACTGCCCGATCATAAAGTGTGTGTACTGGGCGATCCCTAATATAAATTGGTTAGTAGACGAGTATGATGTATATACTGATTCTACCAACACTCGATTTCAATTTCTGATATTTACGGTTTCATTAATTCATTTCAAGTGAAGAATATTACTACATAATCTCATATTTTTACAGACTACATTTATGAGTGATTTCGCTGTATCTTTAGCTCCAAATTGTCTTGTTCCATGTGACGCTCATTATCCTGCGTTAGAACTCTTAATAAATATCTTACCCAATACCAAGGAATCTGTTTGGATCTCCAACGTAAGATTTCAATTCCATAAGTCTGATTTTTCAAATTTAAACAATACATTTTTTAATATAAATTGGGATAATATATTTAAAAATTTAAATGTAAATGATCAGGTCCATGTTTTCTACAATATTGTTTATGACGCGATAAACAGATTCGTTCCAGTTGTTGAAGCTAAAGGCACACCTAGCTATCGTTTCCAAAGTGGTATAGCAAGGAACTAAAAAATAAGATATTTTTAAAGAAAACCTTGCATGCAAAATTTAAATCATCGAATTTACCATCAGACTACGAGATTTTACAAAAAGCTCGAGCTGATTGTAATATACGAGGGTTGGGGCAAAAGTCATGGCAACTATTTTTTTTCTTGAAGATACCAGTCCGGTTAGAAAATGTGACATATACAGACGAAAGGACAAGGTCTTAACTACATGTGTGGACAATGAACACCACTGAAATTTCGTAACACACTACTTTGTAGTAGTTTGTCATGTCAACTTTATGTGTACTGTGTCATCATTCTTTTGCAAGCTGAAGGCCAAATTGCCCTATATACTACCGTAATAAATGAGTGTGTTACGATATTTCAGTGCTATTCATTGTCCACACATGTAGTTAATTAAGACCTTGCCCTTTTGGCTGTATATGTCATATTTTCCAACCGGACTGGTATCTTCAAGAAAAAAAATAGTTGCCATGACTTTTGCCCCAACCCTCGTATTAATTAGGACATGCCATGAAAAATACTTACAGTCTCTTGAACAAGCCATTTCTAACTACTCCAGCGCATTCTAGAAACATGTCAGGTCAAAACGTATACCTAATGAAATTCCTAATTTCTTTGTAGACAACGGTAAAATTATTAATAGCGGCGATGAAGTTGTTGACTTATTTGTTTCACTTTGGCTCAGTGTATAAATGTTCTAACAACTTAACTAACTTTGAGGATAGTTACTCTCACTTGAACTTGCAATCTGTGCTAGCTATCAGCATAACCTCGGTTTTAGAACAACTTAAAAAATTTAAAAAATTCAAATTTAAACCCTTAATTCCTTAAAATCTAAGTCTAATTTATGGGGACTACATGGTAAATTCTTTAGGAAAAAACTGTCAAGTTTATTCAGTATATACCGACTTCTCCAAAGCATTTGATATAGTAGAACATGGTTCACTTTCTAATTGGATCGCAATTAGAAGCTTTAGAACCCAGAGAGTCCGTGTAGGAGTGTACACATCTTCTTTTATCAATGTATCGTCCGGTGTATCCCGAGGCTCTCACTTAGACCCACTTCTTTTTAACATTTTTATAAATGATATCGTTTCATGTTTGCTGATGACATGGAAATAACTAATGAACTATCTTCTCAACTTTTTCAACAGGATTTAGATAGATTTAGTGAGTGGTGTCCATTAAACAAAATGGAGTTGAATATTGAAAAGTGCAATATTATAACTTTTTCTAAAATTAGATCCACAATAAATAAGTAAATAATTATTTTATTAATAATATGTGTCTTGAACGTGTTCACTTTATAAAAGACCTAGGTGTGCTCCTTACATGTAATTGGACCTGTTCGGAACATATTAACAAGATTACCTCAAAAGCATTCCAATGCTTGGGCTCATAAAAAGAAACACCCATGAATTCATAAATCCTAGAACCATGGTAAAATTGTTCGCAGTGCTTGTTCGTTCCCAATTGGAATATTGTGCCTTGATTTGGTGTCCTTACACTGCGCAGGAAACTAATACGATTGAACGGGTCCAGCAAAAATTTATTAAATATTTGCCTTTTAAATATGGAATGCTGAACTGTGATTTCCGCTACCTGTTAAATCTATTCCGCTTAACAACACTTAGACATAGACGGTTTTGTGGTGATATTCTTTTTCTTCATAAGCTGTTACATGGTAGTATTAATTCAGCTCAACTACTCGAAGCAATTGACATCCATGTGTCATCCAGACCATTAAGAGCGAATATTACATTTTCAGTGCCTCAAACGAAACAAAGATAAGAGTGTACAAAACAATATTAAGACCAGTATTAACTTACGGTTGTGAGACATGGGCCCTAAACAGAAGACAGAAAAGCAGAATTTGAACAAAAGAAATGAAATACCTTAGAAAAGTCAAAGGAGTATCCAAACTAGATCGGATGAGAAATGAAGACATAAGAGCAGATCTAAACATAGAATCAATTGAAAAGTACATCGAAAAGAGACAATTGGGATGGTGGGGATACATGATGAGGCTAAATTACAACGCGACTGTTAAGAAGGTATGGGAAGCACAGGGGAAAACAAAAGAGCAGGTCAAAAAATACATGGAACAGAGCGGTGAAGTAGTATGTAGAGGTAAGATATAAAACATGCATAGAAACCGAAAGAATAGCGAAAGATAGAAAAAGTTGGAAGAAATTTATAAAAGAGAAATAAGAAGATAAATAGAGGGGAGAAAACCCCTATACACTCAACGGGTAGAAGCGTATATGATTATATATAGTAACTGACAATAAAGATGAATTGGGTTTCTAAATTTATTTAATCAATACCTGGATCTCAAAATGAAATTTTGATAATTAATGGAAAAGAAGTTATACTTCAAAGGCAAAGTATTAATAGACTTCGTCAGAAATATCGGTTCCAGAAAGAAGGGAAATTATTATTATTATTATTATTGTTATTAATAATTTGATGAAAACTTCGAAGGAAGAGTGCACTTTGATTTTCGATCTCATTATCGGTGATGATAATGAAGGACGAGAAATAGACATATTTTTACACTGACTATTCCACTCCTATTGTATGTAGCCAATGAAAATGAGGCACATGATATTTTTTAGCCAATCACGTCAATTTTTAAGTGAATAAACACCAAGTTGCTGTTTATTCACCTGAATAACCTGAAGTTAGCTATTTCCCGACAAATGAATTGAATTAGCCTTGATAAAAAAGCGAAAAACGTTGTTTCTACGTATGTCAGTTGCAAGTAGGTTATAAAATCAAAAGGTTTGGTAACACTTAATCATCCATAATAAATGCGACGGTGACAAGTTCTGCACCAAAAAATCAAACTTAAACATGATGGTGTGTTTGGAAACGATTTGAAGAAATCTGCGCCGATAAAAACTACCAGTTGTTAGCAAAACTTTAATGGAAACTCTTGTCGCGATTATGATGACTGGGCGTATAATATGAAGAAGGTAAATGCAAATGATTATAAGGGAGGTGTTATTTAATCAATGTCGAATTTTTCGACCAAAATACTGCAGGAGATATATCATAAAAATTTTAATATAAACATTGAACCATTCACCGATATTCGTTTCAAGTCGTGGAATAGTCTTTCCAAATACCATTCGTGATGACAATTAAATCGGAATAAATGTTGTTTTTAGCGCATTCAAGTTTGTTGCTTAATCGCGATTTTTATTCGAGCAACTGATAGAAAAAATCACTCGCCTGGCGGCTCGTGATTTTTTCGTGACAGTTGCTCTCATTAAAATCGCTAACCAACAAACTTTCATGCAAAAACAAAATTTATTCGAGTAAATTGCCATCACTTATGGTATTACTTGTGAAAAAAACTTACTAAATATAACAATATATACTATTTTATGAATATTTGATAAAGGGAACGGAAAGAAGTAAGTACAGTACCTAAGTCCAACGGGTTTACATCAGCTTCGAAATTTTCTTGGATTACACACCTATTATCGAAGGTACATTGGAGGATTTTCCAATATCATTAAGCCAATAACACACCTCACTGCAATATAACAAAGATTTCAGTGGAATGAGGAATGTCAGGAGGAACGTCAGTCAATGTTAATGGATGTAAACAGTAAAATAGACATAAAGAAGTGATATAAGAAACATCTAGTTTTTCTAGGAAAAAACAATTCAAAACGATAGACGAAATAATCAGTACAATCAGCAGTATATAAAACAACCGGGCTATAACTTCAGTAATCATCATCATGGTGAATTACATTTTTTTTTTGTAATTTAAAATAGAAGGGGAAGATCTAGTAAGTGATCCGAGATGCAGAATAGACCAAATCTATGACCAAGTAGGAACGTTTTAATAATCAAAAAGGCTAGTGATTGAATAAAGGAAAGTACAATATTTTTTTAATTAATGAGGCGTTAACTTCCGGATGCATCTTGGAAATTTATACATAAAGTGTGATATCAACAAAGTAAGCATTTTTGTTTAAATACAATATTTTCTATTTCAGCAGTATTACATTTTTTTAAGAACAAAAATGTTTTCGACAAATTTTGAATTGTTTTAAACTTATAATTTAAGGTACACTTTTTGGGAAGTTTTCAACACTTTTAGCAAATTTTCAATTGTTTAGTTTGATTAAGTAAAAATAAATTTCAATGTTTAAAATTTTTTGAAATAAATTTTTAATGTTTCCAGCTATTTTTACAATTAACTTTAAATTAATTATTAGAAAGTTTTCAAATGGTTTTTTTTTACAAATTTGAAAAAAAATAAACGATATATGTAAATTTTTAACTATTTCACAATTGTAATGTAATTTTCCATTGTTTTTTTTATATAATCTTTTTAGTTGGGTTTTTGATCTTTATATAACAAGTAAACTTTTACCATTTTTTGACAATATAAAATAATTCTGTTAGCAAATTACTTTTCCTACAAAGTTTTCTAACAATTTTTTAATTACTTGTTTATTCGAAAAAACGATTTCTTTTTCTAGAACTTTTCAACTTTTGCTTTAAGATTACACTTAAATAAAAGATGAACGCGTTGGTGAGCAAATACGGTTGCAGCCGAACTAGACATAGCTAAAGTGCAGCATCGTTAGGCCGGGTCAGGAATTGGATAGGTGACCGGTAACATACGCCATTGGGATACAATTAATGGCGCTTTAAAGTGGTGGAGTAATCATTAATACTAACAAGTTCATTTACACACACAAATACACAAATAACACGACGGAAGTACCACGTGGTCGATAGTCAAAAACTTCTATTAATACTAACAAATACTTGAATGAAGCGTTAGTGTTTTAATTTAGCAAAAGGATGTCGACCAGAGGTCTTTCTGGCTGTTTTGCTTATTCATCATATGTTTTGAACAATTTAATTATTTATGCGTTTATTATAGAGAAAATAACATTTAATCCTGGAATCATTCTTTAATCTTCTGGCTATGACAAAATCTTCTATACTTTCTTCCCAAAATGATATTAATTTATTAATCTTCAAGATTTTTACTTTTTTTTATAAGGTTATTTAATCAAAAGTAACTATAAGATGTTTACAGCTTTTTATCCTTTATTGCGAAGTAAAATAACAAATTTAGGTCATCATTTTATAAATTCCAAATATTTTACATACTTACCTACTACAAAATAGTTTTTCAAAATATTCGTTGTTATCATTTTTTCTTGAGAAAATGATCTATTATCCTAGATGTATACATTATTTAAGACTCTTAAAATCAATCTGTCGAACCTCATGATTTTTGATAAGGTGATTAAATTTAAAAAAAAACGTATTTTTGCAGCTTTTTATACTTAATTGTGAAATAAAATAATAAATTTAAGTTGATCTCAAAAACAAAACGATAAATACGAATATTTTGAAAAACAATTTTATAGAAGGTAAGTATACAAAATATTTAGATTTTTTCAACTCGTTATTTATGAAAAAAAATGTTCTAATCAAACTTATTTAGTTTTTCACTATCAAATTTTAAGTCATTTTATTAAAAATTAAAAGTACATTTTATTCAATTAATTATGTTAAATTTCTCAAATATTTCTCGAAAACGACTACTTTTTCTAGATTACGCATCGTATTATTCACTATCATTATTTTACATATAAATTTATGGATGAAATTTTTAATTTAATTTACTTTTCTCAAAATAAATCCTGCTTCCTCCCTTTGTAAGGAAAGTTGTTCAATTTTTTAAATCTTTAACATACGTATTTATAACAGAAAGTCAGAAAAAAATAGATAAGACGTTGAAGTTATAAGTTTTGGAAAAATCTTTTCAAATCTTCTAAAAATGAATCCAAAATTTTCTTCATATTAAAGATTAAAATATCTCTCTCGCCTATTCCTAGTCAAAAAATCCTAAACTGATCCTACTATCTCCAATTGTTGCCTTATAACCCGTACTCAGGTAAACTCCAGAACAAAACCACAAACTTCTCAAAAAACTTGTAATTTTATACTTCAGAATCTTTCAAAAACAGTTAATTAGATTATATCTTACAATCCTCACATTCAAACTTCCTTTTTTGGACATCAAACATCATTTGAATTTTTTCCTCTGTAAATATATCTTTCTTAACGTACCCAAACACTTCATTTCTCTAGTTTGTTATTTTCTTTCAGAAGTGCACAAATTAAAACACTTAAAGCCTTGGTCCGATCCTACATCTACCTCCAATTATTGTCTTATAATCTTACTATCAGTACACCTTTACAAAATCTTCGAACACCATTACCAATTCTGATTCTTCTTAAGAAGTAAACTATATTCAAACCCACCAAATCGAAAACCAGAAAATTTTCTTCAATTTTTAGATGTCAAAAATCTTTTGTTTCTTGTTTCTTACTCCTCAACATACCCAATCACTTCTCTTTCCTCATTATCTTTCAAAACTGTCTAAAGTAAAAGACTTAAATCTTGTCTATACCTAAAATCTTTAAATGCTAAACCTAGCCTATTATTGTCATATAACCTTTCTTCTAATACTGGGTAAGCTTTTGAAATAATATTCGAATACAACCACAATTTTATACCTCAGTACCAATTCAAATACTTACTACAAAGCCAATTGAAATACCTCTTACAACCCTCACATTCAAACCCACCACCTCAAGAACCAGAAATCAAACTTCCTTTCTTAAACATCAAACATCTTCTAATTCTGTTTTCCTCTGTAAATGTTTCTTCCTTAACGTAACTAATCACCTATTTTTTCTTGTTTGTAATTATCTTTCAGAATGACTCAGATTAATACCTTGTCTGTTCGTAATGTCCTAAAATCCTGAACCGATCTATATCTAACTCCAATTGTCGTCCTCTAACCATCAGTGCCAGGTACATTTCTTTTAAAAAATCCTCAAACTAGCAATTTTATATCTCTGTATCAATTCAGATTATTCCCAAAAGTTAATAGCATTACCTCTTTCAATTCTCACATTTAAATCAGAAAATAGACTTTTATAAAATTCAAAATTCTTTTGATTTTGTTCTCTTTTCCTCTGTAAAAGTTTCTTGCTTAACGTACCCAATCACTTCATTTCCCTTGTTGGCAACTATCTTTCAACACTGCCCAAATTAAAATACTTGCTTGTAGCTAAAGTCCTGAAACTGATCCTACAACTATTTCTAATTGTTGTTCTATAATCTTACTATCAATAAGTAAATTCCCGAAAAGAACCCTAAAATTAACCTGCAAGTTTATACCCCAGTGCCAATTCAGATTTTTTTTTCAAAAAGCATTACTTCTTGCAATCCCCACATACAAACCTACTTCTTGAAAACTAGAAGACAGACTTCCTTTTTTAGATATCAAACATCTTTTGATTTTCTTTTTCTCTGGAAATATTTCCACATAATTTTTCTTGTCTGGAATTATCTTTGAAAACTGCCCAAATTAAAAGATAAATCTTGCTTCTACCTAAAGCCCTAAAATCCTTAATCCTTCCTACAACTATTTCCAATTGTTCTATAATCTTACTACTAGTACAAGCTAAATTTCTGTAAAATATCCTCTAATCAACCTTATTTATACCCCAGTACCAATTCAAATATTTCCTAAAAAGTCAATTGCATTATCTCTTGCAATCCTCACATTTAAACTCATCGCTCTCAGAACCAGATTTTTTTTTTAGATACCAAACATCTTTTTAATTTTAAGTTGTGAATTATTTTAACAAAATTCAATTGTATTTTGTGCATATCTTAAATATTTTATAAGTTAGTACGATTAATTAAATTATCACATAACCGTGGTCAAACATTTTTATGCTAATTAACCTTCTAATTATAAAGTGTTTTAATTTGTTTTTACCAAAATTTCAATTGCTTTCGAATAATTTTAAGTTCATTTGAAACTAATTTAAAAACTTTCTAATAAAGGTTTTAAACACATTTTCTCATAAGAAAATTTCATTTTTTTTTTACTGTTTCGTTTCTTGCAGTATGTTTTATACATTTCAATCTTAAAACAAAAAAATGATAAAATATAAAACAGATGAAAACTTTAAGTCCGTAGGCGGCAAATCTCATGAATCACCAAGAAAATCTGAAAAGCTTCTGGTAAAAATTCGTCTACCGGAAGTGGGTGTTTACCCGAATCCGATTGTTTTTCACATTTATTTATTATTAGAAAGTTTTCTACTGTTTTATTATAAAACATTTTCAAACAAAAATCTGATTAAGGCAAAGGTTAACTTATTTTTTAAATTGGTTAAAATGTTTCAGGTTTGCTTTTGTAAATTTAATCGGAATTGGACATTTACTCGAGACTGTGGGAGTCATTTGTTATAGGTTCTAGTTCTTGCCGCAAAAAATAACATATATTTTTCTAAAGATGCGACTTCACGGTTGAACTGATAAAATTATTGGTTACGTTGTTCGCTCGATGCATTAAATTACGTAGTTGTTCCATAACAAGCAGTTTGTTCATGGTTGTCACCCAACGTATCGTGTGCAACGACATGTCAAAGAAATATTAGTATGGTTTTAAAATAATAACGAATTATTCCATGGAAAAAGTATTAATAATTAATTAATTAATCTATATATTACAAAAAGATAGTCAATTATAAATTATACATTATTTATTAAACATATTATAAATTAATATACATCATATACTAAATAAATAATTTTAACATATTCGAACATAATTTCTCGATTATTCGTATTTTCGAAACTGAAAAGTTGCAGGAATAAATAAATACATTGTATACAATTTTAAAACGCAGGAGTATTAAAACAAATAATAAATGAAACAATAAGTTACTTCTATATTTACACTGAACACTTAAATAAAAATAAATAAATAAATATAAATATGATATTTACATAGCACATTATAAAATGTATATATCATTACGTCCTAGTATTTCAAAAGTTGTGAAAAGAGTAAAGTTACATTTAATAGTTTTGATATTTACTTATTAAAAGTCTAAAAATGTGAATATATTTTACTGCTCAATAAAATTCGATAACATAAAATAATAGTAGAAGTTTTGACTAGATTTTTATAATTTAAATGTGTAAATAAATAAATAATGTAAACTTAACGGAAATAAAAGTAAATTATAAAGCATTTTAGTCAATTGACGTACTAATAATAGTACTAAAATTTGCGAGAGTCATTACATTTGTGTCACTTTTAGTACCATTATTAGTGGTGGTCTATATTAAAATTTTAATTCTGCTGATATAAATTAGGCACAAGATATAAAATAAAATACACTGTTATAACTTATTAAAAAACTATGAATAATTTTTAATAATAATTATAAGTAGTTAAAATTAATTATGCAAAATACATATAATACTTTGCATAATAAAATTAATTATTAATTAGTAGTTAATAATATTAATACTAAATATTCATTATTGATATCCCGTATGAATAAAAGTATATTGATAATTAAATTTCGATCGGCTTGGTTGAGTTCAGATCAAGATTATTGCGAAGCGAGGAATTATTGAAAATTAATTTAACTAGGCATGTGTTTTTAATATAACTGCAAACGTGGCTGAATAGAAATATTTAACAGAACAAATATTTCACACTTCACTTTTGCTTTTACTATTACCCTTCAATTATTCCAAAACAAAAATGATTAAACCCGGAGTCTAATTGTTATAAACTACACTTATTTTAGATATAATTTCATGCCTATCAAATTATGTTTCAATGAAATAATTTTAATGTAAAGATTTAATTTTAATTTTATTATTATTGTACAGACAAATTTTATTTTGTATTACTTATTGTAATAATTAAAAACCTACCGTAGAATTAAATAATTATATGATTTCAAACTATTAGTTTAAACATAACAATGTTATTGAGCACTTTTTGGAAAAAATTGGTTGTCACATAAATATTTATACATTTTTATTAATATAAGTTTATGTAATTTAAAAAAGTTAAAACTTTAATTAAGTCATTCTAATATGTAAATATCAATACCATTAAAATAATTGATGATGAATTAATAACAAAATCTTTTAAATGAAAACGACTTACAGTTTCTCACTGGAAAGTTTAGATTAAAACATAATTTTAAAGGTTTTTTTTTATAGGAACAAGTCTATGTCTAATTTGGTTATAAGGGTTTTGCAAAATTATAAAACGACGAATCCATAATCCTGTCATGGTCCTCGTAGTGAACGGGCACGGTGTGCGTATGTACCTTTACAGAAGGATCATGATCGGATTGGAAGATCTTCTTTAACGCTATCGAACCCAACATTATCAGCGCGATTTTGCTGGAGATTAAAGCTTTACCAGCGATTAGGGCCAAGGTCTTCAACATAAGAGGAGCCGTAAGTCCCATTATTCCCAATAAGACCATCAAAGCGTACATGAAATACCTTCGCTCCCTCTTCCCGATCCTCCTCCGTTTTCCTCCGCCATAGAAATATCTGCTAGTACTGTTGTTGGAAGCCTCTGTTGCATTGAAGTCCACATACAGAGTGTGAGAGTTGAAAAAGTTGTTCAACGCAATGTTGAACTTCCCGAAGGGATCGTTGGATCTGGATGTGGTTTCTAATTCGTATTTAGGGTTTTTCTTGTAGACCACTCCATCGTAAAGGATAAAGTCCCAACCAGCAGCACGTTCTACTGCTCGGGTGGCTCTATCGACTAAACACGCGTAAAATAAAGATTCGTTCCTGTAGCAATCCTTTAAAATTAAATTGACAGCCTTTGCATCATTCTGATCAAAGAGCCAATCTGTGGAGGCAAACACCATGTCACTATACAACAACAAACACAACAGACTCCTGACGGCACAGAGGAGGCCGGCGCGCTTCTTCATTGTGAGTAACTAAACGCTCCTCTGCAATTAGTTGCATTTATACGGCCGGCATATTGCATTTCGTGCGTGTTCCGAGAGGATTTCACGGTTTCTTTGAGACCACCATTAATCCATCTCACTCCAGTACCTACTAACCAAGCACGGCCGTCCTCCTCAACATAATTTTCCCCGTATTAATCTATATGTATTCGTGATTGCTTTAAATTATGTATTTTACTGCATCGGTTCGAAAAACTTAATCATTGACCGAGTTATGTTAATGTTAATATAGGCCGATAATGACCGCCTATTGGATCACGCGAAACCAAACCGAAGCCAAGCTCATTAGAAGTTTGTTGCAGACATGGGTCGGCTGGATGATAACCAGGACGAAAAATACACGAGATATTCGTGTATTCCGTTAAATTAATTCTTCGTGGAAAATGTGGAAAAACTTGCACGCACTAAGTATGGAAACTTTCCATCGCGGCGTTTAATTGTCGTGGTGAGAGTGTCGTTCAACTAGGTGACATTTAATTTGTGCCGTTTAAAAAAAATGATTAATTTCCCTTGAATTTAAATTTAATAATTCAATCCTCATCGACATAAATCAAAGATATTCAATATTGAAGCCGCTAGTTAATCTACAAAATTCTATTGATTTAAATTAATTGAAACGAAAACCATTAAAATATATTTTATTTATAATTCCTATCAGCCAACGTACATTAGCCATCAGCACAAAATTTGCTACTAAACCTTCCAACCTAACCCTCCTTGACAAATTTTGTATTCCCCGCAATCCCAATATCCCCTCAAAATACAAACACCCCACAAACACTCTTCATCAATTCATTAGATCACATCATCCGGACAGTTAAATTCAACTAGCTTAAATTTTTATATATTTTTTAAATTAGACAGTGACAGACTAACACTTATCATAATGTATATATATATATATATTTTTGTAAATAATGTTACTGTAATAAAGATGTTGTATATATATTATTTATTTTGAAAGAAAACACAATGAAAAGTTTAATGCTTCATTAATAAAAATGAGAACAATTTTTAGGATTAGGAAAATACTCTTTGATAAAAAAATATTATCCTGATAACTATCGTAATATTTAAAAACTACTAACAGAAAAAAATAAACAATGGTACAAAATAAATAAAAGTAATACCTCCTAGAAAAATAATACTCAATTTAAACTAAAATAAATGAAAGGAAAATGTGTTTGTTGGCATATTGATAAATGAATGCAGAATGAATATTTCTTAAAATAAATTTGATCCATGATTTCGTTTACAAAAAATAAGGTTTTGTTCAAAAAAATGTTTTTTTTTTTATGCCTAAAAACAATCAATTAAAGCTTGACGGACGAAAACAATGATAATTAGTAAAAATAGTTGAAATTTGCCAAAGATAATAACAATCGACAATCAATAATTTGAATATTAACGGTAAAATCAAAAATTATTTTAAAACCAGTTGCATTAAATAAAATTTGTTAATAAAAATTAAATTGACAATAAAGAAACAACAGCAAGTGTAACGACAGGAAACAATTGAAAAATATTTAAAAAAAACACTTTATATTGAAAAAAAAATGTGTTGAAATAATTGAAACTTTTGAAAATAATTGAAAACGTTAAACCACTACAACATTTGAATGTTACAGAATCGTTACAAAATCACAAATAATTATTTGTGATTAAAACAAATTGTTGGAAATTTGCAAAGAAAAAAAAATCGACAAATGATCATAGCATGTGGACATTGATAAAAAATTACGAACGAAAACAATTGAAAGTTATAAAAAACAGCTGAAAGCATTAAATTAATTGAATGCCATTTCAGATGTCAATTATAATTGTTATAAAGAAAACAATCGTCAGTTAACGAAACACAATTAAAAAATAAAGTTAAAATTGATTGTCAAAAAAAAAAACTGAAACTTAAAAGAACTGTTGAAAATCTAAAAAAAAATTAATTTTAGAACAAAAAAAAATTGATTACCGAGATTTTTTTAGACAATAATAAAAATTAGAAATTTCAACAAAAAAAAAACAGTTTTAATTTGGTGAATAAAATTGGTTAAATATTATTAAAAAAACTTTATAAAACCGTTTATATTGAAATAAGTGCGAAACAATTGAATGTCTCTACATTAAACAATTGAACACTTAAATATTTGATGGTTTGGGCGTTTTCTTCGTAGTATGAGTTGAAATTGAAACACGAATCAATTAAAATTCAAGACTTACAAAACTTGAACATCAGTCAAGAATAAATTGAAAGTTTTGATAATTGAAAACTTTCAAAATCATTTGAAACTGCCAAAAATCACAAAATAAATATTAAAAGCAATAGTTAAAAGCATATAAACAATTAGTTAAGAAAACTGATTATTTAAAAAAACGTATAATTCCAAGAAAGCGCTTAAATAATTTATTAAAACACTAGAAATTTTGTCAAACTAAAAAACTGTTGAATATTAAAAAAACAGGTAATAAATATGTAACAAAAAAATGAGAAAAATAATATTTTTCCTGAAAACATTTAAAATTTTATGAAATCATAAAAATAGTAAAAAGGAGTTAGTTAATCTAAATAGTTTATCCATTCGAAATAAAACAAAAAAGTAAGAAAATTAAATTATATTTGTTTTAAAATAATTGGAAATTAACATAAACAAAAAGTTGTCAACAAAAGAACGATAGGAAGAAAAATATTGGCACTTAAAAAACAATTGGCAGTCCCTAAGAGCAATCGACGACCAATTAAATCGTAATGAATGAAAACAATTGAAAATTGACAAAAATACTTAAAATTGCCAAAAAAATTATTAAAAGCTTAGCAGTTCCTTAAAACAATTGACGATCAATTAAAGTGTGCCGAACCTAAACAGTTGACGGTTATTAAAAATAGTTAAAAATACAAAAAAAATATATTAGAAACTTGAAAACTATTGAAAATTGATAAAAATAGTTAAAATTACCAAAAAATATTTTAGGTAGTGACAGTCCCTAAAAACAATTGACGATCAATTAAAGCTCGACGAGCGAAAATAATTGAAAATTATTAAATAAATAGTTAACATCACCAAAAAAAAAAATTTTAATTTGTAAAAAAATATACTAGAAATTTAAAAAAGTAACAATTGACAATATCTAAAAACAATTAACTATCTTATTAATCTTGCCGAACGAAACCAATTGAAAATTAGAAAAAGCAGTTTAAATTATTGAAGAGCTTTTTAAAAATAAAAATTTAAAAATTTTTTTTTTTATCACACTTGCATTAAATTTGTTTGAAAAAATTGAATTGAAAATTAATAAAATCAGTTGAATATTAGCGAAAACAATATATAAAAGAAAACAATTAAAAATTATTATTAAAAAACGTTTATATTAAAAAAATGTGCTATGTAAACAATTGCATGTCTCTATAGAAAACATTAAAAATGATATAGTGTTTGTCAACGAAAGTTCCTCTTTTTTAAAACGCAATAAACAATTGATAAAATCAGTTAAATAAATAAACAAATAAGTAAACAAATTAATTAATTAAATAAATGAATAACTAAATAAAGTAATTGTTTGTTTGTATCAAACAATTGACAAACGATAAAAGCAGTTGGTCACTGCAAAAAAATTATAACAAAAAACGGATGAAAGCCATTTCAGATAACAGTTTTTTTTAATTTTTTAATTAAAAAACAATTGCAAGAAAAACAAATTTAAAAAAAACAAAATAAGTTTTGATGATGTTTTACTGACTTGATGGTGGGATAGAGGACACCCACCCACCCTACAATAGATATTAGCTTTAATTACTGATCGCGTCGTGGTTTGCAATAACGTTAATTACAAAATTTGAATAAAAGAAATTGACAAAGTAATTTTTTTGAGTATGTTAATTAATAAAAATTATATACATGATATGTGGAAAGACATTAAATCAAGCTTAGATAAGATTAGTTATAGATTATTAATATTTAAACTTAAATTTGGATTGTGTTTTATTATTTTAGTACATACAAGGTTTTATTGTTTTTTAATCAGCAGCAAAATCATCAACGATTAGCATTTAAAGTTATCATGTATATGTAGGGTGGGTGGGTGTTCTCTACCCCACCTTTTAATCAGTAAATCATAACCGAGAGATTTACAATGGTGATGTGTACATCATAGTAATTTCCCTACATTTTTCTCGAACACTATGAAGCTTACGAAAAATGGCTATTCTAAACAATTTGCTCAATTTTGGATTATTTACGATTACTTCTTGTATAAATTTCATGTAACTGCTATAGTTTATTAGCAATAGGCAAAAAATATCAACATTTTTAATTTTTATTTTTTTTCTCGCAAGTTAAGAACTTTATGAAAAACATGTTTTATTAAAAAAAAATTAGTTTCTCATTCTCTTTACCTTTTGTTTGAATGGTTTTGTAATATTTCCAAATTTAGAAAAATATAGACAAAAAACCAAAAATCTCCTCGAGTTATCACCCACTTGTGGTTTATGAATGTTCACTAAAAGCTTTTCAGTTCCAGTTTTTAACGATATAACCTTAAGTTTAAAGTTTCATCTCAATCGGATCATTAGTTTTTGAGATACAGCGACCACAGACATTTCATGCATGAAAACAATACTTCCCCTATATATACTATATAGGGAAAGTAATAAAAGGCAGAATATGGTTAAGTTCAACCAAAGATAGAAAGAAAACGAACAAAGATAAACATATTTTTTATTAATAAGGGTTGGTCTGCCCCTATTGGTTGCACACTCCAATAGCAGGTGGTCAATAATCTCTTTAAGTATTGTATCCAAAGCAACCTGTAATTCTAAAGAGCTTACAGCATCCGATGATGATGCTGTAAGTTCTTTAGTCTTTTCCACAAAATATCGCATATATACTCCATCGGCGAAAGAATAGGAAATCGAGGAGGCCATGGCAAGATATAATAGATATTATATTTCGCAAATCGTAAATATATTATGAAGATGGGCATTGACTATTGCTGATAAAGTGGGGCTTTCTACTGCTGAAGAAACATAAGAATACAGGGTTCTATCACCTCATCCACATTTCACTGGATCTTTACATTGCCAAGGACGACCAGCAAACAAAATCTAATTCCATTAACTAACACCACCCCATAACATAATCCTTACAGTTTGATGCATGGGCCTCTTAACAGACAATTCCATTGCATCCCCAAACAAACTTAAGATTCATCGCTAAACACCACTCTAGTCCACTCTAGATTTCGGTGCAGTCGCAACCTACACCACTCCAAACGTTGCTGCCAATGTTGAACCGTTATTGGTACCATTCAAAGGGTTATAGGATGACCTTCATTAGCTATACATAGATCGTTAAAGGATCTGGTACTGGAGAATCGGTCTCTCGTTGCCATAAGTCGAAGATGGCGGTTCTGAGACATTATGACGTTCCTGACCCTCTCTAGTCCATACCTGATAGCAGCACAGTATTTAACATGCCTGGAAAGCAAAACGACATACTATCTATAATGAGACATACTATCGGGACAGTTTCACTAAAATGTAATCACCTAATACAAGAAAATTGTAAATTAAAGCGAGTTATAACAGCAATTAATGGTCTTAAGGATGATAATGCTATAATGAGAAGCACTATTGAATAAAATTAGACAATTAGATTAATTAAATAAAAGCAAGTCATTGCTTATTCACAAAAATAATATATGATATACCGATGTGAGGAAGTTTTGCAGAGACATCACAAGCTAAGTAAATTATAATATTTAATATGGCTGAATCCCGCAGAGTTAAAGATAACGAAGATTCTATTAAAAATATTGTTCGCAGCGTATTTAACAATAAACCAACCCCAGTAAAAACATATAGACAAGGTGCAAAGTAAAGTAAATCGAATCAGACCAATTAAAGTAAATTTTAATAATCCACTCGATGCAAAAACAATATTATGAGATACAAAAAGTCTCAAAACAATTGCGCGATATAAAAAGATACAGATCAGAAATGATAAAACTCCCCTTCAATTATATCACGAAAATGCAATTCATGAAGAACTAAAACTACGATTACAAAATGGGGAAGTTAATTTAAGCATCGAATATTTTATTGATACACCAAGAATAATTCATTTCCCAACAAACGCTTAATGTGTGTGTATGTAACTGTAACATTTTCTATATAACGGAAACATGGCTACATAATGGCATTCTTGATTCTAAATTATTTCCAAATACTTTCAGTAATCAATTTTAATAATTTTATTTAATTGTGATTTAAACTTATGTTTTTAAACCTTATCTATACTCAATTTTAAATATTTAAATTTAAAACTTTTACTAGTGTGGTCGGATTAATGCATACCGGCATATTTTATACATACAACTTTCAATCTCACTTAATGCAATCTGTCGACGTAATGTATCATTCACGTTTTCATCGTTTTAATGGATAATAAATTGTTTGTAACCATTGTAGACGTTTTCACAATTTATGGTAGAGTTATGTTTCAATACTGTCACTATCGTACCCATTTCACCGATTTTATTTGTTAAAAACACGAGCTTCTATTGTGTTGACAGTTGAAAATTAATTAATTAACAAAGTTAATTTTAATCTGTCCATTGTTTCTACTTTTATATAATATTTTACTCCTAGCTAAATACTATAGAGGGGCTGAAAGACCACCGGTCGATAGCCAATAGAAAAATAAGAAGAAAATAATCATAGTGATGGTCCTATTATCAGATGTAACACTATTTTCCAATATGTTTATCTCTCTCACTATAGAGAATTGAGTATTTAATAAATTATAAATCAAGATCTTTCATATAGTAATTACCTCTAATATACAATAATTATTAATTATTTACTTTCAAATACTCATCTGCCATATTAGCATAAATAATAAGTTATTAAGTTTTAATAAGTAAGAGAAAATAATACTTTCAAACATTTTCTATATTCAAATCATGAAATTACTTTCTAATAATACTGGCACAAAATATACCAATTTTCTTACTGATGGAATTTGTTCTGAATAGCAATCAATGCATGTGAAAATTGAATATAATGTTCAGTTAACATGATTATTTAAAAACTACAAATATAAAATAAACAAAGTTATCGTGTTTCAATTACAACTTATTCAAGATGTACCACGAAGTAAACGCCCAAAATATTTAAATAAATGTTTTGTAATGTAAGAAACTATATTTAAATTCTGTATTTATATATCAAAAACTCGAATGTATCATTAAATACTGAATAATGTACCTATAATATATTTAAAGTGATTTATAGAACGGCAAACACTATTTATTAACTTGCATGACACATATTTAATGATTTAATGGAGTTATAAAAACTATATTTTATTACTTAAAGCTTATCGACTGATTTACATATCATAATAAATGTATACGATGCATAACTGAAAATACCCATCCAGCATTTTAATGTTTTACTTAATTCATTATATTTACTTCCTGTTTATTAGATCTATTTAAATTCATAGCTGTTACCTACATAATGTAATAAAATCTATTAACAATGAGTAGCTTTCATACCTTCGCACAAACATACAATTTAAAGGTGTTTTTTTATATTTACATTTTATTTTTAGGGAAAACTTCTGCGAAAGTATATATTACAGTTAAAATATAAAACCATTATACAGAAGATCATGTAAAAAAAGCAGCAGAAGTACATAATCATTAATTATTACGAAAAAGCAACAGTAAAAATTTGTATTTCAAGGAATCCATTTACTACAGCAGCAAATAAAAAACAAGTGAGGTTGGAAGCCCTTTGGATCTATATACTGTAGGTCAAAGAAATATATCATAATTGCATATAATGGGTATGATAAATAGTTATAGTATCTAACATATTCTGTTAAAATCTAAAATAAAAAAAACACATAGTTGTCTATAAAGAAATTTTAATCAGCTATGTTAATGAGTTCGCATTAACTATTAAGTACAAAGCTATGATAGCAAACTATAAGAAGACTAACTAATGAATAAAGATCCTGGTCTAAAGAGGTATAGTAGGGATGGCACATATATTTTTCTACCTCTAAACTATTTTTCAGTTAACAATGTATTTTATTTCCAGTAAGTACCATTAGAACTCTACTCCCTCTTAACGTTATACATTAGAATTTTTTTTAAATTAAAAGACTGTAAGTTGCACTAAGAATCTATATATCTATATCTAAGATAGATTAAAAAGTGGGTGGTTTAAACTCGAAATTTTTAAGAAAGTAACACTGTCATTTTTCAAAGAGTTTAACAAAATCACAAATATCACCACAAATGTAGAAATAACAATATCAAGTTTCTGCGAATCCTCTGAAACAATATTTATTTCACTCTACCTTAAATATAGCTTATTATAAACACTCAAAGTAGATTGAGGTACTTACTGAATAAAAACAAATAAAATTGAGATGAAGAAATAAACAACTTGAAAAACGGCTTGAAAGCAATAGAGGTTATGCCTTTTGACTCAATAAAAAGTATTGAAATGATTGTAGTTGTAGCCCCAGTCAGGTCATTCAATGAAATATTTAAATAAATTTGCAAGAAAGCAAAACAAGGAAACAGGACCGACTATTAGTTATCTCCGACGTTGAAATATTTAAAAAGCGAATCAAAAATAAACCAGGTATGCAATGCTCTCCTCGTACTTTCATATATAGAAATTAAATGTTCGAAATTTTGGAAGCAATAATCTGTAACGTTGAGCTTCTAGTTAGCAATGTAAAATACCTTAAATATAGCAATTTTAAAAAGTTCGCTTCAAAAAGACCCAAGAAAATTATTCATGTCCTAGCAAAGTTAATTCACTGATGTGGATTTTAAGACATGTTACAGAAATAATAATACAAAGATAATGGAATACAGAAGATATTTGTCTTTAAAATTGTTGATGTGATAATTGAAGCCGTTTTAGAAACCTAGAACTAAACAAACCTACAGTGAACCAAATAAGGTAATAGTTATGAAATAGAACTCTATTACATTTTCTACAATCACCTTGTTTGGTACACGGAGGTATAGTTTAGTTTTAGCCTCAATACATACCTATTACTGCAACAAGTTATTTAGAGTCAACCGAAGGCTACCAACAATATTTAAAACGATTTAATCAATTACATTGCATTCATGTTTCATCTAGGAATTATGTTCTGTACTTTTTGCACAAACACTTTCTGCAGTACTAATATCGCTATAGAACGCAAGTCCACTAAAATCCCCCATTCCCCCACTAAGGTGTCACTAGAAAAGAATAGACACAAGCTGTAAAGACAGTCGCACTTCTTTGATTCATCTAATTAGGAGTGTATATAATTATACTGAAGTTAAAGCTTTACAAACTATCATCTTCGATTTTAACTGTCTTTAAACGATTAGGTTTACCTTCTTCCAATACACGCATGGATTCATGTGATGAATTGCTACCTGCGAAGTCTCATAAACATTTGTAGTCTTCCTATAACATGCCTACTGATGAAGCACTTAGCAAACAACATTCCGAATATTCTTCCGACCAAAAAAATGTAGTCTCTATAAATGTGCTTTGAGCTATTGCAAGTTTGGGCTTATACGTAGAAAAACATCTTAGCATCCACATAAATAAATAAATATTTTTGACTAGTATAAAACTTGTGGACCTTATCCAAACAAGGTCTCTATCCCAATTCAGGAGTATTATCGACAATTAACGACGCCTAATGAGAAGGACAATAATTTTCAAATAGAAATTTAAAATTCCAACTATCAGGAGTGTTTTTAGACTCTCCTACTCATAAAACTAAATACAGCCAACGAAATATCTATTTGGAAATCGCAACTATTAATGGTCTGAAGATGATTCTAAATTGTATATCTCGTTTATAGGAGACAGAAGTAAAAATTAATAGAAAAACTGAAGAGAAATAATCAAAAAAGAGTTTGCACCAACCTTAAGATCCTCACCTTTACCACTATAATCGAAAACGTATAATAAAATAAAATGGCAAACTATTTCATTGCCATTATTATTATTATCTACCTAGAGTGGAGAAGACTCATGTAAGGCGCTTGGAAGTACACTTAGAAGAAATGATCAAGGAACAAAACAGCGGCCGGTTACGAGCAACGCATATGAGAAGTGGTACCTGCATAACTTTGGATACGCCCAACAAAAAACCTTAGTTATTACGGATGACATTGGAAAACTCATGTTTTTCAAGTCAAATCAACTGAGAAAAGAAGTCACTATTGATAATCTGAAGATAATTCTAGAAAGTCTATCGAGTTTATAGTAGAAATAAGTATAACATAATAGGAAAAGTTAAGAAAACTAATCGAAGTAGAGTTTTCAACAATCTTACGATCTTCGGGACTATACTCGACAAGAGTTAAGAACACTAATCAAAGAAGAGTTTACAACAATCCTAAGATCTTCGTGAGTATACTCGACAACAGGCAATGAATATTAATAAATAAGGATGATACCCTAAAATTTTTCAGAATTTTTCTCGTGGCTACTGACAAATAAGGCAGTTAAATAATGTGTCAAGATCAATTTAAGGATAAAGTGAGAGAACAGCGAAAAGAAACTGCAGCTTCACAATCTCTCTACAGTAAGGTGCTAAGGAAGAAGTAAGTGAGTGAGTAGACATTATTTAATATAATCCACTAATAGCTATAACGATAAACTGTGAGCCTAAATTAAGAAGGGAAAACAACTAAAGGCCCACCTTGAATAAAGCCAGGATGCTTATATAACACAACAATCCTGAGATGACATTCGATCCGAATAAAGAAACAAATCCTGTTATTTTAAATTGATCCTTGTAGAGATTATCGTTGAAAATATTTTAAAGAAGAAGCACCTGACAACAAACTTTAAAACGAATTATTAACTTATAGAGAATGTGACGACCATAATGTATTGTAGACCAGCTAAAACACTAACTTTTCACATCACGAGATAATATATCAAGTACTCACCACAGGAATCAGAACGAATCAATTCTTAACTTTTGATTTAGTTTGAAAATACTACTAGACTGCAATAACTAAAGAATATACACTGATTAAAAATATATTGAATTTAATGAAGATCACGCCGTTATAATTTTTGAAAAGGTTATACATGACTTTTCGGTTTGCAAAATGCAGGATACACATTTAAAGAGTCCAAACGTATATTGGGGACTGAGAATTTTTTTTTTTTTTGTTACATCAAAGAAACCAAGGAGGCGAGTGATAATAAATCTTCAACTGGTGTATGAAATTTTACTGTGTAAACATTTATTTCTCAGAAGGAAAGAAAAGGACTACAGACCAGCCAAGAAAGATCTAGAAGTATTCAACAAACGCGAACGGAAAATTACAAATACAGCACTATTGTCATACATGAAGCCCAATGAAAAATAAGTCATGATAGACGCATCGGGTACCGCATTAAAGGAGACATTGAAATTGTTACCAGCAGACTAAAATTAGTCAAATTGGGAGAAGTAATTCACTTGTTAATTCAACTTTCTTTTAAAGAAATGGAATTATATTCTATTTTACTTCTCCTAAGATTTATTAACATTTTGATTTTGTTTCTCCGATTTACTAATTTCAAATTAATACAATTAGTACTTAAGTACATCATAATGAGATGTAAAATAAAACAATTGGCATACATTCATATCACGCCAAGAATTGCAAATGCCCACAGTAAAATTTACAATTTACGATTATTATCGCGCCTGCTCAGATTTAATATGTTATGATTTATTATTACACGCGCGATTATAAGACTTAAATTGACCTGTAACAAATTATGTATAATTAGACGGTATTGAAAGTACTGAACAGCTTGCACTACTTAATTGCCGAGCGAACAATGCACACATGTGATGTATTCCTTTTCCAATTAAGCATGGCGATTCGTTAGATAAATACGTACTAATTACATAATAATTATAGTTTGCGTTTTTACGGTTGATGCCAGCACTAGAAACCTATTTAAGACAGATCCTCTTTGTATGCAGCGGACGGGAAGGATGTTTAAGATTGCGGCAGATTTTCCGACATTAGAAAACGAATTTGATTAGTTTTATTGTAAAGTAAACCAAATGAAGAACGTCGGTGAAAGTCTTCACAAAAACGTTTCGTGTCATTTAAATATTTTTGTTCAGCATTAAATATAATAGAACGTAATTAATACATGGATGATTGATGTTGATGATGATAAATACAATAATTATAATAAGTAATTTAATTTTTTAATCTGGAATATAAGGCGTTTGTTGAAATATTTTCAATATTAAGTACCTTTTTTCTTCATATCATTCCTAATGAAATATAGTATATTAAATAAATGAATAAGTGACCGACATTCTTCTCCATTGAGATATCATTATTGTTGCTTTAGACTTATTGGAGTCATTCTTAAAGTCACAAGCTAATTTACATAAACATTAATACACAAAAGCATGGCAGAAGGACCAAGTAGTATATAACCAAACCCTACTAATAAAAAAATGCTATTTTTCTAGGAAGGACATAATAGAAACCCGTAGACAAAAAAACTATTCATGTATAATAATATGGTTACCCATAATTTAAGCATAAAAATCGAAGTTGACCTCAAAAACCATCTTGACTAATTCTTCGTGGGCGCTCTTCTAAGTTAAAAGATGAATTCCATTAGTCTCTACAATGGACAAAAGACAAAGGTTGTTATTAATTATAAACGTTCTAGGGGAGTACAGTGAATTGCAGTATGCCAAGATTAGGTATTCATATTTAAAGAAATGAAATATAATTTTTATGTATTATTTTTAATTGAATATAAACATATTAGATTAAGAATAAATATAAATACTATTTTGGTATAAGGAACTAAAATAACTAAAATATCATCTGGTTCACTAGTTCTAATGATTGGAAGGATTGATATAATCAACATATTTACTTTGTACTCTTGTAGTAAACCCAATATAAGTTATATTTGTTTCTAACATGTAGATTTATATTCTAATCATCTTAATATAATTTGGAAGCATTATTTACCACAGTTTGTTGAAATAACACTAATCATCATACATTTTTCTCTTATATATTGATTAGATATTATTTTAAATATTGCAGTTTTTTTAAATATTGCAGTTTAAATCAATTTAAATTTATGATTATAAAATCTCTGGTAATCAGGTGTTAATTTGATAAACATTTAAATAGATAATATTCTCATCAAGTATACATATGAGCACAATTTTGTGTAGTTAAATGAAATGATAAGAAATAGGTTTGAGAAATATGATACTAATACAAATAAAAACTTCAAATAGAAAGGAATTATATTTCCTTGGTGAAGACCTATTTCTAAATTTAATAGCAGCCACATCCCTACATAAAAAAGCAACCCTACATTTTGTTCTTTTGCCATTTACAAGAACAAGATGATACTAAATCAAAATTATATCACGCTAGTTTTAAATAATGTATTGCAATAGGAAAACCCATACTGCCTTTTTACCTCAACAATATTAATGACAATAAAAAATAATTGGATTAAACATTAATTGAGTAAAACCTTTAAAGTAGGAATGTATTATTATATCAATTAATTATCAACAGAAAATATAAGGTTTAATTGTACATTTTAATAGTATCTGTAATCTTGTATCTATTTAATTATGTAAAACGTATTTAAGGAATAGGTTTTCTTAATAATTATTATTGGATTCACGATTTAGCTAAAGCAATAACAAGAATAATTTTTTTTGACAAGTCCAACTAACTTCCTTTTTAGAGCATATCACAAACGCTTTTAATAATTATTAATTTTTCATTTTAGAAAATGTAAATACAATATATAGATTTTGATTAATTCCTGAATTCTAGGAGTATTTAAACATTAATTGAAAAGTATATTGTAAAATGATTATTAATCATCCTGTAGATTCAAATATTACGTATTATAAATATAGGAATATGTAAGGTTTGAAACTATCTACTCAGAAAACTTTCATAATATATATATAATACACATCTACCTTCCAATGTAAGCAGTAAATTAAAATTTATTTAATTTCAAATACTATTATAAAAAAATATTTTGTATTTGCAACTAGTATTTTTCGAATTGGTGTTCACATTAAAAATTAGAAATAGGCACTCATAGCAAATCTCACATTCTATGTTATCTAGTAGTTAAAAAAATATATTTAAATAAATTCAGTGCACATAACCACAAATGATATACATCCTACAGCGTGTCTGCATCTATATATATATATATATATATATATATATATATATATGTATATACACTCTGAATAAATACGATAATTTTAGACCTAATGAGGTAAATTTATAATTAATTATTACAGCTACTTAAAAGTCAGCCTTTGGAAGGCTATAAGAATTATTGAAAGATTTCGTAGTAATATCAACTAAATAACAATATATACGCACATTCTTTTAGAAGAAATAAAACAACCCTGCAAGTGATTTGAAGTGTTATGAAAGGCAAATAAATATGTACAAACACGTTAATTTATTGGGTTCCGTTTCTTTGGTAGTCGGAAACGCTGCTTTCTAAGCTTTCTAGAGAAGTTGCTGTCGACACTTGTTCCATGTAGGATCGTGCCCTCTCCACGTCCAATATGCGTTCCCTGATTAATTGCGTAGGCGGAGGTGAAAGCGGCGCTTCTGCGGTAGCAGCCGCTAATCTCAGCAGTTCCTTCTGGGATTCTCGAGCTTCTACCAAGAAGATGCTCTCCTTTATTTCTTTACTGGAATACTGATCAATTTTGTCATAGATTACTCCATGCATACCCAATTCTTTTAAGTATTTTATCGTAGGTGGATCGGCGTTATCATCACCCCAACAGAAGATTACTAAATTAGCTTCACGTGCCATTTTAACCTACAAAAAAAATTATTCCTTGAATAAAATTATTAATTTAAAAAATATTTTTTATAAATAATGTACTAAACTAGTAAAGCTGTATTTTTATTTTTTAGTTTTAATGATGATACGTGCTTTTTTATATTTTTTCAATAGTAAATAATTGCCTTCTAGAATTTGGATGGTTCTATATATAATTAAGTCATATAACAATAAAATCATTACTAAATAATGAAGTAATATACAAAAATTAATTAATATTAATTTTTATTTTTGTATATTACTTTATTTATTGTTATCTCCTATATTAAGCTAAATATATTAATTACGAATTTGGTGATCTTCCTATTATAAATAAAATCAATTATAATAGTAAATATGAACATAAACAAAAAAATAAAAATAAAATATAAACATTTACAAAATAAGTAATACAATTCTGTATTAAGATGTAAATTGGTTAAATAAAGTATGCTATAGATCCAAATAACACTTTCGATCGTTTGAAAGTATAATAAAACACTTTGTAATCACTTCCTTCACTGTGAATTTAATTTTTGCTTAATGTACACTTCATTTACCAAGTAATCATTATCAATAGCTGTACAAAATTATTGATAATGTTTACTATTGAGTTTTGTACAGCTATTGATAACGTTTACTTGGTAAATGAAATGTATATTTAGCAAAAAATTCACACAGTGAAGAAAGTGATTATAAAGTATTTTATAACCGTATTTATAATGTTCACATAACTCACCATTTAATTTTAATATTGTTTAAAAGTATTTTGGGTTGCATATACAAATTTCAATTAATAGTATATTATTCAACGAGTGGTAATGTAGGCAATAACTCACGGGGATGAACTTTGCAACACGAGCCGCTAGGCGAGTGCTGTAATCATCCAAGTGAGTTATTGTCATTGCCACGAGTTGAATACTATACTTTATCTACGACAATAACCATTTTTAGTAAAATTATTTTATCTACTCCTATTGGATTATACAGGGTTATTCACGCTATACGGCACGGAATATTGTGGCCAAAATACGTGACTTTCAAAAAGTTTCACTTTGGGGATATATGGGGGTCTATTAGGGCTACTTTTTAAAATTACTTTCATAATATACAGGGTGTCCCAAAAACCCTAAAAGTATCAAAGTTGTGTTTTTTTTAATGAAACACCCTGTATTTTATTGCATTTTTGGATCCTTCGATCAAAATAAGTGTGTGTTTTAATAAGGATTTTATTACTTAAACCTTGAGGTTTTTGAAATAATTTGAATTTTGTAAAAATTTAACCTAATTTTCATGTTTCAAGTACTTAAAAAGTAATTAAGTTATGCATACTAAATTTACACTGAAATGTAACAATAGATCATATTTTATTTTCCAAGTATAATAAATTTGACATCTTATACCAGGTGTAAAAAATTTGGAATTAAACAAATGAGAACTTTAAATGGCTATAACTTCATTTATTTAAATGGAACGCTATATTTATTAATTTATCAGCAAATGCACGTTTTAATTACCTATCGAATGGTATTTAAACCTTAAGTGTTAAGTCTTCTCGTTTTTGCAGAAACACCAAAATATTGTTTATTGCACTGTTTTAGTACTTTTAAGGTAAACATTTGTATGTATCTAGTTTTCTATGGTATTTAAAAACGTCAGATAATTAACTTAGTCTGTCATTTTAGTTTAAAAAGCCTGTCTTTTGTTATAGTTGTCTTATTTTGCATTTTTGTGTTAGATCGTTAGTAATCGTTATTGTTTGAACATCGCTGTTGTATTTTTTGGTAAAAAATAAAGATTTACTCAAAATAAGGGGTTATTGGCATTATTTTTATGCTTGGAGAATGTCATCAAAATTGTTTATTGGCTTGTCGAGTTTATACTTAAAGGTTTCCCGAAAGAAATCACCCTAAGCCAGCTATTTTTGAGAGACTATTAAACCAGTTTAAAGAAATTGAAAGTGTCAGTTATAAAAACCTCAGTATAAGAAAATCTGTGTAAATTTTCATTTTTTACAATGACATACAACAACCATGTTCAAACAATAACGATTACTAACGATCTAACACAAAAACGCAAAATAACACAACTATAACAAAAGACATCCTTTTTAAACTAAAGTAACAGACTAAATTAATTATCTGACGTTTTCAAATACGATAGAAAACTAGATACATTAAAATTTTTACTTTAAAAGTATTAAAACGGTGCAATAAACAATATTTTGGCGTTTTCTGTAAAAACGAGAAGACTTAACACTTAAGATTTAAATACCATTCGATTGGTAATTAAAACGTGCATTTGCTGATAAATTAATAAATATAGCGTTCCATTTAAATAAATGAAGTTATAGTCATTTAAAGTTCTCATTTGTTTAATTCCATTTTTTTTTACACCCGGCATAAGATGTCAAGTTTATTATACTTGGAAAATAAAATATGATCTATTGTTACACTTCAGTGTAAATTTGGTATTCATAACTTACTTATTTTTTAAGTATTTGATTCATGAAAATTAGGTTACATTTTTACAAAATTCAAATTAATTCAAAAACCTTAAGGTTTATGTAATAGAAACCTTATTAAAACACATACTTATTTTTATAGACGGATCCAAAAATGCAATAAAATACAGGGTGTTTCATTTAAAAAAACACAACTTTGATACTTTTAGGGTTTTTGGGACACCCTGTATATTATGAAAATAATTTTAAAAAGTAGCCCTAATAGACCCCCATATATCCCCAAAGTGAAACTTTTTGAAAGTCACGTATTTTAGCCACAATATTCCGTGCCGTATAGCGTGAATAACCCTGTATATTTATTATTAGTCTAGATTAGTACAAATAATGGTATATATATATATATATATATATATATATATATATATATATATATATATATAATTCAATAGCGTGTGTTATGAATCATAACTCACGCTATGAATTATAACTCACTGTTATCGATCAGGTTGTCATGTTTTTTTGTCTGAATCTATATTTTCAAGTTAGATGAAAATTGATAAAAGTCAAAAAAATTGTCACAGCGCATTTCCCGAATACAGTAAATATTGTATTAAGTAAAATATTTTACATTGACTTTACTGACAATGATTAATATTTAACCTCTTAGGCACGGCTGAATTTTGCGCGGGGATGTTTCTCTGTACGGCTGAGTTCTAGTGACACTATAGTGGCGCATAGTGCCTAAGAAGTTAAAATACAATTAAAAAAACTGTAATATTACTGAAAACTAGAAAAAAGCCACCCCATATCTCGTATAGTAATAAACCATCGTTTTTACTTACAAAGGATGGATCCCTTAAAATATCTTCTGTGTGCACATTTATCCCCAAAATCTCAATCATATTAGCATACTGTATCGCATTCTTAATATCCCAGCATCTTGGATCTTTGTACTTCGGCCACTTGGATGTCTCCCCTTGAGTCAGAAACATCACAGGATACTTGTTCTGTTTCATACGTATCATTGAGCAGATATCGGGGTTGAAACAAGAAAATATGATCCTTCTATCAGCAGCATGTTTCAGAACAACTTCCAGTATTGTATCCAAGTAGAGATTGAGATCTGTTGGATGGTACAACTCATAAGACTCGTCCAACCTTTGCATGGTCCACTTGATCTCAATATTGAAACCGACATGAGGATTCAGCACCTCAAACGCTTGCTGCAAGGTGGGGAAGGGCTGGTGGTCTTCGAGGTCTTCATCGAAGAATCTTGCACTCTTCGATTTTCCTTCGGAAAGATGGTACACCTAAAAATTTAACATATTTAAATTTATTGCAGGTATACAATTATAGTTGAATGCAGCAAAAAGTTAAGGGTGTCATTCTGAAATGAAGAGTGAAATTAACTACTCAAATGTTTTCATAGCATTAATGTTTCTTATAGAATGTTTATCAAAATTTAAGTTACAATCAAAATCAACAGAGATGGGCAACTCAGTGTGGCATTAATAATTAATCTATTCAAAAATAATAAATAAAATAACATATTAATATTATCAAAATGATAATATACTATTGTAAATGTTTGTATCATGTATAAAGGTATATAAGAAATTAAATCCAATTGTGTTTACTTGCATTTGAAAATAAAATTATTGCAATGAACTTTTCATATTTTCCCTCTACAACTTCCCACATATACACAAACTTACAACAGAGGCTATTTTTACTGTAGACAACCTTTGGCTGAATTGACCACCACTGAACTATATAGGTTTAGTAAATAATGTAAATCAGTATTTTATGATACATATTCACTCAGAAACAGATGATGTATGATGTATGATAACAATTCCTTGTATGAAGTTTGTTAATTGCTAAGATAACATTCTAAGCAAAAATTAAGTGTAATGAATGAAAAAAAAGCATTTGTGCTCAAGTACATTATAACACTGTCTTAATCATGCAAAAGTTGCAAATCTAATTATATTAAAAAAAAACTCTAAAGTTTTCAAATCCAACCACTGACTATACTCACCATCTTCTCTTCCTAAATGTGCAAACAAAAGTAAAAATTAAAATAGATTGAAATAAATGTACAATCATGCAAAATACTACTTATAAAATATTTTAGTTGTTTTTAGGATAAACAAATTACATCCTTGACACAAGGCACAAACCACTACAAACCCAGCTAGACTAAATTACAACAAATGTATCATAAATAAAAGAAATAAAAATAATAACAGGTAAAACAACTACGGTTTTCTTATTCTTAAATTTGGGGAGAAAAATAAAATTGTGACAGTCTTATAACATTATAAATATCTACCTTATATATATTTTATTTTCAAAATGAATGCACAAAAAGTTTATATTAACAAATTGATTTAAAAAAATATTAGCAATAAACAATTCAAAAACATTTTAGTTATAATTTATAACAATCACTCATTAAAGAGTAAATAACAATAATTAATATAACAATAAATTATATTAAAATAAAGTATGTAAGATGGATTTGACAAGATTATAATTAAGTTGTATGGAAAGTAATTTATTGTTATTGTATTTTTTTTATTTTACTTTCTGGGCAATTTGAAAAAAATGAAATAAAAATTAATAGTAATCTAAAAGGAACAATTTTTTTTTATAATTATAGTTTTAAAAAGTCTCAACATAATAATATCTTCTACCTATAATGTAATTATTATTTGAAAAACAACTTAATAATTAAACAACAATAATGATCCATGTCCATGAAAGAAAAACACATCAATTAACTATCACATTATCACACAACAAGCATGTTTTATGCAATGCCAATATAAAGCAATATAAATTGTTTCCACTGAATTCATTTCTTTGTGCACATGATAGAAAACTTAATTAATTATGGTTTTTTTCTTTGTTCTTTTTCACTTTATTAAATAGTAATAATAGTTATTATTATTTTTGTTATGACTAAAAATATTTGCATATTTTACAAATAACTATATAATCAGCTCATATCACATGTTGCCGTTCCATAATATTTATTTAAATATGTAGTTTTTGTATGATCATGCATAACGCCTGATTTTATTACAAGGACGTGTGCAATTTGATTCCATTACATTTCTGCTTTTTATACACACGTGTCTTGTTACTTTTTAAATTTATTTACAAAGTTTGAAACAGTTTTTATATTTATAGAGTTATAAATATTTTTTTATTTGATGAATATGCAATTATTTGTCTTATTAATTTAAAATGTATTAATTTAATAAAACTATATTACTATTTACTACGTTTACAGTAGTAGTAAATCAAATCAATTTTTTGAACTGTTTGATTAACCCATTGTAGCCAGACAAAGGAATTTCATTGAAAAAAGGCAATCACCTTGCATTTATTTGTACCATATCAATGAGAAATCGGACTTTGACCTATGAAACATTTAAAAAAACTAGTTTCATCTGGACAGAATATAAATATTTACTTTCACATACATAAATAATCAATGCAGCTTGGAAGTGTATATGCACACGTATTTATATACATTTTTATTTTTAATTATTGACTGGTACTGGTTAAAAATATAACTTGCAATATTTTTTAATGAAGATTGTCATTGTATTCATTTAAGACTTTAAATTTTACTTTATTTAAATCATTTCAATCAGTTTGCCCAATTTTCAATAATTTATCACATATATGCATATTGATTTAAAATTCTTTGAAATACATTCACTAGTCATCATTATTTGGAAAAAATAAATCTTTATTAGAAATTTTATAAAATTCTGAGCAAAGATAATTAATTATTAATTAGTTTATTTTTTGTATAAAAAGTTATAATCAATAATACATTAGTCCACTACCCTAGATTGCATGCACTGTTGGTTAAAAGCTTTTTTTATACACCAAAAAAATACAATTAACAATTTATATAGAATAATAGTAAATTAATTTCAATTTTTTAATTAAGTTCTATTTCCCTAAATTACATGTTATAATTAATTATTAATAAAAAAAATGTATTTATCTTGATAATTTTGTTAACACTGAAGGCTTTACTTCTTGATACATTTAAAAAAATTTGTAATCAAGAGACTTCGTTAATATCACACGTTTGTGATAAAACTCCAGAGTCTCTAAAAAAACAAATGTGTGATATTAAAAAAGATTTGTCTTATTTATATATTCAACTTGTTAAGATAATATTTGTCTAATTATTATAAATTTTAAATGGTAACTAACCTTTAACAATTTCAGCTGTTCCAGTGTTAAATCCTTAATAGGAATTTCCAGCATATCCGTCTCGTGCAGTTCCTTCTTGCGCTTCATAGAAATACAAACGTGAAAATCATGATAAATTATTGGTACCAGGTCCTTGCTAAGTTGTACATCAAACTCGACAAAATCCGCCCCGTGATCAATGGCCGTCTTCAAGCTGGCTATTGTGTTCTCCCTGACCTCGGCGCAGTTCTTCATGTCCTCCTTGAAACTATTCCCCGCACCACGGTGTCCCACATCCAATCCAGTCCTAGTCTGCTTCCAGTGTCTGGCATAGGTAATGCTCATATCACAGCGCACATTTGGCATCGGCCTAATTAATATATAATCCAATTTAAGCTCACCTAAAGGCCTTTGCTTGGTGCTTGCTATCGGGAGCACAATTTTACCCTCAGAGCCCTGTAATACACTAGGGAGAATATAACTGAACCCAATATGGTAGGGCGGTTCTCCATCAGCACACTGGCTGCTATACACGAAAAAATCCATTAAGAAACCGGTGTTTGCAGGAAATAGAACGGTGCTTTGAAAAACCAACATTTCATCATCATTATATTCCCTACCAAATTGGTCCTGTGATTGAAATGTTGGATCACAATCTGACAAACTAGCCACTTCAGTGTAAGCATATTTCGGTATTTCAATCATATCTTGAGTGTCTGTGCTCAAAGACTCTTCTAAAGCCTCTGACATTGTTTTATGATTATTTGTATGATGCTGAAGCCTGACTGGGGTTATTTTGATGAAAACTTTTCTATTTATGTATTTTGGTCTCCATAATATAATTGAATTTTTGCACAGCTTCAACTGGACAGTGGTTTCCTTAATTAACCAGCCACGATCGATTCTGTAGTTTTCTTCAAAGTCGCCATACATCTGGGGCTCATCAACAAAATTGGGAGACACTGCGTCTGGTTTTATTTTACGTGGTGTTATGTTAGTCTCCCAACTCCTAACCATTACCTGTAAGCCGGGCTCGATCACCACGCACATGCAATACCTGTATTCAATTGCAAATTTGTCTGGAACTTCAATTGTTGCTGACCACACATCACTATCATTTTCTTGCACTAACATGATGGCTTTCTCTGGGGACCACAAACCTAGGTTTGGAACATTTCCGGATACACACACTACTGTTCCGGGCATGAGATTGGGGACTAGCACCCGGAACAGCCATTTCTTCGGAGGATACTGCTGCGAAATAAAGGCGTCCGAAGCGTCGCCCGCCGCTTCAGGTTCCGCCATGCAGCCCCTCCGCAGGTTCGCGTTGTTAGGATCCTCCAGGAAAAACCACCTCTGCATTTTGGGCAAATTATCTGCAAAAACAATCGCTGGATTAACGCAACGTAACCTTTACGACGGTCTCGGAGAAATTACCTAAAGTATGACATATTTTAAAATAAAAATAACTTATTGTCAATGTCACCTGATTGTTTTTGTGGAACTAGAATATTGCATGATACCGTCAATAATAACTCACGTTGTAATTCAAGCTACGTTACGTTCAACTGAACAGCATTTTTGATTGTGATCGGAGGGCTGCGCACGCAAATAACACAAGTCAGCTGCAGTACGAAACGGACTGACCGACGATAAAGAACGAAATGCTGAATTATCGTTTAGAAATGTGCGGACGTAGGACCTTCGCCTAAATTGACGGAAGCAGGAATTTTTGTGTGGTTCTGCGCCACGTGCGAAATTCGAACGTCGATATTTTAATAATGATTGGAAATAACGATTAATTAATTAATGAAACAGATTGAATCAATTTTTAGACTAACACGGCATAGATACAAGTAAAGTAATATTGGATTGATGAGGCTTTTACTTGGTGAAATTCCATTATATAGGTGATAAATAAAACACTTGGGTTTTGAGAATTTACACAATTTAATGTCGATGCACTGCGACAATTGTTTCGCCACACAGTGGCTTCATCAGGCAGATGATAAATTTATCATCTGCCTGATGAAGCCACTGTGTGGCGAAACAATTGTCGCAGTGCATCGACATTAAATTGTGTAAATTCTCAAAACCCAAGTGTTTTATTTATCACCAAGTAAAGTAAATTGAACTCATAATCTAATTAGCTGTAATCAAAGCATATTTTAGTAAAATTAATCATTAAATTTTACCTGCACATTGCAAATTCAAATATAAATGAGGCGTGAACTTCTTACATGAAAAGTAAAATGATGTGTCAATTATTTTACTTTTCCCATACTTTCTTTTTCGAAAATTCTATGCAAAGAAAACTATTATTTTTAAATTAGTTTAGGTTGTTTATTTATTAGCTAAAACTTTCGTTTACATTTTGTATAATTTTTTCAAAACGTTTAACAATTACGTGAAATCTATTCAGAATGTTATTAAATTAATATTTTTGCGTAGAATGCATGCTATTCCAAAAATAAATCAGAAAAATTGTCTGGTGGTCACATCACCATTTTTCAAAAATGTTACCAACAAAGTGCTAATAAGAAGTCAAATCATAAACAAAAATTGTGATCATATGCCAATAATCTATTTGGCTTCAATAAATTTTAATTTGTTGTAACAATTAAACATTAAACTTTAAACGTCATGACGTTTGTAGGACCATCAAGTTCGCTGGTCGATAGTCCTTTAATAAGTTTTAATACCCATAGCCTAGTTCATATACATATAACGTTCTAATAATTATTCCAGTTGGAATCTAATTGGAATAACTCACTTCCGAACAAATAATTTACAACTACTAATTACCATAAATCATTATTTGCAGTTGTAAATATCCGATTATTATGTAATAAACGTCGCAAATGACAAAGACACGTTTAAATGTAATAAAAACGTAATTGCAATTACCTGGAAGCGCTCTTATATAAAAACTGGAATGTACAGCCGTCAATAAATTTACAATGGACTGAAACAATTTAATCTCTCAGACTACATAAATAATTTAACAAGTCAACTATTTTTATCCATATTTAAACAATACAATCTTGTTATCGCACTTAATAAAACGATAGCAACCTGGATTTCAAATAATATATATCTTATCAATTCAATTGATACGTGTAAAAAATGAGGATTTTGATTTATAATTATGTATTAAATTTGCTTTAATACAGACGGTATGTTAAGCCCATAGACATAAGTGAAACATTTGCAACTGGAAGCGTATATTGATAATCTTGGAAAACCTTGAGATGATGTATGAGGGACATCAACCTTTCTTCATAAGGATGTCAGGACAGATTGAGGTAAAACCCTTTTCACTGAGATAGCCAAGCCGAGAGCTCGGCAACGCATAACCGAGATTATAGATTATATCATTGCGTTCTTCCTAATGTCATACTTAACCAGGAGTTCTAAGCTTTCGTTTATTAAAGATTAGAATAACTGCCAGGTCAGTTGATTACCAGAAAGCCCATTACAAATATGATTTATGTAGCTTTCTGTTTTAATAAATTATCCTTCTGGAATTTCTGACATTTTCTAATTTTATTCTATTCTAGGCCAATATATCTTCTTCTTCCATGGCACTGCAGCCCAACTCGGGCCCTGGTCTCCTGGATCCTTTACATTACGTTAACCATCCATCTTGCTACTGGTCGTTTTCCTCCTAGTGCCCTTAGGAGTACCTTTTTTGTAGCCAGTGCCTCTGGCATGCGTAATACATGCCCAGCCCACCTAAGCCGCATTAGTCTTATGTGCGAGCCTCTGTATAGTTGGTACAATTCGTGATTATGGTTTATTGTTCTACATGTATTCTTCTCAGTACCTTTCTCTCAAAAGGGTTTAATGGTTCGATGGACTTCTCAGTGATTCTCCACGCTTCACTCTAGTACCATACTACTGTTCGGATGAGGGTTTTGTATATGAGAGTTTTTATGTCTCTATGGATGTTTCTACATTCGTAGTTGGTAGTAGGCAGAAGAAGGCTCGGCTATTGGTTATTTTATCTCCATGGTTTCTTTTTGGGTATTTACGTTGGAGTCTAGGTAGCTCAAATGCCTAACCCTCTTGATGATTTCCCTTTGTCCTTTACTTTGGCGCATGAATTTTGTTTTACTTGATTTGATTTTGATTTTCAATCCAATGTCTCTGTCTGTAGCTGTCGCTACTCTGTCCAAGATGTTAAGGTCATCCGCATAGGCCACTATTTGGACGGACTTGTTCATAATGGTGTCATTTAGATTGATTCCTGTCGTTCTCATTACGTGTTCGAGTAGGAAGTTAAATAGCATCAAGGCTAATACATTCTGCTGTTTTAGTCCTGTGTGTGAGTCAGATTTGTCTCCTTCTACCCGTACTCTTCAATTGGTGTTTAACATCGTAGTCTAGTCACGCTAGCTTAGTGGATATATTGAGAGATATATTAATATCAAGTCATACGCCTATTTAAAATCTATGTAGAGTTGGTGAATATATGACTCCCACAATTTTTCCTATGTCTATCTGGCGATGTGTAGTTGGTCGACGGTAAACCTCCCATGTCTGAATCCTGCCTGGTACTCCCCGATGATGTGTATAGCGTGTATGAGGCTGGTGTTCCATTTTTCTTTATTCTAGATTTTAGATATTAGGTTATGCACTTTATCTACTAATTGTTTTCCACCATATTTCAGGAGTTCTCCTGGGACATTGTCAAAACCCGGTGCTTTAATGTTCTTTAGCTTTTCGAGTGCTTTCAATATTTCAGCTTCCTCGATAGCAGTTGCTTCTTTTTTGTCGGCCTTTCTATGTATACTAGCCTGTCTCTATTTCGGACTTCGGTCGTTTGTCTGTATCGTATGTCATACCATTCGTTTCTCGTTGTTTCTGGTTTGTATCCTATTGAAAATTCTACCGCTTTAATTATTGCTTCTTTGATGATTGGCCAGTAGTCTTCGATATCCTCGTCTTCCGGACAGTTTCTCAGCATGGCTGGGAGGTGTTCTTCTAGCGTCTTCTGGTATTACATTCTTGATTTTGGATCGCCTAGTTTTCCACGTATGATTTTTGGGGCTTTTTGCTATTCGTGTTTATGTTATTCCGTATGCGGCTTCTGTAGATTACGCCCACTTAGTAGTGGCCAGGACTCGCACTCCGCCCCTCTATATATTCTGGCATTAATTTTATAGGATGCTCCTCTTTTATTCTTCTACTAGCACATGATATGTCCAAGTCCGTTTGTGTATGTCTTTTCTAGGAAATTTAGTGGATTCGATGACCTTACCCCTTGACGTAGCAAAATCGACGACTCTTGTGCTGTGGTCGTTGTATTCTGTGAGTGACTGTGCCTGCCAGCTACTTGTTCATTAGTTTTCGCAATTTCTTTGTAGAAAGCATTTACTTTATTTCTTTTTTTAAATAGAATCTTAATACACATGTTAAAACCTTCATTCCAGTTTTAGAAGCAGCTTTAAAATCAGTGTTCTTTAAAATCTGGTAGTACATTCGTGACATTGCGTTCAAAAAATGCTCGCCATGCTCTTTGGGAACAGAAAGAAGTCCTAAGGAGCTAAATCGAGCGGAGAGGACGCTTGAGTTAAGGTAGTCGTCTTCGTTGAGACAAGAAAGTGGCACTGAGGGTCTTGTGCGTAAGAGCGTTGTGATCCAGAAATCACACACCAGAATTCCACAGAGTCGGGTGTTAATGAACCAAACTTCTAGGCAGCCTCTTCATAACCTCCAATTGTTAGTTTACTGTTTGGTTTTAATTTACAATATATAAGTGTATAAATTCTTTCATCTAAAAGGTAGATCACCCATCGCTTTAAAATTCGATTTCACCTGTTGAGTTTTTTTGGACGAGGTGACTCAGTTGGCTTCCATTGAAATAACTGTAGTTTACTTTTTAACTTGTCGTCTGTAATGATGTTATTAGAAAAATTAAGAATCATTTTTAAATACATGCTTGAATACGATGATTCCTTTGATCCCTTGTGAGAAGTCTTAGGCGAATCCTCATCAAAAAGATATGTCTTTAATCTAGATAATTATGATTGTATATTGCATTAAATAAATCTAAATTTATTGACAGAGTCTCTGTTGTAAATTTACTCAATATTCATTATAAAAAATTTAATCTCTTACACATCATATGAAATATTTTCTATCTTCATCATTATAGTAATCATTTTGAGGTTAAAAGCAATAAAACCAAGGCTCATTTCTTGAGTACAGCGATTTGCAAAGTTCTTTCCCAATTCATTAAAGCTTAGAACATAAGTATAAAAAAGATATTTTGTCAAGAGATAATTTCATTTTGATTAACGTCCTTATTAAATTAATTACTTATCACAAACTATTTAGCCGAATATTATAAATTTATCTTTAACAGACAGATAAAATAATGCACAATATAATATACGATAATTTATTTTGCGTGGTTTTCCAGATTTATTCATTCTAAATCAAAACAACTTGGCTCTCTTATCTCTTCCAAATAGACACATTTCGTTAAGACAAACATCCTTATACATCTTTCAACAAATAAAGTATTTAAAATACAATCTAAATTCCTAGACATCATATCACAAACAAAAAACGTGCAATGGTTATTCTTTTATCTATTGATTTAAAATCTATTAAATTAGAAAATGAAATTAAAATTTCAAACGCATTTTCTTTCGCTATTGATTAAACCTGTGTTTTTAAAAGAATCCATTTAAAAATTTCTATTTATTATGTTGATATTTAAAATAGTTATTTTCTTAATCAACCTTGACCCACAAACGAGTCGCGTTTTATGGTGTGATTTGAGCACGAGCCACGAGCGACTAGTCGATTCCGGCCTTGGGATTACGCCAAAAAACGTGCTCATGTTGTAATTTTTGTTGATAAACAAATTTAATAAGAGAACCAAATACAATAACAATTTTTTTAACTGCAGTTATGGTTTTTTTTTGGGTCTGGGAGGTGGAAAATCTTTTATAGACGGTGCAGTTATGTTTGATCTAACCTATTCATCCTATTTTTAATTGATTCTTCCTCATGACTTTCCTGAAAACTTTTGAAAGTATAAATTAGAACTTATATTAATTCTTGAATGTTGTGGGCGTTTACTTGGTGGTACATGTTAAAGTAAGGATTTGATAAAACATTTAAAAACTTAGTTTTACCATTGCATATTTAAGTTAAGATAATAACCAGTGTGTGACAACAATTTTTCAAATATACGGCGATAAAAAATGAAGAACTTATACTTCAAAAATGATTTTATTTCTTTCTGAAAACATGAAGATATTGATCTGTACAAATCAGAAATATGTAATATAAAATTTTAAAAAACAACTGTTTTTACACAAATCATCTTTTAATTATTTAATGAAAAGACAATATAGCTAGGTTTATTACAATATTTTCTACTTCTATATTATGTTAAGAAATAATACATTTATTTAAATATAAACTCATAATCACTGCATTGATTTATGAAAATAAATTTTAACGCAATTTTATTTAATTAATTCTATGGCATAAATATTACTTATTATCTCATTTGCATATTATACATTTAACAATTACAGTGTTTACTAAAGTTATAGATTACAACAACTAAGACGCACAATTTAATTATAGCACAAACACAAAGTTAATATATTTCGTAATATTCAAATTAGTTTTAGAAAAAAATCGAAGTGTTAACGATTCAAATCTTATTACTAATCTACGGCTTCCTTCACCAAAGTGTTGTTTTCCTGCATGGAAATGCACTCGAAGTAATTTTGGTCGTAATCGAATTGAAATACTCACACGACGGAAGCATTCAATTTTGAACAAGCCTATTAACGTAATGTGAACAATTGGAAAATATATTTCAACAGTTTTAACTCTGTAATAAATTAATTCCAATATAAAGCCGAGAACAAATATACATTATCACAACAGGAGAGTTATTTTTTAATTTATCGTATTCATTATTGATTTAATTCAAAGTGTACTCGTCTTATAATTATATTAAAATAAGTCATATAATTCAGTTTTGGTTCGTAGTACAATTAGAATACTATATTTTATTTAATAATAATCTTAATACTTTAGAGTGATGGAGATTCAATGGAAAACAGCGTAAGCTAGCCATTAGTGTGGTACCACTGGCAGAACCCCTAAACCTTAGACCATATAAACTTAAACTAAGTATAAATGGTCTAAGCCCTAAACTTTGTGTTTCAGGGATTTTTGTCTTTAGGGTTTCCCCCATTGATCGCTTTTTGTGGCCCTTATTGTCGTTGATGACTGATGTTTAATATTTTGATCCATGCTCGTCCTATGAGTAGCTAAGGAAAAAAAGGCCCATTATAGCAGAACCCCGCATGCATAATAAGGCTATTGAAACAGGGGTCGCCTGGTACCTAGAGTCCGCATAGATCAGACTAAGCTTTCCCTAAGATCCTCTAGATTTGTCACCCGCGAAACATGACCACTGACAGCGATATGTCAGGCCCTAAGCCACAATACTACAGATAGGCAGGAGTAATGTAGGAACAGTTTTGTGCCCCCTACCCTTTGAAACCTAATAGACTCGAGTTAGGCCGAGGAGTTTATCCAAGGGAGGACGACAGATCATAGTGACTCTATTAAACTGCAGATTGTAATGGGTCCCAGAATCGTTTAGCAGTAGGCCATCTCTTCGCCCTAGAATGGCCCAAAGTGGTTTACACCCTATTGGGGTCATCCTAGTGGTTCATCGGTGATAGGATACTGAACCCTCACACCACGACAAAGTGTATTCCTTTGTAAGGGAAAGTGTGTGTTTACTACAAACCTTTTTTTTGTTTTTCCAGATTTTCCTTTAAACATCTAAAAAAAATGCAACTATCCCACCCTTATTTATTTAATATTTATTTTATAAAAGTGAAAAGTTATCCTGGTTTAAAAAATACTCCTTTATAATTTTGATCTTAAAAATATTTGTTTATATTATATTGGCTGATGGTTATATTTTAGATGGCTTATAAACAGTAGACAATCGCGTTAAATTAACGTTTGTTTTTTATTTGTTTGCTTGAGTGTTCCAATAAGACGTATACTATACAAATTTTTAATTCTATTTTGCAATAATTATTTTTAAAAAAAGAAACAAAAAATATTACAAATCTTAATTAATATCAACAAAGCGTAATGTTTAAACATAATATTTAACATACATTCAATTAAAAATATAAAACAAACCCACAAAAGCGACATCTCTTGTTGGATAGACAAAATAAAACAGGTTTTATCTGCTAAATCCTTTCATTCCTACAAATCAACACCATTAAAAACAATTCTTAAGTATTATTTTTATTAAATTAAATCAATTTTCTACAATCTTAGAAACAAATTAATTTGTACTAGTGACGCTGGTCAGAAAATAATAACTGTCATAAAAAACTATCCATAACGTACTATTGCTACACCGATATTAATTTCACATTTTAAATTACAAAACAGCAATACTGATTAACGTAATACAATATTTATCAACAATTACCAAATGTGCAATGTGTTGTGCTGAGGTAGCAAATAATACATCACATACAAGGTTTTAATAAATAAATTAAACGGCCATGCTTGCAGTAATGATCCGCCGACAATCGATTTGCGTGACTGCATTATACGTGACCATGAAAAAGGTGAAAGTTTGTGGGATACTGGAGGGCATTAATTGAAAGTTTACATTAAAGAAAAAAGTTTCATTCATGTGAAATCAGAGCAATTTATAATCTATATATAAAAAAATTAAACAATATATACAATTATGTACAAATGTACAAATTTTCATAAATATAAAAATTTAAAAGTACACGAAGCATACCTTATGATTATAAATTCGCGGATATTTACATTTTTTTAAATTTAAATATTGGCTTTGATTGCCATTTTACTTATTAATCTAATGCAAGAGGTCCGCACGTTTCAATTATTGCACACCACTCACTTTTATCACAATTGCTTTTTCCAGTCTTTTTTAATTTCGGATGAATTAGTTAGGGTGGATAAAGTGGCAGTTATCGCGGTTTCTACAATACCCGTGCTTCTTGACATTGATGCACAGTCGACCACCCCGATTTGGTCCGCCACCTCGAGGACCGTTCCAATTCGGATTTGGCCCCGCCATGCGCACCCATGGTCCATTATTGTTGTTGCCCCCGCGACGGAATCCACCTCTACCCCGCATGTTGTTGAAGTTATTTGGCGGGAACATCGGCATATTATTATTAGGTGGTTGGAATGGTGGGGGGAATCCATTTTCGCCCATATTCGGTACAAAATTATCGAACATGGGGGGACCCTGATTCATCATATCCGGAGGCGGCATATTTGGAGGAGGCATACCGTTTGGAATTCCATTCCAATCAGGTTGTCCAGGTACTGGGAAGCGGTTTGGCGGCATGAAATTCGGGGGAAAGGGGGGTATACCGCCAGGTGGGAATGGGCCAGGTGGACCACCCATGTTCATAAATGGAGGAGTTGGAAGGTTCTGGAACATAGGAGGGATATTAGGCACGTGTGGAGGTGATCCTTTTGGTTCCGGCCAAGGTTGTAATGGCGTGTCTGGGTCGGGATTGTCAGGATCCTCTAAAGGAATCGTAACCATATTTGCCATTGGATGGTTCTCAGGATCTGGTTCCGAGGGTGAATCAGGTATCCTATTATTGAAATAAATTGCCTGCAGTATCCGTTTTTCCCTAGCAAATTGAATCTGCTTTTCAGAACTCTTTGATCCGGGTTCGACCTGCGGTGCTGATTTGGGATCTACTTCCACCTCTACCAGCGGTTTCCATGACATTTGTGCGTCCATAACGTCCTCGTTTGGAAGCTTTCTCGCCCGCATCGCTTCCCTCTCGTTTGTCATTTCCATTCGAGCCATGTCCATAAATGGTTTCATAACGTTCACCCGCTCCGTTTCGTCTAGTTCGAAATACTGGATTTCCACCAGTTCCGAGTCAGGTTTCCATCGCAATGATCGCTTCGGTCCTTTCCGCTTGGAATGGCACAAAACACCTTTTAATCCATTGGAATCAATCTTGACTAGTGGAACTTGGACGGTTTCTTCATCGGGTTCCGCTGGTGTATCGGGGATTTCAGATTTTCCACCTTCGGCAGACGGACTGCCTTTGGGTTCTTTGTCCTCGTCGTTATCAGCACCAAGCGTATCTTGGTAGAAGTTTGCAGGAGTAATGTTTTTAATGCTAGTAGGTGAGGTTGGGGTTCCAGGCGTGGGCGATGTTGGTGGTGATATCTCCTTTGAGGAGCTTGGACGTCGTTTACGTTTCTTTGTTTCTTTCTTCATAGTCGCCGATGCCGTAAGGGCGTCCATGAAGATATCGCTTTCTTGTAACACAGCTGCTGTAACAAAGAGGTAAAAATTAAAACTACATAATAATCATTTCACAGAACTATTTATAAAACTGTATATATTATAATTTTATGGCTGTAAAAGAAATATTTCAATGAATCCAATCCAGTATGTTATTTTCTCTTAGTGATAATAACGTGAAAATATGTAAGCAGTGCAGATGGGCTTCAGTTGAAAATGTACGAAATAATAAATTCCTATTTCTATTTTTGAATTATTATAATACAAAAAGCACAAGGTAATAAATATAAATGGTATCTGTTGCAAAATATAAATAAACATTCTCGGCATAAATAAATAGTAGTAAATAAAAATATTTGAGATGATACAAAAATATTGGAAATAAACCATAATTTAAAAGATTCGACCAAAAAATTAATTTGTTTCCTACGAAATAGTTGATAATTTCAATAATCAAATGTGGAAAAAATTAAAATTATTTATTTTAATTAATTAATTACAATTCTTAGATACTTTTTACAAATTTATGAAAAATATGAATTAATTTTAATTCTTTTTTTGTCAGATAAATTTTAAAAAATAGTCACTTCAGCCTTTGAAAATAAAAATTGCTATTTCTCACTTTAATAAATAAAACAAGAAATTAATTTGATATTCCTTAAAAATATAAATTTACGCAATGAGACTACATAATCACTATAAATTTCAAATTGTACATTTAACGTTTAAATAAATAAGTTAAGTAAGAAAATATTTTATTTTACTTCGGCATTTTATAATGTTATAATAACTATTTAAATATGAATGTGTATATTTTGAAATTGTAACATGTATAACACTAAAATAACAACTGAAATAAACTCTATGTTAAAGTTATTAACACTATATTTTAAAAATTGATATAATAAAATTAAATGTCAATGCTCGATGAAGAGAAGAGAAAAAAAATCATACAGTTATTTAAACAGAATACATAGTTTGTGTACACTTTTTTCATTAATAAAGATGTTTATTAATAGATATTGTGCATTTCAATTAAAAATAAATTGTATGCAATTTTGAATACTAAAACAATAGAAACCATTTTTATAAATATAAGTATATAGTATTCAAGTCAAATAGTTTGTAGAAAGTTTTCAATAAGATATTTATTTGCCGTAAAATGCAGAGTGAATTTTTTAAAAGACAAATTCAAAAACCTACTTATTTTGGCATACTTATTACTCTTTATAAGTAGCAAATATTATTACTCTTCATGTTAGTTCTCAATAAAACTTCTAAATTGAAAATTGAATTGGGAAAGGAAATATGACTCACCAATTAAAATCAATAAATTGCTTATGTAAACATAATTCATTAAAATACATACCCAAACAGTGATCTTGCTTAATAATTAATGAAAGAAATGGTATAAAAATTATATTCTCAAAGCTTTAACCACCTGGCGAATGCCAAAAAAAAATACCATGGGCTAAAATTAGAAGAACCGTACGCTGCTAAATATTATCTAATTGTTCAGGAACGTGAACATACAAATGCCAAACGAAAAACTTTTTTACATTAAATTCACGTTATTACTGGAGCAAATACAAGAATTGAGACTAATACTCATTATAAAATAATTTACAACCTACAAAAATTAATTTAAAATGTTAGTTCACATATGCAAAAATAACAGGACTGGATTGAACTTGAAGCAGCTGAAACAAATATGCACTATTATTTAAGAATAACTCTGCCAAAACTGGAACTCTAAAATCTGTAAAAAAAATAATAAAGACATTGTGAAAATATATATTATTTATTGAATCACCCATACGGTTTACATAATGAGCAATTCATACGGATAACTAAAGCAAATTCTAACAGATATTAAGCAAACACATTTTCTTATAACATATTTTGTAAGTAAACAGTTTATGATCAATCAAAAGGAGTTTACGTAGCTAGCTACTTAATAATGTACAATAATTGTCACTTCTTTAATCAATATTATTCTAAAATATTTTCACGAGTGATGTTTAGAAGAAACAGGACAAATATTTTATAATAAACTTAATGCAGCCTTTTTTTAATATACTTATAGTATTGTTAATAATATAGATCTTAAGCCGCAAAGGAAATATTTTTTGCATTTTGCTACATAAATATATCTTTGGATTATATAATTAGGAAATAATAATAACGATGACATTAACATTATTACTAGCCGATTTGGTGTGTTAAAGATATACAAGTTTCTCGTATGAACTGTTATCTTTATATAATTAATGTTTCTGATCAAAGAATTGCATTAATTTTTAATATTCTGAATTATATTATGACGTGATAAATATCACGTATTAATCTTTAACATTTGAAATTTTTTGATGAATCGGTCATGTTCATCAAATTATTGTAAACATTTATTGCTCCAAAATGAACCTGTAGAAACATTTTGACCAAATCGTATTGGTTATATAAAATAGGCATATCCATATTTCAAAATAGAATATATAATTTTTAGTGGTAAAAACATAAGTGTTTATATTATGAATTACCACGTAATAATTTTGGCAATCATCTTAATAATCAATTTCTATCAAATGAAAGCAAAGTTGAATTAAAATATTTGGATTTAAATAATATAACAAAGAAATGAAGGTGAAGTCAAACAATTATTAATCATCACCATTAATTGAACTATTGTATCAGCTTGAAAATATAATAAATAAATGAAAGTCTCTTGTATTTACTAATACTTAAAACAGTTTTGTATCTTTATTGCAAAATAAATATTGTTTCAATGGATTTGTATTTAAACGGTACTTTTGAAGATAGGAAATTTGTTCCAAAATATTTATATGTACATTGATAAATGAGGTATTCCCCATTATCTTCACCAATAGATAAGGTGATATTTAAATGTGTGTATATAGTATATCTTTTTACCATATTTATTAAGAGCTTCTTTAATCCAACTCTGAATGCCGGCATCGTAGTTCCTACGTTGCACCACTAAATTATACAATCTGCATATAACCTCCTTCATCACTTCACAACACACAAAAACTCTCTGGCGATAGGTCTGGAACACTGTATAATATTAGGTAGGGTTGTGTAACACTTCTGATGTTAAAATTTTGAGAATTAACCAATTATGTTTTGTTATTTAAATGTTTTAAATGATTAGGAAATTATCGGTTGCATTTGTAGAATAGTTTTGCAAACCAAGCAGAATAATATCTACTAAATTAAGTGATGTATAGATTATGTCGAAATAGTTGCAGCTATACATGCAGAGCTAACGCACCAATTCCGTATATAATACAACTCTTTCTTTTAAAAATTAGAGGTGCATATTTTGTAAAATTTTAGGATATTATTGGTAAATAGATGTTAGTGTTTGTCAATATTTAATTTATGAAATCTTATAGAAGTTTCTAAGCAGTTTCTTAAGAAAGTGTCAAATATAATGTACATGCTGGTATTATCAGGCAATCGAGATTAGTATACTTAAAATGTGAGAAAGAAGTAAGGCATAAATATTCATAACATTGTAAATTGAATATTAATTTACAGGTGCAACATTGATGAAAATACAAGCAACAATGAGAATTAATCCCGTTGAGCATTTCTGCATCGCAGTTTTACATTAATATAATGTAAAAACTACCAGCTAACAGTTAAAACAACTACTCCTCATACTAAAGCACCGCCAGGCATTGAATTACATAACTGTTAGTTGTCAGTACATGTCTGAAATTACATTCAGCACAATGGAACATTTTTGTGGTGTCATTGTTTTCCAATCATCTCACGAAAAGTGTTATGCAATGACTATCCGCAGAAATACTTAAAGAAATTAATTCTCATTATAACATATTTTCATTCCAAATATTGTTTACAAAATAGCCCATATTTAATATTTATAGACCCCATACTAAATAATTACTATTATGCAAATAAATAAAGCTCCATAAATGAGTGCTGTCATTATGAAGAGTATGTTTCACCCATTCAACTTTGTTTGAAAACTGATCGTAAATAACATTATATTTACTTACTTTAAATAAACAACAGATTGACAAAATATCTCTTCCAAAGTGTAAATATCAAACAAAATTTTTATAGAAACAGAACATCAATTTAGTACTTTGGCCACTTTTGACTGATATTTCAAAGACCACCACTGCCAAATATATTTAAAAATTTGCAAAATATAGTCACAGCACGCACAATTGTTAAGTTTTTGGTTTGGAATACCAAGAATACATTAATGCATAAACTGCATTCATATTTATACATTTAATATTATATATTAATATCAAATTAGCTATATTAATAATAGTTACTGGGGAGTCGATTAAAAAGATAAAATTATCTAAATAATAGTATTCTGTTTTATTAATTCATAGAAATGTTAAAAAAATTTAATTATTTATTAAGAATCTTGGCAACAGATTATTTTTTCTCGTAAATTCATATTTATGTATGCAATATTATAATTCTTTGACCGTTCTTTTTTTTTGTACTTTTAGGATTGTTATTCTAGATTATTTTTTTAATACCGACAAGCAAAATAAATGCTTCAATTAATTTAACTTTCATCCCGTCCAATAGCTGATGTTAGCATAATAAATATGACTCATTCATATCATTTATAAACAAAGGCATGCGATTATCCTGATGGGTGATTGCGAACCGTTATTAATTACAGCAGATTGTGCTACTTCGAACGTGCCAGCGGCGTCATCACGACCGCTTCACCCAGTTTGTTTGTTTCGAATTGGAGGACCGCGATTGGCTCCACACTGCGTCAAGGTGAGCAGGCGCAGGCGCGTCACTCGGTTATACATACGAACGCAAAAACATGCGGTGATGAAAAGGCGAACTTATGAATGGGGACATTCGCGAGTATTTTATCACTTTCTATAGTACAAACGCCGCAGCTGGCCTGATTCAAAGTGGAGCGGCGGTCACCCGGCTGACGAATACAAATGCCCCGAAATAGTGGCCACATATTTATTTTAATCAGGAGTTTGACCAAAGTCAAATATCATTTGATTTACAGTAATCATAATAACGTTCTGTTGAGACACTGGCACTACTTTAGGGTGAACGATAACGAAATGATTTTTGGGGCACCCAATTTTGATATTGCATTGGTGTAGCATTTTTTTTCTATTTTTCGCGCAAAATTTCCTGAATAACTAAAATAAAATTGTATAACGCAAATATAATTAAAAAAAAATGGTATACACAACTGAAGGCACATGATTACAGTCTGAACTTAACAAATGTTAAAAATAAAGGCTAACAGAATTGTAATAAAGGGTTTTTATTAACTCTAATAGATTTCATTGAATGTTTCAGATATATGTTGAGTAAACAACTGCCAAATTTGAGGGCATAATTTGGCATTAAAACTGCCACATTAGCAATTTGGCTGTTTGTAAGGGCAATAATTAACAATACCCTTAAATTGTAACATAACCTTAACTTAATCTGGCGAGTTGTTAAAGGAATTCTTATCTTGGAAAAGCCTATTATTTAAAAAAAAATATTATAATGAAAAATATTAAGCACTATATTTTGTTTAAAATCAATCATATGTTACTCAAGATTAATAACGAACCGAGTATGCGCATTTAAACGTCTCTAGACTACTTTTTAGTATCTCCATTAAATATACAAAAAAACGCACCAAGGTATGTTTACAATAAATGGTAACCATGTTATGGTACAAATATATCGATCGTATGATCGATCCAAATAAATAAAATTTCGCGTTGGCATATTTGTTGTGATACATGTGCAGATTCGCCGCATTAATAAATTTGGAGCAAGAACGCCTTAATTTTCGCACGATCGAGAAAACATAATATTTTTATGTTTAATCTAGCGAAACTTGCCAATTATGCGAGCACTATATACTTTGGTCGGCGGTATTAATAGCTCTACCGAATAGCAACGATCACGTGAACTGTTATTTTTGTATATCTAATTCAGCTTGTATAACATCCCGTAATGAAAAAGTTCTGACAACAGGGGGCATTAAAAGGAGAGGGGTCGGTTGCAAACAGCATGTTCAAAGATTATAAATTATAATGATCTAATATTACTATCGACTAGTAAAATTTGTTTCTCAGCTACGATTTATGGTAATTCTGTAATAATGGCTTGGATAACTTAATTAAATAATGAACACTCCAGCATTTCTTAAAATAAATCCAGTATATTATCACTAAAGCAAACAATTCTTGATGTAAGCTTAAGATGCATAAATATCATTTGTAATAAATAAATAACAAACACATGCAAACACGTTGCTTGGCAAAATATTCACAACACATAGTGACTCAAATTTATAATTTGCCACTTAACCTGTGGTGAAAGATTTTTGTATAAATTAAAAATTGATTAATAGTTCCACTTGATTTTAATTTTTTTTCCTTGAGATTGAACTAAATGTGAAACTATCGAGTGTGTTAATTGATAATACATCATAAGCAGTATTTTTTTTTTCTTTCTTGGGGTGGTAGTTTTGGATGTCAACCTTTTCTACAATCATTCGATATTTTTAAAAATAATTAAAAAACAAATTTAATTTTAAAAAAAACACTACATTAAAAAATAAAAAGTTCCCTGAATATTTCATATAATTTAATAGTTAAAAAATAATGTAAAAATTTCTATGCAGATTTAACTAATTTAAGAATAAAATATGTTAATTTCTAGAGAGAAATAGCTAATTCAAATAAGATCCATAAATCTACCAATAATAAATAGGACTGTTTTGAAAATTGTGCTATTTGTAACACACAAATAGGATTGCTTTGATAGTTGTGTTATTTGTAACACACAGATTACTTGTATAATTCAATATCTGACATGGTATTAGCCAGAGAAGTAGTTGTTTCAATAAGTGATTTCTTAAGACTCATTCTTACAGTTTTATGAAACATTCTATATTTTTAAATTATTAACTAGTTTAAACCTTGAAAAATAAAATAGCTTAAAAACTTTTTTTTTACAACTTGCAATATGTACAAAAAAATATGCAACTTTTACAGAAATAAGAGATTATACTTATGAAGATTTACTACTACTTATTAGGAGTTAAAATGGAAAATATATAGTATTTGTCTAGCAAAAGAATACAGACCTAGATATCAAATACATAATACCTGCATGGAATATATTAATAATGAAACATATGAAAAGAAAACGAAGAAAACATTGAAAATCAAACGGTAATATTTTGTTTCTCTTTATGTTAATCATACTGCTTAGACTCTAACTGGTTTAGGATGCCATAACATTCTCAAATTGAAAATCTGTTTAATAATAAAATATATTAATTTTGATTTCAAAAAACTTTTTTTTAAGAAGTAAACTCTTAGATTTACTTTTATTACTTAGTTTACTTTGTTATTATAAAAACTATTTTAACTTATGATCTGATAATTAATCAATACCTATGTAGGTATAAAAACACTACAAAACAACACACTATGTTATTATTTTCCCTTTTAGATTTACAATTGCCACTGCCAAAAACGACATTATCTAGCATGCATTAATCATGGTTTCCTTTAATATTCTCACATATCTCTTAAAATATATCATACAAGCCATATAGTTGTGCCAATTAAAAACATTATTAATTGTTCGTTACAATTGAACCCAAATTACATTATCTACATTTGAAATCGTGCCCTCATAATGCCATATCAAAATTTTGGGTGCCCCATTAAAATTCATCACACCCTAATACACTAAATTTACATTTAACAGACTTGTAACTTGTAAGAAAGGTCCTTTAACACAATATTAAGAGGCACCTTGTATTCTCAGCTTAAAAGGATAGTGGCTAAGAATGTCTCATACATAAATATATATCGAGCATTGTATTTTTATTATTTATTTCTAATACAAGTCTGTATACATCTGTAACTTACCATGGTGCCACACTTGTGAAATATTTAGTGTTTATATTTTCTAACATAGATTAGAGTAGACCTAAAACCTTAAAATAGCTACCGAAACTTAAATTATTATTATAAGAAAATGTACTTGATGTATACATCACATTGTTGCATCCCGTCCTGTTCTTCTCCAGGTGATCTGCTTTAGTTAACCGTACTACGCATTTAATTAAAATATACTTATAAAAATGTTTATAAGATGGCAAGACTTGGTCCGGCTGCACTGTTGATTCCAGAGAGTCATACCTGCAAAACAAAAGGTGTGGTAAGTAAGAGTGTACCAGAGACTTACGTTTAGGTTTAGGTGGTATCAGCTTTATAGCACCAGGTCGTTCAGGAACGTCCATCAGCCTCGACTTCTTCTCTGGTGGTGGGATCAGGTCGCGAATTGGGGATGGTCTCTTCATTGGTAGTACTGGTAGAACTGGTGGTGGCTTCTTAGTTGTAGTTGTTCTAGGTGGTGGTGGTTTCGCTTCTTCCAGTAATCCTGTTGACCTCATCTTAGAATTAAACACTTTCACAGTCTTAGGCTTTTCCTCAGTATTCTTTCGTACTTCAACAGAAAAGGTTGGCTTTTTTGACTCCTCTTGCTTTCCTGTTTTAACATCCTCATTTTTCTTCGGTATTCTGCCAGTTTTCTGCAATGTGTGAGGTTGGATTTTAGCAAGAGTATCTTTATCTTTTTCAGCCTGTTTTTCCTTATTTTCTTTCTTATCTTTACTGCTGCTGCTACTTTTACTGCTACTGCTGCTTCTATGTTTAGAACTGCTGCGGTGCTTATCTCGTTTATCCTTATCCCTACTACTACTCTTGCTACTACTACTGCTATGTTTTGAATCTTTACTCCGATCACGGCTCCTATCTTTATCCTTGTCTTTACTATTACGCGAACTAGAACTACTTCTATGTTTACTCCGCTCATTATTTAGCTTTTCTTTCTTTTCATCTTTCTTATCCTTATCACTTTCTGTATCCACTGGCGCATCAATGTTATTCACAACCACTTCATTTACATCACCTTCAGTTGGCACTTTACTAATCACTTGTTTGCCGTCTTTAAGCGCGACTTTAAACTTAAGAGAATTGTTTGAATTGTCTGTGTTTTCACTGGTGGTTTCACTGGTATTATCTGAAGGATCTACCTTCATGGGCTCTGCCGCCTCCTGCACTTCAACAACTACCTGCTCTTCACGGACCTCTTGAGATTGTTCTACTTCCTGTTTCAACCGGGCTTGTGTAGCAGCTTCAGCCTTTGTCACATCCTTCACAATCTTCAACCACTCATCCACTAAAGTTGTTGCTAGTTGTTGAACATCTAAATACAAAAATAAAACAATGGTTTATATTCTTATTTCAAAAATGTGATATACTTACAACATTTATTGTTTTCACTACTGAAGAATTCAAAATTATTTACATTAAATTAATTGTAGATATTCAAGAGTTTTATCATTTTATTACTTAACCCCTTTCTGTACAATTATTTTTGAACGTAACGTACTCGTGCCCGAGATATCTCGGGTGTATACAGGAAGTGGTTAATAGTTATATCGTGCGTGATATTGAAGCATAAGTTCGAAAAGATCCAATTGTGAAAACATTAAATGATATTTAAATAAACATCCACTTACTCGTTAGATCATCTCGTTTTGTTAAACTCTTGACCAATTTTGGGAGATTGTTCATTTTCAGACGTTCAACATCTACTGGTGTAATGAGCAGCAGCTCAAGAACCTCTGTAACGAGTGCCCAATTCTTGTTAAGGTGGGCATCTTGGAGCCAAACATGTATTAGGTTCCAACCACCCTCAGCCATGAATGCACCTAACAAGTTTTTGTCAGTGTTTTTCAGAATCAGCACATATATGCATTTACTGACTAGTTTTTTTGAAAACTTTGTCATCAAGCTGAAAAAAATAGTTACATCAAATTAGTTACTTGTTTTTCAGACCTATGTGATTTATTATGATAATTTCTAATGAGAAATATCTACTGAAGAATTTTACATTACAATATGTGCTTTATACAACAATAATTTGCTATAATAACAATGTCATACATGCGCTAGTATTGAACTATGTATACGTAGAATATTCAGTACAATCTGGGCTATTATATTTATTTAAATTTTGAATTTAAAATCCCCTTTAATATTGCATATTTTTACTGATTAAACTAAGAATATAAATAAATACTTTTGAAATGATTATATTACCTATTTCAATATTACTTTATATTCTACGAATTTTGCAAAATATTAATTCATTGAATCATTTCATTGATCATCTCTGCAGTAAGCACTATTTATGTATTAATATCGACTTTAAAGGATTGCCCCCAGACACGATAAAACATTATTAATTATATTCCAATGGAGAATAAGATAAACTATGCTTCACATTCACCATCACTAGTTAGATTGCAACAGTACACGCCCAACCAGCTTTTACATTCTATTGTTAGGTAGGATATGCGTAAAAATATACCCAATATACCTCCTTTCTCACTTGTGCAGAAAAGCTACTTAAACATATGTAGTTGTATGTGCTAAGTTCAACTTATTAAAAATAAAAACAAATGATTTTTTTTGTGAAGTATTGAAAACTATGTCTGTGGCAACTATTAACACATTGATTAAAATAAATATATTTAAATTCAATATACTTTATTGGTTAATGGTAATAAATAAAAGTATATATATTTGTAACAATGTTTTATGCAAGTATTAAAGGATGGTTTTAAACTCTTTTTTTTTATAAATGTTCGTCCAAAATATATTTTTCATTACTAGACATCTAGAGATAAACACAAACATAGTATAATTACTGCCGCCACTTTAAAGGGTCTAGTAGCAATGGCCATTTAATTCGAAATACAACATATGATGGTTCTTATTTTATATCCTTCATTTATTATAGCAGATGCACATATAGGAATTTTTAATGATCGAAGATATTTTATGAGGTGTTAACATTATCGTGCATTACATTATCAAAACATGGAGAAGTTAGGGGTTTTCATACATTTTTGCCAATTGTCTGTAGTGCTTTGCTTTATTTCTATGCTTGAAAGGGTGCACATATAGTTGATACTTTCACTAACAGTTAAAGTTTTTAATAATTAATGTAAATTCGGCTATATTTTGTATAATTTCATACCTCTCAGCAACTGACTTGTCAAATTTGATATTTGTACTGTCAATGTTAGTTCTACCAACCTAAGAAATGAAAATTCCCTAACTGTGTTGCAGATAGCCAAAGTGTTTTGTAATAATGATTTTTGTATGCCATTGACCTTTAAGTAGTGGTTGTAGATAAAGTAATATTATAAATATATGGAATTAATAATATTCTTTATTTAGATTGAATTAATATAAAATATAAAACTAGAATTTAATATTATGCTAAATTCTAGAAAAAATACCTAAGAAGCATTTTTTTAAATAAAGGAGTAATTCTAATTGATTGGTTGTCAACCGTGTGCCCTTTCTGCCGTGTTATTTATGATTTGTGTTTTCATGTGTGTAAATAAAATTGTTTCTTTAAAGGATTGCCTTCGGGACTCCCAGTCCGCTTCTCTTTTTTAAAATACTTGTCTTAATTAAAAAGTAGTGCATAACAATAAAATAAATAGCCAATTGAAAATAATTGCCACTTCACATCACCTCTGGTCGATAGTCTTTTGGCAAATTAATAGATTAACACCTCATTCATTATTCATCATTTCAATGTAAATATGTACAAAATTTGTCAATAAATATATGTTAATATTCGAGTTGTAACTCATCGTAGATGGAAATTTAAATTAGCTACTGCAAAATTTACACCACATCGAAATTACTATAAATTTTACAAAATAAAAATAGGTGATGAGTTATTTTTCGAAGTAAAACAGTGGCCAATAATTTCCTAACCTAATAATTCACATAACATATTAAAATCATTTCTACCAGTCATATGTAATGTTAATAATCAAATAGCAATCCAGTTCATTTCAGAAAACAATGCTAAACGCTTCACATGTGTTGACAAAAAATGCTTGCTTAAATTTTATTCAATAAATTATAGGTTACTTCAAACGATATCCGATAGTTGTAACAATTTAATTAACACATAAAGTTTAAATTGAACAAAGATTAGGATTACAAATATAGTTCTTACAGCCTCAATTAATTGCATTTACTAACAAGTTGAAGTGTATTTACTTTTAGACAATTCTTTGCATTGTTACAAATTATAATTTGACATAATCTTTTTATTACAAAATAAATTGTATGTTTAAAATACCTTATATTCTATTAAAATGTTGGTGCACTTATCACACTACAAATAAAGTAATAATTTCCTTTTTCTTAGTTTTTTACATAGAGGCAAGAGACTATATATTAACTTGTACTTCCTTATTTAGATAATGGTATGTACATATAAATCCTAACTTTGGAGGGTTGTATATCTTTATCATAATCTATTTCTTTTATTTCTCCTCATATTAAATGAATGTGCTTTATTCCTAAGCAATATTAAAGAGGAACAAATAATTATTTATAATTATAATTTGTATATATGACTTTAAATTTAAAAACCATAAATGGAATTATTTCTTAACATGCAATCAATATAATCAATTATTATGAATTATAATAATTGTTACTTAAAGTCAACAAACACATTTAATTAATTATAGTTACTTTTGTAATGAATAAATTGTTGTTTCTTTCTATTTTAATATTCATAGATGTTTATAGCTCGCATTTTAAATAAAACAGAATTCAGTTTAATTTTTTTGTGACACATTAACTAACTTGTAATCACTTTCTCCACCGTTTATTTTTATTTTGCTAAATGTACAAGTGATTAAATGTACATTTAGCAAAATAAAAATAAACTGAAGTTTTTTTTATATCCTCACGTAACTCATCAATCAACATTACATATTGCTAAACAATTTGCATTATGTAGCTTTCTTTAACAGGTACGTATGTAATTATTTTGTGTCAGTGTAATAATAAAAAAGGCTTCTCTCATATCTGATATATACTTTTTTATGAACGTAAGTTGCTCACTTGTTTTAAATTAAATAAAAGAAAAAAACATTACTTTCCCGGGCTTCATTTCATAAATGTTATGTGAAAATGAAGACGATGGATGAACTTTCAAGGTGACGGAATCAGGAAACCCCTAACACCTCTTTTCAAATATACGAGGTGTTAGGGGTTTCCCAATACCATAACCTCAAACGTTATAGCGTTTTATCAAAGGATAACATTAATTATTAGTAATAGTCATATTCTACTTTTTTTTTTTAAAGATTAACAAAAGTATGAAGTATGTTCTGTAAACAAAACAAAAAATGGTGAAAACCAATGTATCTTTTTTTATGAAATAAATATTAATAATTTACAAAGTAGTAGTAGCAGTAGTACTGTTTGACAATTGACCACGTGGTCCTGCCACAGTGTTATTTGTGCGTATGTGTGCGTGTGAAAATGAGCTTGTTACTTTAAAAGATCCCAGCATCACTCTAAAGCGCTAAGGTACTAGTCATGCATTCAAATGCTGGCCCAGACTAATGATGATGCACTCTCACTATTGCTAAATTAAAATGTAATTTAAAAAATATGGGAAATAAGTCAATAAAAATTGATGTATTAAAATATTTCCTATTTGGAAGATTTTCTTGATCTAATATTAATTTTACAAACTTAGATCTACGCTTAAGAAAAAAAGGAGCATTAAGCTATACAAATTACTTAAACATGCAAATCAAATAATATACGTAATATATTGCCTCTATATATACAACAGAAATTTATAAAAACTGAGCCATACTTAGTCGATGGCATTAATCCCCTTGTTGATATTAGGCCTCTTTGATTTTGTATTACATTTTTCCATCAATAATTAAGCACAGTTATATTTCAGGAAGATTAATCAAATATATTTTGTTGTTATCACAAACAATAGCATAACAATTACATATCCTACTTATTATTTATTATAATGTACTTATTATGAATGGTCAACTAGAGTTGAAATGAATTGAAGTAGGGAATATAGCTGTGATTTTGATTCATAACATAATTCAGGTCTGTTAAATTATAATAATTATATAGTTTTTAGTATAGTATTTATTTTTATGAAATTAAAAAAAAATCCTAATTCGTTCCTATTTTATTTTATATTATTATTAACTACAAAGCAACAGAACTAAGTTTTAAGGTAATATTTTTTTTAATGTTTCAAATACAAATTAAATATAGTTAAAATGAATTTTTATAAATATATCAAATGGTTCATTTGCTATATTATTTGTGTATTTATGTAATTACAACCTTTTTAGTATAGTTTGGATTGCATAATTTTTTTATTTTTAATTTATCAGATAAATCACACAAAAAAAATGACACAGTGTAAGGTTTCTGAAAGTTTTTAATATTGTTATTGAAACAACAATGTTTCACCACACAGTGGCTTCATCAGGTAGATGAAAATTCGGAGCAAAGTATTAGTTGACAAACCCAGCACTTAAAAGGTAATACACTTTGCAAAAAAATAATGGTAATTTTTTTAAATTTCATTTATAAATTGAGGAATATAAAATAAAATCTACATATTCCATTATTTCATTCACAATTACTATAGATATTTGTACAAGTGTGGAAATGCTACTTGCTCACTCTTGCACCAACATCCTTTTTTCGTAGAGAAAAGTGCACTTCCAATGTCTACACACTATTTTTTACATTCTGTATACAAATTATAAATCATATTTGAGATTTCTTTTTTGAAATGATGGATAAAAGTGAAATGTAGAAATTTTAATTAGGTTATAATCAATCATTTCTATGCAAAAAGTGTATCTATGCATAAATTGTTACCATGCAACAAAGTTCCACTTTTATAAACAGTTTTGGAATTTTTTTGTGAAAAATATTCCACTCAAACCTTTCCCTTCCTCTCTATCATGATGTTGTTTTACCATAGTGCAAAAAATATAAAATTTCATTTGCTTAAGACTACTGATAACTTACAATTAGTTTACATTATTTACTATTTGAGCCTCTGAACTAATTAATAATAATTATTGTTTTAAATTACAAATAATTTATTTCACTACTAAATATTTTAAGTGGTGTCTTTTGTGTGCATTTAAAAAGAAATTAAATGCACAAGCTAACAACAGTCAATTAGCACTAATTTCTAAATACAATCTAAAAAAAAATTGGATATTTGTTTAAATTGAGTTGGGAGGGTCTCATTTTTGACTGTTGATCACTGCAACATGTTTTACCACACAATGCCTTTATCAAACAGATGAATACTTCTACAAAAATAGTGGTTTTAAGTTTTAACTAAACTCATGTTGTAGACTGATTTCATAAATTTAAATTTATTTATTACTTTTTTACAACCACATAATGCATTCTAATATATTATAAAATGTGCACTGTTCACTGTATATTACAAAGATATAACATTACATCAATTGTTTTAAGGAAATGTTTACATAATAGTATTTTGCACACCACATATTAATTGAATTTAACCGGCTTATTTGTTGCAAGATTTGATGTTTTAATAGCAACAATTAATAATTCACTGTTTTCAAAATTAAAAACAACATCCTTATAATTAAAGAATAATGTTTTCATGAGCTACTGATGAGTCACAGTCAGCTCTCGGCAGCTTGACTATACTCTATAAATTATGTATTTACTTGAAGCATATATATTAACCAAACACAGTGACATCCTAAATATAAATAAAAATTGGGCCTTTTTTCAACGTTCCACAAATAATAAACCACTTCAGGTGAATTTTTCAGGAGTGAAGTAAAAAATAAACAATTTTATATAATTCTGTGTTTTAATAAAACAACTGATGGTTTAAAAGGAAATACCAGAACTAAATAAATATATGTACATTATTTATTTGATACTTATTACAGTACATTTGAACAATGTAAAATTATTGATATTATATATTCTGATGATTAACTCTTATGTATTTTTATAAATTAAACTTGAATAAATGTCTCCACTGAAATGTGAAAGGCTTATATAGATAATAATAATTCTTGAATAAATTAACATGGATGATTACAGTTTGCCATCTTAAGTCATTAAGTTTTACTTCTTATTTATTTTATTGAAGAGTATTAAATTTTATTATTATTATTGTAACAGTTGTTAAATATAAAATGATATATTTGTTTTTGATTTTTTACACCAAAGTATAATTACAAATCTGCATTGTTTCTTTTTTTATTTGGCAGTTAAAGAGAAGCAAGAATCTTAGAGAATTGTCTTATAAACAGTTATATGTGTGTTCACCAGCTTAAAAACAATACATCTAAAATTGACTATAAGTTTTTTCTCAGAAAAGAATTTAAAGTAATATAAACTGTTTTCTGAGAAAGTACAAAATAACCTTAAAAAATATAATTATGGTGTAAAAACATATACATATCTATAATTTACAATTTTACCATATTTTAAATTTAAAATTAAACATTAAAAATTTTTTAATTTTTTTGATTTTATCATTATGTAATTAAATTATGTTATTTCTTAACGAAGAAAATTAAAATTGAATATAATACAATAGGCAAAATTCCAACATAAAAAAAAACTGATTCAAAAATCTGTAAGTGTAACATAACCAGATAAAAGTTTGATGAAAAAGATATATTAGTAACTTATGGTAAATAGTAAAATGAAACATAAAACACTGCTCAGAATGAATGTGGTTACCACATGCTAAGAACTAATATGGTTACCACATGCTAAGGTCTAATATTGCATGCTGTGCATGTATGGGGCTTACATAATATTTCACATTACAAAAGGTAACAATTTTATATCAATTAAATATTGAATGAATACATTACTACTGCTGGCATTGTTACAATACTCAAACCTTCACACTTTACACATAATTAACTAATGTAAATCCTTGGCAAATATAACACTTGATTACTTTTTTTAATTATTCATGCATAAATATCTCTATTATTGGTCTGGAATCTAATGGACCACCAGTACCTTTCACCAATGCCTCAAATAACACAACAGAAGGGCCACATGGTCGATTTCCATTCACTATTACTACTATCTATCTACCAGTTGAATTAATCAAGTCTATAAACATATACTAATTGCTATATATTTATATCAACTTTAAATATTTGATTGTGGTAGCTTCTAATTTCAGATATGATGAAATTAAATTTGATAACTTGAAAACATTTTAAATATTTAATTAAGTTTCATATTTTTTAAGTTTATACATACAAAAATGTATAAATGTTGTATTATTTTATTTAAAAAAGACAATTACTCTTCTTGTATATTCATTCAAATAAAATTATATAAGCATGTTTAATCTATTGCAACCAATTAACAGTGCATCCCAACATTAATCATTATTATTTTTGTTCTAATTGGTAATTGCAAATTTAAAGATATTTATTGAAAATAAACATATATGTTTTTAATAGCCAATCATATACATGTATTAAAATTTTTTAATAAATACTTCAAATAATCATAAATGTAATATTAATATATTATAAACATTAAAAAATAATTTCAATGAAACATGCTATAGTTATTACCGAAAATTTAACCTTGACTCATACATATAGTCAAGCTTTTGAGAGCTGACTGCGACTCATGCATTTTCGTACTAAGAACCGTATAGCAATTAATATCTATCTTGTTCTATCATCATTCTAGGATGACCGGGACAGAATGAAATGAAAGACGGAACATGTGTCTGATTCCTCAAATATAGAGTGATGATTCAAAGTCAGCTTTCAGCAGCTCGAAATTACGCAATTTTTTTAAAACCATAATGCTAAATAAGTGGCAAATAAACTCACATAACAACATTTTTCAATAAATTTAGTATTTTAAATAGTTGCAAGAATTCAACCATTGTTAAGTTAATAACTGTAGAAATAATTACCTCAGACTTCAAATATTATAATATGTCTACCACTTTTATGTTATAGTACATATTTGAATTAGGATGTAATTATAAGATTTTTTTCTTCATAATAGATACATTAAAAAAAAAGATTTGTGGATATAATAAAATCAAACAAAAAATTAAAATATTAAATTGTGCTACATATTAAAATATGTGTGTTATGGGATTGTAGTTAAAAAAAATATTGAAGACCACCAGTTTTATCAAAAATTGATGTTAATTTGTATTAACCTCCATAAATCCAAAATGGTCCAAATTCATTATCAAATTAGTTAATACCATCTATTTTAAGTTTTGATTAATTTTATACAAAACATATAACTGTAAAATGTTGTATCTTCTAAATATATTATATAAGTAATTAAAGTCAGCAAATTTCTATTTAGTGATGCATCTTCAATTCTCTTGAAGATAAAACTTGTGTTTTTGATCAATAAACTATTTTTTATATTCTAGTTTATTAGCAATTTTATACAATATGTATTTAGTGTGTCTTAATTTCCTAACAGGCTATTGACTTGACATATTACACATAAAAACGAAGTAAAATGGAAGCAAAGATGATTTAAAAAAATGGTAAGATTAAATACAGGTACTTAGAAGAATAACCACAAATGAGATTGAGAAAAGCATTATTAGAAATGTACATAATGAATTAAAATAAATTTTAAAACATCTATTCCATTTTAGTTCATGTTTTATTTTTGTGTAGTTGTAATTAGAAGTTTAAAAAATTTAACACTTTTTAAATTAAATTCAATTAAATTAATGATAATAATAAGTGTTTTTAGAAAGTTTGCTTAGTTTACTTCAAGTTAAATATATTGTAATATTTACATACTGAATTACACAACATTGACACAATCAAATGCTGAATTACATTAGTTTATTGGTGAACTTATAAATATATAAAATAAATATATGTATTAAGATTAAAATATATTTACTTGTATATTTCATAATTGAAATTAAAAACTATATTAGATTAATATTATATAATTATAATCTTCTACCCAGAATTAATTTTGGGTCTTTTTTAAAAACAATAGTAATTCTTAACTAATTATAAACTTTTTTTCATATAATTTAAATACTGAGTTTATCAACACACTGGTCACAAACGTTCAGGAGATCTAGATAATAGTAAAATAACACAAACACAAAAATGCTTGGTCGGAAACGCTTTCCTGGCATGTTACACAAAACACCATAAAAGACTTGGACAAGTGTTAAACATGTTTATCATTTTTAATAAAGCAAAAAACAAAGTAAAAAGAACATAGAGATAAGGTCGGTAAAATAGGTCGTTTTCCCATTTCTCTCTTGTTTGTAACCACTCTATATGTTAGCATCTAAATTGTATTTATTAATCTATCATTAAGTTATATCTTAGTATTTATTTAACAATTTTTTAAAAATATTTATCATAAATAATGTTCATACTTATTTTGAAACACTCAAAATTCAATTGATTGATTGTTGAGGCACTTAAGTGTTGAAAATCCATTCACTATTTAGATAACAAAACTCAAACTCAAAATTCAAATATTTACAATTATTTGATTAAGATTGCATGATTTGTGTAATAGTTGTTATCCTATCATATTTGAATTATTGTTCCCTTGTCAACAACAGCCACTGATCTGATTTCAATCTATTTATTTTATAAATATAATTATTTTATCATATAAATATAAATAAAACTTTTAAAAGAAAAATGAGTCACATTAGCATACTTTTATATTGTTATTATAAAATTATCTTACCCAAGTATTAAAAATCACAAATTTACAGAAAAGATAAACTTTCTAGTAAGATGACTTAATTTTATATCAATCTTGTAGGAATATGGATTATACAATTATTATTTAAAAATGATAGTTGTAGGTAAGACAAATCTTTCAAACACAGCACTAGAAGAGAATCTAAATGAAAATGAAATAAGTAACCCTTGGTAATTTAATTTATAGGTGTCTAAATAGATTTTTTTTAATTATTAGTATTAATGTGTATTTTTTGAGCTAAAATGAATGGGAATCCTTATGAAAAGAGTAAAATGTAATTTAAGCTATTGTATTTCAAACTCAGCACTGAAAGATATTGAAAACAATGTAAATCGAGCCCCTCAGTATTATATTTATAAATTTTGCACAAATTTGTTAAATATTTAATTTAATAATTATAATGTAGGCGGGGTTATTTGGCTATAGACCTGCAACCTGGTTAGATTTTTTGTACTAATAATCACAACTTTATAATTTCAAAAACATGTATTAATATAGAAGATGGTAAGGTAATTTTTTTTTCAAACATTGATCATAAAAATATTTGTTAACATAGATCAGATAATCAGATTTCAATTAAGAAATATTAAAAAAATTAAGATATCAGTAAATTGATAATGTTACAAATAAAAAATTGGTGAACTATATATTTTTTTAATTTTTGTGCAGGAACATGATAAAATGTTCACACTTTCTCTGCTACACACTTGATGGAAAAGTATAATAGAAACATTCGAATTAAAACACTTGTTATTTTCCATATTAATATATTCAGTTTCCTGACACATGTTTCAATTAATTACAACCATTATCAAAGGATTATACAGTGAATATTACAGTGAGTATTCACTGTACCATCCTTTGATAATGGTTGTAATTAACCGAAACACGTTTCTGGAAACTGAATATATTAATATGGAAAAAAACAAGTGTTTTAATTCGAATGTTTCTATGATAAAATGTGCTGGAACATAAGCAAATGCAGGAACATAAACAAAGATTACAAAAATTAAAGCTTATATTGTCTGGCTAATTAGACATATTATATTATTTTAGAACTTTGCCACATCTAAATGGCAGCATAATTTAATTAATTATTTCCACCATAAAATAAATTTGACTACATATTTCATAATTAATCTGATATGGATTGCTTACTTGCTTATTTATTTAATTTCATTATATTATTGCTATTTGGTGTATAAATTTTTGACTGCGAACACCGATTTTTAGAGTTTTCAAAATTAACACCTGTTAAAAAGGAAATGCATTACAATGTTTGATTTTTCTTGTTACATGCACTCCATTATTTATTTATTTTATAATTTGGTTTTAAATAACGAGTGCATTTCTATTTTAAAATGTTTAATATGAACTATTAGTTTCAAGTTTATCATCATTCTTATGAAAATAATTTATTGTGTACATTAGGCATAATTTTTTTTTTAAATGTATATAATCTGATTGCCAACAACACAGCAAAATTAGGCAACCATAAATGATAAAATGTTCATGTTAATTATTATTATAAGATCCCGTATTGAGAAACTCAATCCCTTGTCAGGGTCTGTTATTGGATGGGTGAATGGTACCTTTCTCTTTAAAGTAATGGGGCATTTTCTTAAAGTAATAAGCTCATTTGTACTCAAATAAGTGTTCAATAACATGGCTGACCACGTAGCTGATAGCCAAAATCACTATTACTAACTATTTAACACTAGAACTACCAGAACAGTTATTATATACCTATTTCTCCCAAACGAATCATTTTGACCAGTGTGATATTTAGTTGGAAAAATATGAAAATTCAAAGAAAATAAAAAATATTTTATTCTAATATTGCAATTACATGATATATACATCTATTTATTTAAAAAGAAAGTCTCGTGAACAATTTATGCAACAGATCATTTTGACCGGTCGGTACTTCTAGTGTTTGAGAGTTTGCTTAAAACATTTGTGTTTCTGCATTATAAAATGATTTTTTTGAATGTGGAGGTGTTTACTTCATAAAACTTGAATATAATGAAATTAAACCGTGTAATTTTGTTTTACGACTATATCATGGTAGTAAAACAAAGTTATTGAGTTTAATTTTTAATTTCATCATATTTAATTAAAAGCCTTTAATAAGATCGATTTTGTCATATTTTATAATGATTCAAATTTTAGTGATGTTTTAACAAAATGTAAAACAGTGTATTAATATTTGGAAATGCTGAGGAGAAAATCCCACCTTAAATACTAGAAAAACTAAAATAATGAATGAACTATATATATTTAATAAATTTCCAACCTGCAGTTCAAATCGAGAGATTCTAGAATCTATTGCCAGAAACACAATCCTGGTAATTCCTTCAAATTTAAAATCCCCAAAAGAAAATCTATATGAAACCATAAGTGAAATTCCCCCATGTAAAAGGAAAAAGAAGTGTATATAATGTCAAATCAAATCTGTTATATTTGTCAAATCCTTACAAATAAAAAACAAAATTTTGTTTTACCATTCTATATTTGAATTACAACAAATTTATTAGAAAAATAGACAAAAGATGTAATTAAGAATTTTTTTATAATTATTACACCTTACATTTAGCAGGTGTGAAATTTGTTGTTCATACTTTAGCTGTTCGCTTTTTTATTCTTATTAAAACATTCCCTACCCCTTATTTATTAGGTATAATAAATTACAGAACAAATGACTCAAGCAATTACACATATCGAAACCACCTTTGATATGAACTTTGTAACGAATATTTCATGTCGTATAATAAATAATAACTTATTAATTTGGAAGAAATGTATATTATATACATATTTTGATATATCATTGTTCTTTTTTGATTATGAATTAAATAATATGTATTTGAACCATTATCTGCATTGATTAATATATTTTTTTAAATAATTTATAATTAATGAACTATTTAAATCCTCAGTATGAAAATGTTAATTATAAAAATATTGAGTAGTTTATATTTGCACTTACATAACATTAGACAAAAATCAATTTTAATATTAGTTTATAGTTAAATATCGTAGTTACTTTGAGGTCAGTACATTTATAAATTATGACAATAAAATGCTTTTCCTAAACAAACTCAAAAATAATGTTAATAAATAATAACACAACAAAAAAATCAATATGTCTTTTCAAGTCAGTTATAATATGTAAAAGGAAATAAATATACAGTTGGCAATGGCTAGAGAAACATTAACCCTTCGCAATTCATCAGTTCATTCATGCCAATCACCAGGAGAGTTCAGCTACTAGCAAAGGTGCATATTTTTATTTCTATCATCAAGATCTATAGCTCAGACCGACCAACACCATTAATTTATATTCATGTCTATTGTTTTTATGTATGTATTTGTATCTGATTATTTTATGTATGGCTAGAGAAAACATTGTGATCATTACTGTAATAATATAATTGTCTCATTTTAACAATAATAATATAGCAAAACATGTTTGTTTATGCACAAACTTCAAAGAAAAAAATTATGTTACCAAATCCTGCCTAAAGAGGTTAACCTTCTACTATTGTAGTCAAATAGAACAAAATCAAAGATAATTAATTGCCTGACAGCGACATCTAATTCACTTATTATAATTTCTGTGCTGTTGAATTGTAGAATCCAATTTGAATAACGAATTATTTGAATACAATGTTATTTACATTATTGGAAGAAGAGCATAGATAATTTATATTAATTTTTTAACTTTATTTTTATGCTTCTGAGACATAATACTCAAGTTTCTATTAAAAGTATCAAGTAACAAACATTTAATCACAGACATAAACATTAAAAAATGGCCTAGAGTCGAGCTGTTGTAAGCCGACTGTGACTCATGCACTTTCGTACTAAGAACCATATAGCAATCAATATCTATCTCTTTCTATCATCATTCTAGGATGACATATATCTGATTTCTCCAATATAGAGTGATAAGTCACAGTCAGCTCTTGTCGGCTTGACTATAACTGATACATTAAACAAATTTTGTTGATTTCATTTGGCTGAGATTTAAATTAAACCTAAAATTAATAATAACATAACATTTATTCATTCAGTATGGGTTTATACATGATGCTTTAAGGTTTTTATCAGAAAAAAATCAATTAACAGATATAAGTGTGTATTAAAAAGTTAACAATTGACACAAACCATCATTTTTTTAGTAATATTATTCAATTAAAATAATGTTTAATGTCAATCACAGAATGCATTTGTGTCTTCATCATAATGTTCTATTTACATAACAGAATAAAAAAGATGTATTAGGCAAACATTTTAAAGCTACCTAAAATATACACACAACTTTCACTATATTTTTATTTTAAAATAGCACTCAATATATTTAAGAATGGACCTACTGTACACTTTTATTCCTATCTCTTTAGTTTTTTATTACAATTACACACACAATTGGTTTTGTGATTTAAATAATTTTTAATTTTAAAACAAAATTGAAAAGTAAAAATTACAGTTCAAGCACAATTATGTAATGTAAAAATATAAAGATATAGATTACAGTTGTATAGATTAATTGTCATTCTTAAAGGAAAACAAATTGGAAAATAAGGTAGAAATTGAAAATATTAACCAAAACAAATTTTCACATAGCAAAATAATATAAATGATATATAGTCAAGTTGTTTGAGAGCTGACTGTGACTCATTTTTCTACTAACAACCGCATAGCAAATAATATCTATCTCATTATATCATCATCCTAGGATGACCGGGACAGAATAAAATCAAAAACAGAATGTATGTCTAATTCCTCCAAAATAGAGCGATGAGTCACAGTCGGCTATCGGCAGCTCGACTATATTTTGATTAGAAGATACTTCATCACTACCTCCTCTAAAATAAATTCAGCATACTTAAATAATGAGGTTTTTTTTTAGTCAAAAATTTATTAAAAATAAAACTGTAATTATAGCTTGCAATGATTAAATAAGTAATTTTGTACAACTGTGATAATTAAAACACTTTTCATTATTGAATTTATGTTTTTGATAAGCCACTAAATTAAAAAAAAACTGTATTAATTACTTTTAAAGTACTTTTTAAACAAAATTGATTTAATAACTAAAAATTACAGTACAAGCACAATATAATATCAATGAGAGTCAAAAGAAATTATTCTTTTTTTTTGGTATATAAGAGAAGCACATTTATTATTATTTACCAAAATATTATTGAAATTAAATAGTGGATTTTTAATATTTTAATTATATGTAAAAAAAATATTATATGAAGTTAGTAAAAAATATTTCATAAAACATAAGTTCTACAAACAAAACATAACCAATAAACAACTCGGCCCTGTTGACCAGACATAGTAATAACAAAAAAAATATATAAATTATTATTTATAATAAGTTAGGTTATGTTATGTTATTATTCGCGGCATTTTATATGTTATTAGACGAAGATTAACGGAAAAATACTTTAATAATTATTTAACCACTTTAAAACCAAGATTTGAGCTTAAATGAACACATGAGAAATGTATTTACCACTAAACTACTTCTACTACTACGATGATAATAAACTATTTAAGGTTATGTGTTCCTGCAAACAAAATACATATAACCAACACCTCATGAAATCATTTCATCTTCTATAATATACATTCAATATCTGACTATTAGAATTTTAGTGATGATACATTGTTTTACGTTTTATTTAAAAATGTGAAATGTTGATTTAATCTTACTTGTGAAGCCGCTGCACCTCATCTTTCGAAAGAATTCCACCTGCAGGAGTAAGCAGCACTTGGAGGCAGTTCAAAAGCTGCTGGGGATCTATTCGCGGCTGTAACAGTAGAAAGACCGACTTCAATATACATTCGGGGAAATCTTCTGTTTGCATGTAGCGCTTCAAAGCCGGTATGTTTAATCTCAGCTTCATGTTGTATTTTAGGTTATGAACGGTTAGAAATTACTATCCCACAACGCAAAGTGCGTTTTTATAGGTTACTTGTATATGCACACATTTATATGTGTTACACTTTTGATCTTAGCCATAGGCCGAAAAGCGATACATTTATATGTGTTAAATGGAATCAAAAACGACGAATTCCATATCCCAATGTGTAAATTATTAATCGTGGAAGCTCTGACGTCACACGTTAAGACAAAATGGCGTATCGAGGTGATATATTACGCATATTCATTTCATCGATGATAACATCAATATTAGAGTTAAACTCATCAACAATAAGTATAATATAATTTAATAAAAGTAAAAAAAATGTCGTTTTATTTTATTTTTGTTTAGTACATAAAATGTCCATAACGACCCTTACCATTTTCGTAAAATTTCCTAACAGCTGCAGATGTTACAAACGGCCGTTTTATCTTCGGATTAAACTTATTTTAAATCAGCAGAACGTATTTTACTGAAAGTCTTTTCCCGGATACCATTGTCCGTGAGAAACCAACGCCCTTGCCTCCATGACGTGGAGACGTTAACGAAACTATATTAAAATAAACCCTTCGAATCGAATTTCAAACTGCCCTAAAGTAACTGGTTGGTTTACTAAATCGTTTGTTATACGAATAAATTGATTTTCTTGTAAAATAATGGCTTTTTTAATCGTTTGCACGGGAGAAGCGAAACACAGTTCGACTTCTACCTAGCAATAGCGGAAATGACGACATGGGGTGACGGGAGAGTTAGACGATGCGATTCCGGGTCATCAGGGTTACCAACATTAACGGAAACGAGTATATTTTAAGACGCAATTCCAGAAAAACGACTGATAGGCAATAATTAAATCACAATAAACCTTTTACTTATCACTAACTAACAGAAGTTAATTAGACCATTCAGTTTAAAACTTAATTATTCCACAATTCAATTCTCTAGCGGAAGTTGTATATATATTAATTTTAAAATTACGCGCCAATATGTATAAAAATCCAAACGTACATTGATTTATTTATTATTATTTATTAATTACTAATAATAATAATAAATAGGGTCAAATATATAATGTATATCGATGTATAACGAAAATTAATAAAATTATAAAATTTTAACTAAAAAATTCAAAAGAAAGAAATAAAAAGGATACATAGGGTAATAAACTATATCACTATATCATGTATAATATATAATATTTTGATTAAACGACTTATAAGTATTAATACAGATATAAAAATGTATTATTGTTCCTTGTTGCTAAATAAAATCAATTATACGAATACCAACACCAAAAATATCAAATTATAATAAGTAAATGTGTTGGCTTGCCTTGATTTATTTCGAGATTAAAGCGAGCAAAAGCAAAAGATCATAATTGCATCTTACCGTTCAGTGTACATAATAAATTTCACAATAATGTATAGAACGCATCAATCATTAAAATGTATTAATACTTTTGTTGCAATCTAGTACATTTGCAATTAATTACTTTTAGGGCGGTGATATTGTCTACGCAAAATTCCTAATAGTTATTAAGAACATAAAAAATTTATACATAGTTATTTGTATGATACCTAAGGTATAATATATATTATCTTTCCTATATTTTATAAATTATTACAGTAATATTTAAACGTTGGTATCACTTATTTTCTTAAAACAGAGCTACAACTTCAAGTACGCAAGTACAAATATCCCCATCCGCTGCAAACTACATTAGACCATAGAAAATAAACATGATGATAAATAGAATGAAAATAAAGTTTATTTTATAGTCCTTATATTAGGGTATTGTTATTCTGACTTTTTAAGAGATATTACCATAGTCATAAATTGTAATATTAATGTAACTAATGTAAAGTGGTCATAAAACAATGATGTAAACAATAAATTAATATTAGGAAAATGTTTGTTGGTTTGTTAATGTTGTTACAGCAGCTAATCTAGTTGAGTAAATATACAAAATCTGTGAAACAAACCAAGTGTTGATCACGAATATTATTCAAGAAATAATAATTTAATAATTCAATATTTTGTATACAATAAACATAACCAAACAGACCTTTAAATGACGACTATTTCAATGTTATAATAACGATTTAATAATTTATTTAGTAATAATAATCTTCTCAAACTTAATAGGAGTATAAAATATATAAATTTTCCTCTATTAACTTTTAAAATTGTTGAATTGCTAATTAAATTGGCACCCCTGTGAAGAGGGAACGTATTTGTCAGAATTGTAGTGGCACATGTCAAAACGGTTATATTTGAAATTTCAAATGAAAAACGTGTGTTGAAGAATTGTGATGGCACTTTCAGCCCCTAGCACACCAAGAACAATTTACGCCACCCCTAGAAGACACGGCCGTCCTTTAGCGCCCCCGCAAACTCCAGAATGTTTCAACAAAGTTACCGTGGAAACCCCGGTTTCATCTTCAAAGAGGCGCAGCTCTCAAAACAAATTCGATCAAGAAAGAAATTTGACCGTGGCCGTACGCGTTCGGCCTATGAATGCCAGGGAGTTATCTTGTATGGGCACCACTGATGTAGTGCGTGTGGATGGACAAGAAATTACCATAAGATCCAATGCCACGGGCCTACAGACTAATCTTGACCACATATTCCAGTATGATCAAATATTTTGGTCTTGTGATGAAGATAATGAGAAGTTTTCCAGCCAGGAGGACGTTTTTATTACGATGGGTTTACCTTTACTCGACAGTGCCTTTAGTGGGTACAATGCATGCCTTTTTGCTTATGGACAGACAGGTTCAGGTAAAAGTTATAGTATGATGGGTCCAAATCTCGGGGATTTTATTGACATTGATGCCAATGCAGGCGTGACACCAAGATTTTGCAAGGAATTATTTGATAGGATATCAAATTTAAAATGTGGTAGTACAGCCACTGTTGAAGTTAGTTATTTTGAGATTTACAATGAAAAAATACATGATTTACTTGCTGTGAACACAAATAATCAAAGGACTGCATTGAAAGTAAGGGAGCATCCAGTTTGGGGCCCTTATGTTGTTGACCTTAGTGTTCACACAGTTAAAACTTATAAAGAATTAAAAGGTTGGTTACTGTTAGGAAATAAAAATAGAGCTACTGCAGCCACGGCGATGAATGAAAAATCTTCAAGATCACACAGTATATTTTCTATAGAAATCTGTTTATCGGAAGCAGACCACGAGCTTGACTCTTCTAGAAGGAGTAAAATAAGTCTAGTCGATTTAGCTGGTAGTGAGAGACTATCTAATGCTATGAATAATGAGGAAAGGATTCGCCAGGGTGTTTCCATAAATAAATCATTATTAACTCTGGGAAAAGTTATATCAGCTTTAGCTGAACACAAACGTGGTAACCAATTTGTACCTTACAGAGATTCTGTATTAACATGGTTGTTGCGGGTAAGTCATACATTTTTTATAGATCAAATTAAAATGATAGGTGACAGTTATATATCCCATGCTATTATTTAAATAATCGCATTTATAAATTTTCCACAGTATATTACAAGTTTTAGTTCATTGAGAATTGACACATTATAAGTGAAAACTGGTATTGGATTATTTATATCCAATCATTTATAAGAATATCTTCTAATTATATTTTTATTTCATATTACTATATAAATAAGTAATAATTTTATTTTATTTGTGTTTAGTTTTTATTATATATAATATTAAACAAAATATATCGTATATCATTCAAATTCATTGCAAGCACTTGATTAATCTATAAATATTATTTATTTTACATAAACAGAAAAATTATATTAATAGTTTTAATTTACAGGAAAGTTTGGGTGGAAATTCGCTAACTTCAATGTTAGCTACAATAACGCCTGCATCAAGCAACATTGAAGAAACTCTAGCAACACTTCGCTATGCCTGCCAAGCCCGTTCTATCGTAAATCGGGCAAGAGTAAATGAGAACCCTCATGATAAGTTGATAAGGGAGTTACGTGCAGAGGTGGAACGGCTCCGTGCACTTCGTCAGGATTATGAAAGAACCTCAATTGGTTCATTAATCAACATTAATGATTCGTTGCAGTACGAACAGGAACTAGACGATCTGAGATTAAAACTTTCAGACACTGAATCAAAATTATTGGAAGCCCAGAAGAATTGGGAACAGAGATTTATGGAAACCAAGCAAAAACAACAGAGAGAGTTAGCCGAGGCAGAAAAACGAAAGGAAGAATTAGAATCTCACATCAGGGTAATGAAATTATCTGATGCGGAAGTACAGATTTCTCCATACCGCTCCAATTTTCTTGAAGAGCTAGAGGATATACTTACTGAAAACCCAGAATGTTCTCACAAAAAATTAGATAAAGCAGATATTTTGAAAGAAATTAATCAAATATATAAAATCCTAAATAATTTGAGGCCAACTGTGGAGGAAGCCGAGGACAATGTGAAGTTGCTATATTCCAAAGCTAATCAAATAATGCAATCTTTTGAAACTGCTTTAATACGACGTTTAGAAGGACCGAGTTGCAAAAAAACTGTTGCTTTTAAATTATAGTGATAGTGCTCTTAATTTATTATTGTAATGTATTTTTTTGTTATTTTATCCACATGTGATTTATAGACTTATGAAGTATTTTAACATAACTTAGTATGTTTTATAAATTTGTTTAATATTGCCCAACAAAAATAAAGTAAAATTAATCAATTTTTAAAATGCCATTTTAATTTTTTAAACAAACACATTTTAATTTAAAATCTTCTAGTAATGAAATATCCTTTTGGACACATACAAAGAAAGGTTATGAAAACACTTATTAATAATTACTTTTTTATTAACAAATTGTACACAATTTAATCAAAGTAATCTTCTATATCAATATCAGGATTAAGTAAATCTTCTTTATACTGAGATAAATCAATTTGGTTAAGAATTAAATTTTCACACATTTCTTCTAAGTCTGTATCACCAATAAGAACAGCCCCTTGAAGTTTACCCTCTTGCAAGACCAATTTTATATATTCCTCTTTTTCTGTCATCCGGAATAAAATTTCATAATCAGTGCCAAGTTTCTGACCATTGTACAAGCCAATTAAAACAACTTTAAATCCAAACAGCCTAGTGGTATGTGTAAAGATTTCAAAACAAAAATCTTGTAGGACAACTTCATTTTTGAAGGCACCCGACATTGACTTTGCTGCATAGCTTCCCATTTGTCTTGCCTGTGTCCATAATTTCATTGGAAACCATTGCTTTGCATAACACCAATTTGGAGTACAAATATCACCAGCAGCGTAGATGTTATTGATGGAACTGCGTAAGTACTCATCCACTTTAATACCATTGTCGTCAGAGCAATCTAAACCTGATGTAATTATAAAATCATTCGTTGCTTGAACTCCAGTAGCTGACACTATAAAATCACACTGCAAAATTTCACCATTACTTAACTTAACTTTAACAGGTAATTCTTCACATTCTTGAATAATAACATCAGCAATTTCACATTGAAAATGTGTTTTAACTGAATCAGGCATACAAGATTCTAAAGAACCTAGTATATCCAAATCTTTATACCAGTCGGGTCCTAAAGCAGCGCCAGATTTTTTCTTATTTCCTTCATGTACATATCTCATACGTTTACTTGGACCAGGTTGCGATGCTTCTACATTCTTCAATAATTTGTGACGAAGAAATTCAGCAGCACCAGGATCAATAAATGTAGCAGTCATATGCTTGTCCTTGATAACCCAATCTACCTCAATATTTCTTATTTTATATACCAATTCTGAAGCAATTCCTCCATTTCCAACAATTACTATCTTTTTGGATTTGTATAATCTTTTCAAGAAAGTATCTACAGAGTCAGTGTCTCGAATACCAATAATGTATGGATTATTTTCGGATTGTGGAATTAACTTAGGGCGGGCTCCCATGCATAAACATAAGAATTTATATTTAACTGTGATTCCATTTTCTGTTTTTAAGGTATTTTCCAAATCAAATATATTAGTTAACTTATCCTGAATTACGGTTACATTTGGATATTTCTCTGTAATCCAATTTAACTCTTTTTCAACAATATTGAATTGTGTTAAATTTTGAGTTAATGCTAGCAAATTTGTTACAGCTTTAATTAAAGAAGATTCACTTATTAAGATAATCGTTTCATTGGGTTCATAAAAGGCGAGTGTTTCCACACAAGTAACACCAGCGATTCCTCCCCCTACAACTACAAAAGTTGCATCCATTATGTTAACTTACAATATTCACTATAATCGTATTTTCTGAAAGGAACGTCGTGTGTGATTAAGCCGTAATCCCAAGCCCTGTGAATGGCAATAGTTAATTCTTGATGCTTTTTTTGGCAAAGTCCTGTCTTCTGATAAGTTAAAATACTGCCAGTGTGAGGACAAATAAATTGCTTCAACAAATCCACATTTTGCTCATGTAAAATTAAATATTCATCACGACATATCGGGCATGGATTTCCTGTTGAGATTTTGCCACTTCTTATGCACGTCTTTCTGGTCTTCTTTGGTGGGAACAGGCCGATGAAGTTGCGACGATAGGGAACCCAGACTGGTTCTCCTGCATATGTTTCTTTATATGCAGCACTTTTTAAATATCGAATGCTAGTTTCGACAGGAATTATCTGCGTACGATCTTCTGATATTCCATGAAGTGTTATTAATTTTTCCGGTGGCTTAAGGGCCCCACCAACGGGTATATTTATGTGGAAATTGCGGCTACAACCGGGTTTAATTAGGTTTTTTAATGTGTGTAATGCGAACATTATTTATAACCTACAAACCCTACAGTGTTTGACACAAATGTGGCGAGGAAAGATGAGAGGTTGGCAGTGTTGCCATATTACTTATTATCTTAATGGTAAAACAGATTTTAAATTAATAGGGTCCAGTTTCAGTGAAAATTATTTTAAAACGCTGAAATACAGTAGCATAGATCAAGTACATACGAACTTTTACAAAAAGAGTAAGGGATAAAGTTAATTTTTAAGAAAGAGTGATTCTACTCCCTATACTTTCTATGATAAAGTCTTCTATCCTTCTATAAATAAAATGAAAACTTGACAAGAGTCCATATTCTTACTTATTTAAAAATGAAGAGGTCACCGTTTTAAGTTCTTAAAAAAAACCCAGCCAAAAAAGTCTTGTTCATTTTTATACAAATTTTATGTAACTGTTATAGTTTTTAAATGAAATATAGAAATGTTAATATCACGGTACACTACTTATAGGTAGTAGTTTGGGGTTAATATCAAGTAAAACTGAAGAATTGGTACATGAAATGTTCTTCTGACAGACACAGATATTTCAAAAATACAATACTCCTGCAGATATATTGTATACATATATTTTCTAGAGCCTAGTAAGGCTTAGGTGCTCTGGTCAATGATTTGTTCACCCTTGGCAAACTCGAACTTGATATATTTTCTAGTTTAAACTATGGCTTAATCATCTGCTTTCAAGAACATTTTTTTCTTATTGTTCAGAAATAAATTGTGAAAATTGAGGTAGGTATATGATGACCACCTTATCCTGTAAAAAAAAACTTATAATTGATGATTTCATTCGATAAATTATTTATTATGAATTATGATTTATTCTGAAATTGCCATTATCATTTTAAAACAAACAGAGATTTTCAAAATTAAAAACATATGTACATTAAAAAGAAATGGAACAATTCACATACACTTAAAATATAGAAAACACTTGTCAGTCCAGATTAATAAATGAAATTTCCAATTTGAACATAAAATGATATAAAGTTCCCTTTTTCCAATTTTATATCACAGATATCATTAAAATAATGAAATAAAATTACTCATTGTCTAAATCATCAGAGGGTCTCAGGTAAACTTCTCCGAATTTTGACATGTACTTCCTCACAAATTCCTTAGCTTTTTGCTTCACACTATCTGTATAGGTTAGGTCTTCAATATTTTGGCAGTGTTTCAGTTCCTTGAGCATTACAAAATGTGTTAACTAAAAATAAAAATATACAGCTATAAAAAAAATCCTCACAAACATATTATGCATTTAGTTTTTGAATATTTAAAATTACTATTAATAGAAGAAAGTATAATATTTGTTTGGGCATATCATTACCTTTCGTGCTAAATGTTTAAAGTCGTCAGTATTGGTAATCCTTCCTTGTTTACACTCTGGTTTCCGATAGGCATTCAAAATACCAACCATCACACTGGCCATGCTCGATCGGAAACTTTCTTTAATTTTCTTTCCCAATTCCATACTGTTACCTTCAATTTCTTTAAGTTTTGTTTTAACTGTGATTTTTTTCTTTATATTTTTCGCTATTTTTGAGACACCACTACCACTGGGGGTACTGCTGGAACTACTTCCATTACCATTCCCTGGATTTTTAGAATGCTTCTTTGTTTGCATCATTATGATTTCTTTTTGTTTTTTGAGTTTCTCCTTATTCTGTTTATATTTCTTTACATCCTCCCTAAACTGCAACCTGTCTTCTTCAGTTCTAGGCTAGATGTTAATAATTAACATATTAATATGAAGAACAATATATAAACATTTATTTATATTAATGTAATTAATGCTAAAACTATATAGAAAAATCTTTGATGAATTTTTAAGATTTAATAATTACTTTATAGTGGTATTTTCAATGTTTGTTTTAAAAGTTTTTTTTCAGATTTTAGTGGAGCTTTTGTAAAAGTAAACATGTTGCTATTGCCAGACTTTCAAATATTTAATAATAAAATGAATCGCTTGGTACTACCCTACAGATTTTTAAACTGCAAAAATTTTGATTATTGTAGTGCAGGAACTCAATATGATAATATTATAAATTATTTGCAAGATCAATATTTCTAATTACTTACACTGATGAGTATCTCTTGCACTAAACCAACCCTGCGTTTCTTTTGTGGTGGTTCGGTTGAAGACTTTAATAATCCCAACTCCTCTATCAACCTCTTATCAAGAGATGAAATAGTTTCTTCCTTAACTTCCTCAGCAGCTATATCTTTCTCTATATTATCTTCTGCAAGGATCTCCTCCAAAGACTTATATTCCATGTTTGCACCCTCTATTGGGTTTCCAGATTCATCCAATTCGGTCTTAATTGTAATTGGAGTCAGCTCAGCAATTTCCTCCTTTTTAGCCAATTCCATTTTCCTTTGGTTTTCCATGGTCTTGAATTTGTTGCGAATTTCTAGCATGAGGGCAGAATCGTCGATTTCGTCACTGTCACTGTCATCTGAGCTCGAATCTGAAGATATACTACTAGTGTCTGAACTAGATGTACTGTCAGATGCTGTAAAAGAGTTTTTTTAGTTGTTTATAGATTGATAAAAATCAATAAATAAAATATTATTTATAATCCAATATAATTACCATATTCATCTTCAGGTGGAAGTTCAGGAGGCTCCCATTGTGACTTTCTAATTTTGATATGATAGTAGTAAGGCCTGCCATACTTATCTTTTGCACATTTCCACTTTGGTGGTAGCTTTGCTGGAGGTGGGATTGGGCCCATAAATTTAACCTATGAAAATATATATTTTATTTTTAATCCTAACTTTTTGATTGAACTATACTTTTAAAGGTTCCTCTTCGTCCTTATAAGGTAGGCTAGGCATTGGGGGTATATTGGGCATAGGCGGCATGGTTCCCATACTAGCTGGTGGCATATTTGGCTGAACTATATTTGGGGGCATTGTTCCCATGTTTATTGGAGGTAAATTGGGTTGTACCCTGGTTGAAGCTAAATTTGGCTGGACCATATTTGGAGGCATGGTGCTAATGTTGATTGAAGGCATATTAGACTGAGTAATATTTGGAGACATATTAGTTTGAGCTCTGTTTTGAGTCAAATTAGATTGTGTCCTATTTGGTTGAGCCATATTTGGGGGCAGAGTTGCCATGCTTACTGGATTCAAATTAGATGGAGTCATGTTTGATTGGCTCCTATTTAATGTCATGGTAGCCATATTTGGAGGCATAGAACTAATATTTACTGTAGATTGTGGGGACATGTTAGGTCTATTTGAAGGAATATTAGGTGGCGCCATGTTTGGAGGCATATTAGGTGGAGCCATATTTGGAGGCAGATTCATACTTGATTGGGTCAAATTGGGTTGACATCTAGTAGACTGAGCTAGATTTGGAGGTATAGGTCCGATATTAGAATGAGGTATATTGGGAGGCATATTAGACTGGGCTTGAGATATATTAGGCGGCAAACTCCCCATACTCACTGGTGGTATATTAGTTTGAACCATATTTGGAGGCATAGTTGTCATATTTGACTGAGCCATATTTCCCATACTTACTGTAGGTATGTTTGATGATATCATACTTTGAGATATGTTGGGTGGGACAGGAATATTATTAGTTGGAGGAGGCACATGAGAGTGCATATCCATAACTTGTGTTGGATGAGGATTTTGAGGTGGCATATTATGCATACCATGTATAACAGGATTAGATTGCATAGGTCTTGGAGGCTGAGGTAAGGCCGAAGGAGGGATGTATGGGTAATTAGCATTCGGCATATGTGGCATTGGCACGTTGTGATTAAACATAATATTTTGATCCATTGGTAATGGATAATTTTGCCACTGCCCAATCTGAGGATTCCAAATACACTGATAACCACGGTTCGGATCATAAGGTGCAGTAAATCTAGGATCTGTTCCCATCATCATACAATTTTTAACATGTTGTTGCCAAAACTCTTGCTGTTTTCTTCTCCTTTCAAGTTCAGTTTGTTCTACTTGCATAGCAAACATTTTTCGTCTTTCGTGCTTACTAATTTGTTGCATGTGTATATAATTTCTATCATCATTTTTCATACCCCTTCTCATTCTATCATTACTTTCAAAAACTCTAGAACGCTGGTGCATGCTTCTATATCTGTCCCTCTTTTTCTCCAGATTCTCCTGCTCCAAATTAAAAGATTTGTATTTTCGATCTGCCTCCCTTTCATGTTCTTTCATTTGCTCAATTCTTTCTTTTTTAGGAATCCTAAACACTTCTTTCAAAACAGACCATTCTTCTAATAACTTTCCAGCAAGTGATAGAATCTCTTCGACTACATCATATTCTTTTTCTTTTGGCTTAATTAGCAACACTGATTTAACTTCTTCCTTCTCTTCATTCACAGTTAACACGTCATCATCCTCAAAAATACTTGATATTTCCTCAGCTATATTTTTTAAGTTGAACTGTTTAAAGACTGGTATTTGTGTCATTTGCATTCCAACAGATTTTCTTATTTGAAATTCCTCCTCCTCCTCTTCTTCCTCCTTCTCCTCAATTACAGGTTCTACAATATCCTTTGTTTCTTTGACTTTGGGAGCTGTCACACTTTCAATTGGTGTTTGTGTTCCATCTGGTTCTGATTTAGGAGAATTACTTTCTGAAATAGGGGATACAGCTGGTTTCTCAGACACGGCCCATTTCTCCACAGTTGGCAACACCTTACTGTCTTGCAGCATTGTTTTATTTGGGATTGGAAGCATGGCTAATGTTTGAAGAATATCAAGTCTGTAAGAAAATATTTATTACATTAACTTAACAATTGAATATGCGGTGTGACTTACCTCAGATGTTCAACTTTAGTATTATTTGTTTGGATCAAGTGCTGTGTATCTGTCATCCATCCATGAAGTAGGCGCAAACCATGATAGTCCAAGAAAAGTCGCCTGCAAGGTAGTTCACCTCTTTTAAGTAGCTTTAATAGTAAAGTCCTTTGTGTAGTCTCTTTAGCCCGAACCATCAATCTGCTGAGTTTTAATGTATGAGCTTGATTTTTCAATCCTGTAGCTTGCAATGATGTTATTTCATCATCAAGCTGAAAATAAAAAATATAATTTGAAGTAACTTCTTTAGCACATTGATAAAAAAGTTATTTACTGTTTTTATTTGAGAGATGAACTAATATTTTCATTTATTAACACTCTCACTTACATCTAAGTCTTCGAATAGTTCCTTCCTGGTCTTTCTACGAGGTCTTACAATTTTGACCTTTTCCTTCTTAGGAGTTTCTACTAGTAGTTTTTCTTGTGGAGATTGCTCGACAACTACCCCTTCAACTGATACTTCGGTAGGCACTTCAATCTTGGAATCTTCTACAGATGCATCTTCCTTAACTTCTACAGCTAGTTTAACAATCTCTTCCTCTGCTCCTTCTTCCTCCTCTTCCTCTTCTTCTTCCTCCTCCTCGCCATCCTCAGGCTCTTCACCTAGCCATCCCCTGCATATTGCAGCATCACAGTAACATTTCTGTGCTTCTTTTCTAAAATTAGAAAGATATTAATATTATAAATGGACGCAGAGAAGGTTAATTCATGATTTATAAAATTAAGAAAGTATGTAATGAATTAAATGTTTCAAACAAAGTAAACGCTAGAAAATATAATTCATTTAAATATGATTAAATTACCAACCCATATCTTTGGAATTGATAGTCGAATGTTATTTCCTCTCCTGCTAGAATTGTCCTTTTGCTAAAAAATCCAATCCTCAATTCTCCATTCACAGTCCATTTTTGTGTTTCAGCATTGGGATCACACGAATGGTTGATAAATCTTGAGATATTACCTATTAAAGTGATGTGACCATTAATAATACTCTCCCTTATCTGCTCTTTTATTATTCTTCAAAACTATTTGATGTATTAACTCCATGTAATGCTTGTAGTCTCTTGCGAAAAACGAGTAGTTAGAATAAAAAGATTTTAATAAAAGTTATTAATTTTTGTTTGAAAATTTTACGAAAAATAAAATAAATTATTTTGTATTTGATAACGAATGTTCCTTTTAATTTATTTCATAATAAAATTTGTATTTTGAAATGGACGCATTTTCGCAGATTTCATAATACCTTTCATTGTAGCATCAATAACAGCATCAGCTCGCAGGGACATGAAGTAGTAGTGTCTGTTTTTGTCTTTAGAGTATTCTGTAGCACGTTGTTCGAATTCATCTGGATCCAAGACTTCACCAACATACTCCAAAATGAATTCTCCACTGCAATTAATTATAATGATTATTTTTAGATTTAATATAGATGGCCTTTTTTAAAACATTACTTGAAATAAGCAGTATTGACATATATTGATTTCAATAAAAATCCATCCCTAAAATATGAATCAAACTATTTTATTATTTTTTTGACCAATCAATTACAATTATTCTATTGTAATAGAATCAGCAAGACAAGTTTCATCATTCAACGCTTCTGTGACTATTACAAGATTCGTTACTTCAATTTATCAGTGGACTATTCTTGTTTTGTGTGTATAATGAGGAAAAATATAAAAAGACTAAGAAAATAGCCCATAAAGAGATAATTCTGAATTAACCAATGCCATGAAAATATTTTGACATGAATGTATAAAATACATTTTTAATTAGTGTACATAATAAAAAAAAATATATATTTAAATAAAACCAGTCAACTTTTTGTGTGTTTGGATGTTTATAAAATTCACGATGTGCATTTTATTTGTTTAAAAAATTATTTGTGTAACTTACTATGGAATGTTGGCAGAAGCCCTTATACCAAGTCCCTTCTTGTCGGTCCTAAACGCTTCACATGGGGCAAATTGACCCTTTTGAAACCTCTTATTCGTACATCTATCACCCACAGTACATAAGTTTCCACTGTAATATTAATCAAACAATTAGAATAAATTAATTTATTTGTAAAATTTAAATAAATTAACTTAGGAGAGTTTCCACTAATAATTAAATTAGTATAAAATAATGATAATTTTAAAATTCTAAAAATTTGCGCCTTCTTCTAAATACTGCTCAAATTTATGCATCTTTAAGAAACTACCTTGCATTTATTAAACTTCATTATATAAAATTGTTTTTTATTAATAGCTATTTACAATTAACTATTGATAACTTGGTTTCTGAAATATATATAAAAAATAAATAATTTGTGAATAAAGTTAATCCTAATTCTTGATAATTAAAATTCTTATTGTGTACATAAATAAATATAATTGCAGTAATAAAAATATGTATATAAGAAATATATTTTTCAATAATAATATCAAATCAAAGCTACAAATCTTAGTTGACTTACCACTCAATCATGAGCAAACGATTCAAACAGTCCTCCCCGCATCCATACTCCCCCTGTTTAATCTCTTCGTCAGTCAGGAAACAATCGCACGTCATCTTCTTCGCCTCCTTACAACTGATCCTCTCGGTCAGGTACTGATTCTCCTTCAAATGTACAAACTGCTTTAACCTCTTCTCAACTTCCTCATCAACTGGTGCTTTCTCCACACAAGGAATACTCAGTGGTGTAATTGATACCTCACTAGTTTGCCCACTGATTTTTGACTGAGCCGTATTCATCTCCAATTCGCTGGACCTTCTCCAGCGAGACTTTACCTTTACAGGCTTCAAATCTGGCTCTGTGCTGGTTACAGGGGCCACAAATATTGGTGATTCACGATTGGAACCCTTTTCATCACTTTTTCCTGAGTTGCTGGTGTCGGAGTCAGCTTCCTTGATTTTCCCCTCTTTTTTAACCAATCCCTTACCCTTTGAAGTCTTTTTCTGGTTACTTATGGTTTTGATGCGTGTTGAACGTCGTATACTGTTTTCATCATCCTCTTTTTCAGGAGTGGATTCTTTTTTAATTTTTTTCTTCTTAATTAGCTGCTTGCCTTTTGCACCTAGTCTCATATTGATCATCTTTTTGGCAACATTCACCTTAGGTTTTCCACTTATGAGTTTCTTTTTTAATAAAGGCTTCTTCAATTTTGATTCTTCAGTAGGCTGTACCTTATCTTCTTCACCTTCTTGCTTCACTTTGTCATTCTCCTCTGACTTATTCCCTGATGATTCTTCAGAATCAGCATCATTGCTCTCTGTTTCAACTGGATTATCAACTTGCTTGCCTTTCCTAATTTTCTTCTTTCCCATATTTTTAACCAAAGGTTTTCTTGTTGCTGATTGCATTTCTCTCAACTTTGTAGTTTTCAGTGAAATTCTTGTACTTTTTCTACTAGGTATGAGCTTTTCTTGCAATTTTTTTGGATCTTGTTTTGTTGAACTAGATTCACTGCTATTTCCAGCTTCTTTATCATCACTATTCTCATCCTCTTTGTTTTCTGTCATCTCTATTTCATACGTAGTTTCAGCCTCCTTTGTATTTTCTACTATATCTGAAACATTATTGTCAGCTGTCGATTCCTTAACTTCCGCATCTACTTCCATCGAGGAAACATTATCCAAGACTTCCTCGTTAATGCATTCAACAAGAACATCATTATCAACAGTTTCAATTATCAATTCTTGCAAATTTTCAGTTATCTCACCAACTTTTTCAGTATTTTCGGCATCAACTATTTCAGCATCAACTATTTCAGATTCTGCTACCTCCTTAGGTTTTTCGTGTGTAATAAGACAGCGAAATTTGCCAAATTTCTTGTGTGAGTTCACTGTGGTAGTTTCAAATTTATCAGCTTCTTCAATGTGACTTTCACTTTCAGGAGTCGACTCTAATATTTCTTCATCCGTAGATCTGTTTTGGACTCCTTGACCTCGGGTACGTGTCTTTCTAGCTGTCAAAGCTTTTCCACCACGTTTTTTCTTGGGTGCCATTTTTCAATTATTTAAAAAGATATCCAATTTATAAGAGAAGTGTCACATGTAAAATGTATTTTTGTACATTACAAATAGAAAATATTTTGATAAATCAATTTTTTAGATTTAAAATAAGTTTTATTCAAATTAATTAAAAAATTGAGTAATAAAAACTTGAAATTGAAGTATTTAAGTAAGTAATATATAAAGCAATTATTTATGAGTACATGTTGATGATTACATACGAACGATTATAGAAACGGAACATAAAAGAATTGGTAATGGTACTAATTTTATTTAAATATTTCACTTATGAAGCAGTTTAATAATTGTTCACAATATTATAACACTTGAGATGATTTAAAACATTGAAATTTTAACTTATTATTTCATTCATTAGCTTATTAATCATATGAAAATTAAAAGAAGGTAAATTATTTTAATAAATCAAATATTTCCAACACCTCCATGTAACATTGTATAAACAATTACTTAGCTCAATAATGAAGGTAATTATTTGTACATAACTAATAATACTGTGTGTTTAGTACAATAGTTGAAATCCTAAAATTGTTTATGTATTACAATCTGGAAAAAAGTTAATTATCAAAATCGATAAATTATATTTATATGAAAGGACTTACATAATTATTTTCATTTTTTATGCATTTAGGGAGCATTTCAATGGTCTTCTGTTAGGATGCCCTCTAACCTAGCAAAATTGTTTGATGACATAACCTCTAATTTAAAAAAAAACGTTCGTCTCCTAATTAATCTTTCACTGTTTGTGAGGTATTAAAACAGATTATACATTTATTAATGAATATTTTAATGTCGAACTTGAAACATTTTTATTTTTGTAAATAGGCATTCTATTGGTTTATCTTAATTATTATTGTTCTTTCTAGCATACATTTTTAAATGCATATTTATTTCTGTAAAAACATGGTTTCAATTGATGTGGTATTTTATAAATCATAGCGTCATGGAAAAATATTTTATATTTTTTATTATATATTCAAATTTAGCTATATGTCAATGATGTGTCAATTGGGTTGTATACATTTAACTAAGAAAGTATATGTTCAATAGTTAAGCCATGTAAAAATATAATATATGTAAATATATTATTTTATTAGTATTTTAAATCTATGTTTTAAATCTTTCATCCAAAACATCTCACTTAAAGCAATTTTAAATTACATATGACAACAGCATTCTTATTTTTCTTTATATTCATTGTCTATGGTTCTTTCACCAAAATTTAATGGATTACCGTCGCCACTACAATACACTTTAAATATAAATGGCTTTAATGTTACCGAATATTTTATCTAAAACATGCCTAAAAAGTTTAGAGCAAAAACTGTTGGCTCTATCGTAAGTTCTTCATGTTAAACCTTTTAGAAATTAAAATCTAACCTTAAAACTTAGAATTTCAGCTAATAGTTTGCAGAAAAGGGATAAATCCATTTTAAATCCCAAACCGAGGCTTAGAAATCCAACATGGTTAACTAAAAAACATCGTGTGGTAAGATTGTTCTCGATCTCTATTGAAATAATTCGTGCTTGCAAATTTGCCATTTAATTTTTTAGCTAAATAATGTTATTATTCTTTTAGATTCATGATGATTTTGTAACACCTGAAAATAAAGAATTTTTAAAAGAGGTTGTTCAGGATCAGTTCGCTTTAGCAGGAAGCCAGTCACCACTCTTAAATGAATTAGCTACGAACAGTGCGCAATGGCAACCTGGTTTAAGAAGAACGGGTGTTATTGCCCGTAAAATTGGCATTTACCCCATGTGGTTGAAAGATGGCACAAAAATAACAACTACATTATTGCAGGTACAAAACAAATTGTTATAGTTCCCATGAGAAAACATAATTTGTAACTTGTTAAGTCTATTACATATTTGAATTTTGTGCCACTATTAATAATTAAACTAAAAATGTCAGATCTTCAACAAATTTATTTTAGATAAGTTTTTTTTTCTGCGATGTTAATAACTTCTTACCATTTGACTCTAAAATCACAAGAAAAAAATCCTATATTTATATATTGCTATTGATTGAACATTTATTAATATTTCAATTAAATTGTAAAAGTATACATTACTAATATTTTGTGCTACATTTAATTAACTACTGCTTTTAGGTATTGGATAATCATGTTGTCAAGTATTATACTCCTGAAGAATACAATCCACCACGAAAGAATCCCACTAGATTGATGAACAAAAAAGGTTGTCTTCTATTAGGAGCAGAAGCCACGGATCCATCCTTGCTTACTAAAGAATATTGTGGGTTATTCAAACAAGCAGGGATAATGCCCAAAAAAATTTTGGCTAGGTTTTTCGTTAGTCCTGAAGCTGTGCTACCACCTGGCACACCATTGTCTGCACTACACTTTAAAGTTGGAAATTTTGTGGATGTTAGAGGAAAAACGTAAATATGATTTTAAATGATATGCATTATTTAGTTTGATACAAGATTACAAACTTAATTCCAGGATTGATCGTGGTTTCCAAGGTGTGATGAAAAGGCATGGATTTAAAGGTATGCCTGCATCTCATGGTGTAACAAAAACACATAGGCGTGGTGGAAATATAGGCGGTGGAGGTGAAAAGGGAAGGGTGTGGCCCGGTACAAAAATGCCTGGCCATATGGGTAATAGGCATAGGGTGTTAAAGGGATTGAAGATCTGGAGGATAAACACCAAATATAACGTTCTCTATGTGTCTGGACAAGCAATTGCTGGAGAAACCAATTCTATTGTTACCATTTATGACACAATTTTGCCTTTGAGGAAGCCTACAGATCCGGTACCTTTCCCTACACATTTCGGAGGTGAAGAGGATGTGCCTGAAGACATTTATCACGAGAAAGTGCATGTGTTTACAGAGCCAACCATTGAATATCATGAGACCTAAATTTTATTTATATTTTTTCTTTATGTAAGTAATAAAAATGTTATCTAATATAATTATGGATTTACCTTTTAAACCTATTTTAAAGATGCAGATTATTTTCTTGATTAATTAACGGGGCCTAGTAACCAAGGTTATTTAACTCACATTAAGAATAGAAAGATAAGATTCACTGGTAACATAGGTTTAACATATAAATAATATTAATGAATAAACATATGAAGTGAATAACTCTTATGGGTTAGGCAAAAAATTATAAGGAAAAGTGTGAAAAATTAATATATTATATATATATTTTAAATGTTGTCATTGCAGTATTTTCTGTCTTAATTGCAACTGGATTACTTTCCATTGATTCTTTTAACTTCATCAGCCTACAATTTTTACATGTAGTTGTTTCGAATATCTGAAAACAAATACTGACCTAGCAAATGTGAATGTTCTGATCTCATCTGGTGATACAAATATATCATATTCCCTCGCCAAAGTTTGTTTGATTTCAATAGCTATAATAGGTTCCACAACAAGTTCTGGAAAAGTAGAGTGTATGCTAATATCTTCAATATCTGAAACTCCAACTAGCATTAACTACATTGTCAGCTTAGGATTTATTAAACTTCTTAGCTACAATAATGTTGGATACTACTTTAATGGTTCTGAAATGAGAAGATAAGTGTTTTTATATGATATTCTCATGAAAATATTTTATTCTAGTTTTTTATTTGATTTTCTATTTATATCTTTGATAGATCTATGATAATATTAGAAGTACTGTCTATGTTCAATTTTAAATCTTAAGATATGACAATACAAACAAATTTATAACATACAATATTTAAAAAATTTATTATTGCTATGTCATCTATGCGATGACAAGGTTAATCGTTTACCAAAATCGACTTACTTCCTTTTTTCTAGATACTTCATGTTGATTCTATTTTTAGAAGTAAATTTATCAATAAAATTAATGCTTCAGAGCAGGATATATTGCATAAGCACAATTGTAAGAATACATTAATTATAATAATTCTATTTTAAACAATATTTAATTTTTACCGTTGATTGAAATATTGTACAATGAGTAATTAATTGGGACAGGTCAAGAGAACGAAAGGGCAATGAATTATTTATTTGGGTAGAAAAATAGTATGCTAGAGTAAGATTAGTGAATTATCAATGAATTTGTCGTTGTTGCTGGTCTGGGATAGACAGGAACATAAATGATTAATTAAAACTGTCACTTAGCCTAGCTTTTACGAACAGAAACTTTATTTTTTAAGTGCTGATACAATTATGCACGGATATACTAATTTTGTGTAAAAAAATATATATTTTTGACTTCATGCTTCTCCTTTCCGCTTATTTATATAAAAGGTGAAGAGTAAGATAGAATGTTGAATCATTTATTAGAATAGGTGCAAAGTATTCGAGGAGAATAAAAAACGATTGTAGTTGCTTTTTTTAATTTTAATTAATTTTTGTAAATATTTCTAATGTATTTTCTTAGAAACTATATAATATTTTATAGATGTCTGATAATATAATGATAGAAATTAACCCTAACAATAAAATATTTCTTTATTGAATGACCTCATTCAATTTCAAATTAGTCATTAAAAAACATGTTTATCTCATTGATCATTTCATTGTTTTCCAAGATGCTTAGATGGTCCCCGTTGAATGTTTTTATTTAAAGCATTCGCTTCCTCTGACGAATTGTGCTTACTTTCCATCGATTCTTTTATATCCACGAGTCTATAAATTAAAAAAAAAGTGTACTACTTTCAATTACTTATAAAATAAATACCAACCTAGCAAATGTTAACGTTCTAATTTCATTAGATGATAGAAACACATCATATTCCCGCTCTAGAGTTTGTTTGATTTCAATAGCCATCATTGAATCCATACCTAGTTCTGGAAGAGTAGAGTGAATGCCAATATTTTTAATATTCGAAACTCCAACTATAGCAAGTACAGTATCAACTATGTTATCAGCGTTGCTTTTGCTAAACTTTTCAGCAACAACTATGCTAGATACTACTACTTCATTTTGCATTAAAAATTTTTCAAGTACATTCAGACAACTTGATATTGGTTGTTGCAAGGTACCGCCGATGGTGATTTCCGAACCTTCCTTTAGCATTTCAGCGAGAAGGCCCACTTCGCCGACTGCACCCCATTGTATAGCGAGAGCTGGTAAACCTATAGCTTTTCTTTGTTCGCAAATTTGTTCCATTATAGAGTTAGACATCCCATAATTTGTTTGTCCTGCATTTCCTTTACCACATGATATAGATGAAAATACTACAAATTGGTGTAGGTAGGGACAAAGTTCTTGTGATAAAGTATCTAAATAAATGGTAGCATAAGCTTTAGGATTTAATGAAGCCTGAAACTCTGTATATGTTAAGTCTTCAAATAAACCGTCTCGAAGTTCAATCGCCAAATTGAAGATACCGCCAACAGGTTTCACGTTGTTCGCTTTAATAATTAAATTTTTACAACCTTCATAGGTTGTAATATCATCTTTATAAATTAATATTTTTATTCCATTATTCTTCCAAATTCTGCCATTATTATTAGGTATTATTTAAAAAAGTTATTTATTATAAGTCATTGTATTTACCTTATTCTGTTTTGTTGGTATCCATTAACAACCCCGTTCCTTGATGATAATATTAATACTTTTGCGCCTTTTAACATTAACCAATCAGCTAATTCTAACCCAAATCCTCCAAGACCACCTAATATAATGTAAGATAAATTTGGATCGCAATGGAATCTGCAAATTTAATTCTAGAGGAACCTTTTTTAACAGCAAAATAAATATTTACTTGGGAGTTACACTATAAGTTATTTCAGGAGGACAAATCACGTTTTCCATTTCTTCATCTCTAATTTTAATCAACACTTTACCCATATGTTTTCCCGCTGCCATATATCTGTAAGCATTCTCTAATTGATCAGTTTGAAAAACTGTTCTGCTAAGAGGTTTTATAAAGTTTTTGTTTAATAGGGCACCGAAGAAGTCGAATACGTTTTTATTAAAGCAACCATCCACCATTATTCCTTGGTATGTACACGCCTTACTTAATAAATCTGCACTGGCCATTACGTTATTAAATAAGTCGAATTTTCCAATTTCTAGAAAATATCCTCCTTTTGCAAGACACCTAACTGATGCATGTAATTTGTCTTCTGATAAAGAATTTAATATTATATCCACCCCACATCCATTCGTTTCACGAAATATCATTTCCTCAAACGTCGTATCCCTAGAATTTCCTATATGCGATGGTAAAATATATGGAAATTGTTTTATTATATATTCCTTCTTCTCATTAGTTCCTACAGTCGTAAAAACATTACATTTGTAATATTCACAAACATTAAGGGCAGCTTGTCCGATACCGCCTGTTCCTGAATGAATCAGAATTGATTGTCCAGGTTTTAAATTAACTTCCTAAATCGATATATTATGTATTAATATTATAGAAAGTAAATGAAGAACAAAGCCTTACATGAAATGCTTTTAAAACAGTTAGGTATACAACAGGAATTGTAGCTGCATCCTCAAGTGACCAGTACGATGGTACTTTCCAGATACATTTACAGTCTACCAAATTAGATATTGATCTATGTTGGGCGATTCCCATAACTCGATTACCACTGAAAAATCAATTTATATTTATGATATTGTTAATATCACCAATCTCACTCTTTATCTCTGCCAGAAAATTCAAATCCCTCTACACATTCTTGATCAATCCTGTTTTTTGTAATCAGTTCAACTGGTATTTTACCTGTAGCCAACATGACATCTCTAAAGTTCAAAGACGAGTAATACACCTAAAATGTACTTTCCTGAATTTTATCCTTATTAATATTTGTAACGTACTTGACAGATGTCGCCTTTTGAGGATAAATTTCCTTGGTACCAGTCCATACTTGCCAGATCGCCTCTCATTCCAGTGCTTCCAAAAAAGTGCTTCGCATTAACTTTGGCAATTGAAATATTTAATAAATGACGGTAGGTACCCCATTGTCCATCTTGGTACACATTAACAGACATATTTTTCTCAATCTGTTTTTTATAAAATATATCATTTTCATCGAAGCCATGAGATTTTCCCTTTATTAGGAAACAAGAAACCTTACTTCCGTTTGGTTCTTTTCTTATACAATTAGTAAAGCCTAATATTCCGTTAACATTATTTTGGGCATATAAGATTGTCTTTTGAGAATGTTTGTAACACTCCTTTAAAGAATTTAACCAAATACTCATATTATCTAAATTACCAACATTTATAAACACTGACTTTTCTAGCGGTTTGCGCTTATTTAATAAATACACAAACTTGTTATTTATGGCATGGGTTGTAAAAATATTGAATCCAGGTATAACACTTGTACACTCTTTTTCCTCAACTGTTATTATAAAGCCGCCTTCTTCAATGGTCGATATTGCAAATAACATTACCTAAAAATTAATTATAATATTTAAACTCTACATTACGTTAACTTTTACCGTTTTATTTTGCAGAATGTTTGATCCAATATAAATTAAATAGTTGTGGTCGGGAGTTAACTTATCTCTTATCGATACAATTCCTTTCATGTTAATATTTAAGTTATGTTTTGAAATTATTGTAATTTCGGGCTCATATGTAGGCATACAGTCAAAGAATTTGATAATTTCTGGACTTAACGGTTGGAATGTACTAGGATTGTCATTGACGTTTTCCAAAATCTTAATCTTAATGACATCTTTGTTTTCCAGAATGATTTGCATGTTTATCCTAATCGAGTCACAAATATTTGTTTGTAGAAAATTCGGTATAAACCTATAACTTTCCAGCACAGGTTGATAAGTTTGATGTCTTCGCGAGATTGCAGAAACACTTAGGCCATATATATGGATGTGTTTTGATCTGTAATTAAGTACTTTATAATTATGAAACGCGTGCGATAGTATACTCACTGTATTGAAGTTGTTGATTTATTAGTGTAACATGCGACTAGTTTATCTGATTGGGGCGTAACACGGCGTAAGAAACTTTGAGGATCTATATAGATGCGGTCGATTCCTGTAGGTACTAGCAACGATCGTGTATCTTCCTTGACTATGTATAGTTGCAACATGTTGTCTAAAAATGTAATCCAATTGTTTCCCCAGTTAATTAGGCCTTCATTTCCAAACATTTGGTTAATTGCTTTAAAATCGCCTCTAAAATAGTAATAAATAAGCATTTACATTAGTAAAAACATTCTGTTTATTTAGTTTCATAGCCAAAATAAGAAATATGTTTAGATATTATTCAGTGAGTTCTAGTACGTACATTGCAAACAGAATTAAATGATGCGAAATATATGAATTTTCTTTGATAATGTAAATAAACATAAAAAGTACCTATATTGGTAACCACGTAATTGAAGTTCTTTATAGATATCCTTTTGTGACATTGCTATATCATCTTCATCAATCTCTTCCTCTGGTTTTCCTATTTCATCCATAATTTCGGTAGTATATATTCTACCCGTAGCCACGGGTATATTCCGCTCAGATATCTAGAATAAAGGTAATGATATAAAATGGAAATCGAATGAATTTTCAAAATTTACCTCGAAATAACCTTCTTCGTTAATTGTAATAATAAAAGTAATACCTTCTTTAGAAAATACTGTTCCGCGCAAAAATTTTACATTTTCAAAACATACGCACGTTGTGCCGTGAGACAGATGGTGTAAGTCAGAAAAAAAATTCCAAACCAATACTAAGTAACCAGTAGCAGGGAATAAATTTCGCCCTAAAATCATTAAATTAATATTCATTTCTGATTACAAATTGATATTTACCATCAACAACATGTCCTTTATAAAATGACAATTCTTTTCGACTTAAATCAAGTTTAATGACTGTTTCATTGCTGATGATTTGCTCGCATTTTTTTGTATAGCACGAGTTGCTGTGGTTCCATTTAATGAGAGGCGATAATAGAGGTGTTCCTTGAGATACAGGCCATTCAATTTTTGGAAATAGTTTGTATACGCATGGTGTGTATCCTAATTCATAAAGTCTAAGGAGAAAACAAATAAATATTATAAATAAAGTAAATCTATTTTTCCTTATATCACAATTATTTATTTTTAGTGATTATAGTTTCAATCAAGACCTATTCATTGTCAAACTAGAAGTAAATTAATAATCGAGAAACACAAATCTTTATCTATTTTAGTTTAGAAATAATGGGTGTGATATATTCTACTCTAATATATTATATAAATGTTAGGTGAACAAATGAATAATCCAAATTTTTCAGCTATATTCAAGGTTCACTTTAAATGAAGTGAATTAAATTATTCAACAAAGTATTCGCCATTGCATTCTATAACTTCTATCTTTTAGGTATCTGATGAATTCCTTCTCGGAAAAATGTTACGTCTTTGGATACGACAAAGTTGTCACATTATTTTTCGGATCTTATTCACTCATTGAAAAAGCATATTCAAGGCTTTTTGTATCGACTAGAATACGTGGTGATCAGATAGATTAATGTCTTGTGAATATGTCGGGTGCCAAGACTAACTAAGATGTCTTTTGTATTGGAAGTAATATATGACTTGGCATGGCATTGTCAACCAATTCACTAGATTTTTTCCTTTACCACTATACGATAGTTTATTATTTTAAGCGGATTATTTGACGTTGATAACAGTCCGAAACTGTTTTATCCGCTCGCAACAATTCATAATAGAGCGCGTCCTTTTCCTCCTTTCTGTATCATTCCCAGCTTATGTAGAGGTTTGGAAATTCATTGCTGGGTTACTCCAGTTGTTTTGCAAGCTCTTTCTGAATTTGTGTCGAATTTTTAGCGAGTATCTTCTCCAACTCATCGTTGTTGCACGTTCTATGGCATCCAAGTTCTTGGTTGTTGTTCAGACAGAAATCACCGCTTTTAAATCGCTTAAAAGAAAATTCTCATACATCGTATGATGGAACACCTTCGCCGAGAAAAGAACAAATCGATTTGCACGTTTTTGCAGCGTTTTTCCTTGTTCTTTCTTAAAGAATTCTGTGTCGGATATGCATCTTATCTGTTACCATTTTTAACTGTACTGAACTGAATTACTAACTTATGGGCTACGTTGGGCTTTCCACCATACAAACTGTCAATTTTAATCACTATATGTTAACATTATATAAACGCAAAATGACGGGAAAATCAATTGGTTTTCAAGTTAATTTCGTGATTGCATAAAATAAGTTGGATTATTCATTTGTATACCTATCACATACCTGCCAATGCACTTGAAAATTTGTGTAACAGTTGATCCAGTTCTGAACTCCTCTACATCAAGCATTGAATCGTTGATAAAGCTGTCCACATCTACATTTACGATAACCGCATTATTTTTAAAAGGCGGATAAGAACCAGCAGTTACATTAGGGTTTAATAAATTGACAAGAAAATTTTCATCACAATCAATTTTATATTTTTGCATTTCATTGATTGCCAATTTCTTTGGGTTTATATCTAATTGTATAGTTTGCCTATCTGATTTAAGCAAATCTATGTAGTATTTGGCGATAGTGCAACACAACGAAATAATTTTCTCCAGCGTCAATACTCCTTTTGCATAAGCGGCCGTAAAATTGCCTATGGAATATCCTCTCACGTAATTAAAAGTTATATTCAACGTTTTGAAGATATCGATCAATCCAATTTGAATGATTACCGTTATAAGTATTTTTTGTAGAATGTTGCTAGGTTCTTCGGTATAAAATTGTATTTTAATACCATTATCATTTAAAATAGTCAAGCACCTATATTTGTACCATATGAAAAAAAAATATAATTATAATCCTTGAATATTTTAAGATTACTGTGAGACAGACTCATATTTTTTATCTATCATAAAATTTTGTGATATTAAATTAATATTGATATTGATATTACCTGTCGTAAGATTGTTTAAACAGTGGTAACTTCTGAAGTTCTTTAAACATCGACCAACCATTAGAATCGTTTACCCCTAAACATAAATATAAAATCTTCTTATCATTATTAGTTGAACATATAGATCTTCTTATTTCCTCGTTTGGCAATAAAATGGAATATCCACGATATTTATGGTTCGGCATGTTTTTACTATAAAAATACAGTTATATGTATTAATTTGAACAACTAATGGCAATCGTAGGCATGGGCCAAGTTAAATATTTCATAAGATAAATATATAAGCAAATAATATGCTATTTAAAAATATTTACAAAAGCTTAAGATATTTTTGGAAGATATGTTATGCACGATAGTTTTGATAGAAAAAATATGAATGAGTGTGATTAATTACAAAGATGTTGGCTGAATGTACTCAGAAAATCTTGCTTTAAGTAATAACATTTTGTATAATCTTATTAAATAAACTCATTGACATGGAAATCACAACACCAATAAAGGGTTCGAAGTTTTAATCAAACTTTGAACCAACGTCTAACAATTAAGAGATAGCAATTGTTCAAAAGGTCTAAAAATTAACATATATTCTAGGAGGTGGTCGTTAATCTTTTGAGGTAGTGTATCCCAAATAATTTGCAATTCGTCCTGAAGAGCTTGAAGATGATGCTGTAAGTTCTTTAGTCTTCTCTCCATAATGCCCTATACATGCTGAATGGGCAAAAGATCATGAGATTTTGGTGGCCGTGGAAAGATATTGACATTATCTTCTGCAAATCGATCCAGAAAAACCTTTGCAACATGGGGACGGACATTGTCTTGCTGGGTCTTCTAACTGCTGAAGAAATGAAATGAATATGGGGTTCTATCACCTCATCCGCAAATAGCTGGGCATTCATATTCCCTTGAATGAATAACAAATAAAACTTACTTCCATAAGTTATAATGGTAGATTGGTTTTGGTTATTAAGATTAGCAATTTCTCATCAAATAATCATCTTAGTATAAACCAACGATACAACCCTAATCGAAAAACAGCTAGGAACCAAACACAATATTGCAAATATACACATGATAAAATGATTAGAAAAATCGAAAGACCTGTCAAATAAGTTATTACCACTTTCTTGGCATTGTAAATTTCATGTCACTGAGTAAATATCATATAATACATATACTTCTATACTAAATCAAGCTGATTGCACAAATTATAAATTCATTTAGGCTTCATTAGGAATTCAAATATAGTAATGTGTTTACCTAAATATTTCCTGAATTAATCTTATAAATTCATAATTCAAATTGTTATTTTTAAGGTAGTCTTGAATGGTTTCCACGGCCTCTTTTGTTCTGCCACTGAAGCAAACCAATCGGGGAATTCCATCGTATTTGATTTCTTTTCTTTTATCAAATTTTTCTAGGATAACGTGACCATTGGACCCACCAAAACCAAAACTGTTTACACCTAAATAAAAATATGATATAATAATTGAAGCCTTTCTCTTATTAGTGATAGATTTCAAATTTTAGAATTAATTTATAAATTAGAAATAACTAACTAATAACTAATATTCATGAATTCATACAACCAACAAATGATTATTATATTATATTCCTATCATAATATAAATAAATATATTTTCTTTATTTTACTCACAAATCTGTTCAATTTTTGAATAATTATTATAAGTCGAAGTCTGTTAATCAATTAGATTGTATTCCTATTTAATTATTTCTATATTTTTTGCACACACACTTTCTGTAGTACTAATATCGCGATAGAACGCAAGTCCGCCATTATCCCCATCAAGGCGCCACTAGAAAAGAATATACACAAGCTCTAAAGACAGTCGCACTTCTTTGATTCATCTAATTAGGATTGTATAGGACTATACTGAAATTAAAGCTTTACAAACTATCATCTTCGATTTTAACTATCTTTAAACGATTAGGTTTTTATTATTTCAAAACACGCATGGATTAATGTGATGAATTGCTACCTGCGAAGTCTCAAACATTTGTAGCCTTCCTACAACATGCCTAGTGATGAAGAACTTAGCAAACAACATTCCGAATATTCTTCCGCTCAAAAATGATGTAGCAGCCAACCTGCTAGTCTCTATAAAGGTGCGTTAAGCTATTGTTTGGGCCCTATCCCACTTCAGAGGTACTATCGACAATTAACGACGCCTAATGAGAAGGACAATAATTGTTCAAATAGAAATTTAAAATTCCAACTATCACGAGTGGTTTTAGACGCCCCTGCTGATAAATACAGCCAACGAAATATCTATTTGGATTTAATGATTCATATAACAGTTAAAGGAAATCACTTCATTGGATAACTCGATTTTTTCAAGGGGGAGAGGAAATCGTAACTATGTACAGTAAGGTACTAAAGAATTGTTATACACCATCATAGGTATAATGAAGCAAATTATAATTACAGCCCTTATATAGTAAAACATTAATCTCTTAGGTCTACTTATAGAAGGTCCAAAAATTTAAATCTCCACCATAAAAAACATTGTCTCTAGTTATACATGCCGAGCATAAAATTAGGGTCAATCCATTATTTGAAGTTATTTTAGAAATTTTTAGTTTTATTACTTTTTTTTCGGTTGTAACAGTCTACCAACTGATTGATTGAATAAGAAAATATTTTTTGTTGTTGAGTGTTTATGAAAAGTAATCAAAATGAACAATTTTAATTTAATATGCTAAGTAATGAAAATGAACAATAAAAATGGTGATGTGGCCATCATAGTAGTTTCCCTATATTTTTCTCGAAAACTATGAGGTTTACGCAAAAACGTTATTCTTAATAATTTATTCAATTTCAAATTCTCTACAATTACTTTTTATGTAACTTTTACGTAACTCCAATTGTTTATGAGTAATTTTCAAAAAATGTCAAAATATTCAATTTTTATTTTTTTTCTCGAAAGTTAAGAATTATATGAAAAATATGTTCAAATAAAACTTGTTCAATTTATTATTCCCTTTAACTTTTGTTTGAACCGTTTTTAAAAATATTTCATATTTAGAAAAATATGACCAAAAAACCAAAAAACGCCTCGAGTAAACACCCACTTCCGGTTTATGAATGTTTACCAAAAGCTTTTCAGTTCCAGTTTTTAACGATAAAACCTTAAGTTTAAAGTTTCATCTCAAACAGATTATTCGTTTTTGAGATACAGCACCCACCGACAGACAGACAGACACACACACACACACACACAGACACAATTTTTTTTTTTTTAGAAATTAGTGTTTTGGGTTCAGGGGACCCCAAAACGGATATTTCCGCAAAAAAAATTTTTGAAAAAAAAATCACGAAAACAATAGTCCCCCTATATATACTATATAGCACAGATGCACAGACTTATTAAGACTAGGGGCCACTCGGGCAAATCATGAACTGATGGCGGGCCGCCAGAAGTGTAGGTAATGAAAGACAATAAATAATTGATAATAATGTATTAAAATTAAAAAGGAATTTATTAATTTGAAGCGTGGCACTGCATAGTGCTTACAATCTTTTTTATATTTGGCTCAAATTTACTTGTAGCAACACGTAAAACTGCTTCCAAACTTTCATTTGCAAGGCGGTTTCTATTTTTGGTTTTATTATTATTAAGTATTGAAAAAGTTTGTTCACATATATAGGTAGAACCAAATAAGCTGGCACATTTCAGAGCGTTTATGCGCAACTCTTTGTACATATTTTTATCAATGCAGCGGTAAAAGTTCAGCAAGTCTCCTTCGTTGAATTTGTTGCGTAAATCTTCGTCGTTTTGAATGTCGATAATTTCTAACTGCATTGACTCTGGCGCATTTTCAACTGAAATCGTGAAAGGATTGCTGAATATGTCCAACAGAGGTTTCACTTTTTTAAACTCCGAAAATCTGTCTTGAAAAGATTGAATCAAAATATCTAGCTTTTCTACATAACTGAAATTAATCGCAGTTTTGTTGAATTTTTCAGCCATTTTCTTATAATTCGGAAAATGATTGTAATTTCCAGAATTCAATTGCGATCTGAAAAGTGTCAGCTTGCATTGAAAGGATGATACATGAGCGTAGAGCTGGGATATCAGTTGATTTTTGCCTTGAAGCCGTGTGTTCAAGACATTCAAATGATTTGTAATGTCAACTAAAAAAGCCAAATCACACAACCAATCAGGATTTTTAAGTTCCGGGACATCCCTTTGCTTTTCCGCCAGAAATATTCCAATTTCTTCTATTAAATTTAGAAATCGTTCCAGTGTCAATCCACGACTTAGCCACCTTACTTCTGTATAATACAGTAAATCTCCATATTCGCTTTCGATGTCATCAAGGAATTGTTTGAATTGCCTGTGATTGAGTCCTCGTGATTTTATGAAATTTACAGTCGAAACTACCACTTTCATGACATTTTGAAATTCAATTTGTTTAGCACAGAGGGCTTCTTGGTGTATAATGCAGTGAAACTGCATGAGATCTTCAGCCTTTATGTTTTTTTTTTTGCAGATGCTTTTTCAGCAAAGTAACTAGCCCGGAATTGACATCAATCATCGAAGGAGCACCGTCAGTCGCAACTCCCGATAATTTTGATAAGTCCAAATCAGTTTTTGAACGCTCATCCAAAAGTACATTGAGTATATCAACTCCTTTGGTTTGACCTTTCAATGAACACATTCCTAATAACTCTTCTACGACTTCAAAATCTTGAGTAACACCTCGTATGAATATTAGAAGTTGAGCTGTGGAACTAATATCAGTGGATTCGTCGAGTGCTAATGAAAAAAATTCAATGATCTTAGTTTTTTCAGTTAATTGTTCCGCAATATTACCTGACAAAGACATAATTCGTCTTTGGATGGTCATACGATTCAGTTGAATTTTCTCAAACTTTTTTGCTGCTTCTAGACACATTTTCTTAGCGGCAATTTCTATGCATTCTTTTACAAAATCCCCATCATTGAAGGGGCGACTTCGCTTTGCTATCATTCGAGAAATTTCATAACTAACTTCTGTAGCTGTTTCTGAATCTTCAATGGGTTTTCTAAACATAGCTTGCTGACCCGTAAGCTCCCGTTTTAAAGACAACATTTTTTGCTTTCTTAATTCGCCTGTAAACTTGGTAAAAGAAGGATGCTGCGTTTCATAGTGCCTTTTTACATTATATTCCTTTGCAATTGCAACAGAATTCTTGCAAATTAAACAAACGACTTTGTTATGCGACCATACAAAAAAGTATTTCTCAGTCCAAATTTCTTGAAATTGCCGATTTTCATCTTTAACCTTACGTTTTTTACTAGGTCCTGGCTTGTCCATGTTGCGTTCTAATCCTGGCTAGGATTAACACAGCACCTAAAAACAATTACAGTACCTACTTAAATTACCCATCCTTTTTAAATTATCAAAAATAATTGATTAAATAGGTAGGGAAACACTTATTAATAATAGAGTTTTACTTACGATTTCACAACACAATTATACACGGCACTTGACGGTTAACACTGCAACAGGAAATCTACGTTGAATGTGGATCAAAATATATGACACCGGCTAGTGGAGTACAACTATTGCCTTCCAAAACCTCTATTAAACTCACAGAACACTAATACACCTAGCGGCGATTAAACGTGGCTTTTATACCGCGCGTATAGAGTCGAAAACTGTCTGGAGAAATCTCGAAACCGACTCTGGAAGCTTCGAGTCGTGTACTATCTACGCGAGCGATCGTCATCGCGCCGCCGGCCGCCGCGCTTCTTCAAGCAAACGAATTTAACCGAGATCAGCACGAACATTACCGACCGCTGTTACCGACGACGCACGTACGGCGCACCGTAATAGCGCGCGCGCGAGATTCAAATTACTTTTCGAACATATTTTTTTTGGTTTTATTCTGGAATAGAATTCAATATTTTTAGAATGTACGAGAGTATTATTTTTGCTGTCGGCGGGCCACCGGTATTCGACCGGCGGGCCGCGGTCTGTGCATCCATGCTATATAGGGAAACTAAAAATATATAAGTCCTTTACGTTGTAGAAAATTCACTAATAATTAGAAAAAACACGAAAATATTTTCGTAAAATTAGTATTAGCTAGAGAAGTAGTTGCTTCAAAAGTGATTTGTTGTTGTAGTCTTAATAAGACTTATTTGTTGTAGATTTTACGAAAATGAACAAGTTTACTTTTTTTGAAACAAAAGCAAGATTAAGATCTTTTTTTCTATCGTGTCATCTGTTAATTGCAAATTGTTTGTGTATTGTTGTCAATGTTAGTATTTTGCAATGAGCATAAATCCTGTTTTTGCGGCACGAATTGTGGCGGCTTTAGAAGACGGCCGTGGTCAGCCCGAAACTGCAAGAAACATTGGTGCCGTGTGTGCAACGAGTATGGCGGCGGTACGAAGATACTAGTCAGCTCACTCGAAGACCTGGTTCAGGGCGAGGGAAGACTATAACTGCTAGAGATGACCGCTTTGTCGTTTCTAGCGCTTTGAGAAACCAAACGGTCACGGCAGTTTCCCTTCTAAATCATCTGCAAGAAGTGAGAAGTGTAAACATAAGTGTGTGGGCAGTTAGGAGGAGCCTCCATGCCATTGGATTATCTTCTCGAACTAGAGCTACTGGACCGCTGCTTTCTCGTGAACACCGGATTGCGAGGTTAAATTTTGCACGAGAACTCTTGGCTTGAACAATACTGGATTGGAGTCGCATATTGTTTTCTGATGAATCGCGATTCTGTCTTCCGGGCTCAAATAGGCGACGGCAAGGCGAAAGATATGCTCGAGCGTGTATTGCCGAGCGACTTCCATTTGGTGGAGGATCAGTTATGGCATGGGGAGGCATATCTTGTGACATTCACACGAAGTTAGTATTTATCGAGAATGGAACATTGACTACGCATAGGTATCTGACAGAGCTTCTTGATGATTCTTGGAGATGACACAACATTTATGCATGATAACTCACGAACCCACACTGCTCAGATAGTTACTGAGTATCTTGTTGAGTGTCAAATCACAAGATTTCTTTGGCCTGCTCGCGGTCCAGATTTAAATCCGATTGAGCATGTTTGGGATGAGATGGGAAAACGTTTACGGAGACATGTGCCTCGACCCCCAGAATTTCTAGAGAGTTTCGCGACAATCTTCCGCAGAATCTGATACAGAGCATGCCTCATGGATTGCAAGGTGTTATCACTGCCAGAGAAGGGAATACTCGCTACTGAAGTATTTAAACTCTCTTTGGTTTAAAAAAAACATATCAAAGTAAACTTGTTCATTTTCGTTGCTTAGCATATAAAACTAAAATTGTTCATTTTCATTACTTTCAATAAACTTGAACAATCAAATATTATTTTTTTACTCAAGAAATCAGTTGGTGAATTGTTACAACCGGAAAAACACGTAAAAACCTAAATTTATGCTCGTCAGTGTATTTGGATGTTCTCATCTTTCAAAGGCATACGAGTATGTAGTTCAATCTTGACAAATTAAAATTTCTTTAAATTTGAAGCACAGCTTATAGTTCTTAGAACCAGATTATCACCAATTACTTTACCTTTAAGAAATGAAGAACACTAACTACTAGACCACGAAATAAGAAATAAAAATCTCACTATGAAATTACATCTTTGGCAGTACAAACTTTATATTCAATTATGCTTTGCTTTAAATAAATACCACCTAGGTTTTTTTGAGTCTGAATAAAAAAAAACTTAGTTTTGTTAATTTTTTTGGAAAAACAATTTCTAATCTATATCTATCTGTTTCTATATTTTTGCACACATTTTGAAATTATACTAGTTTTACCTGCTAGTTTACTAAATTTAGGCCATTCAGTAGTATCAGTGACAACCATTAAGCGCTTTTCCATTAATGCCGGAATATCTGGCCGAGGGTTGTTATAATGAATATTCGGAGCAATACAATCCAAATTCATTCCCAGTATGACCTAAAAATATAAAATATTCTTTTCTGGAACAATAAACTGTAAGCATCGTTCACCTTTGCTACTGAGACCAATCCAGATGCGGGTTCAGCATGACCAGTATTTCCTTTAACGGATCCAATAAGCAAAGGGTAGTCACTAGTTTTAGGTAATAATTTATCGATTGCCAATAATTCTTCCGGATCTCCAGCAATTGTACCTGCAAATATGTATAAAATACTGCCTTTTTTATTATTATTATTTAATACTCACCAGTCCCATGAGCTTCAATATAAGCTAGAGATGATGGATCTAATCTACATTCTTCGTAGACGTCTTTCAATAAACGCAACTGATCATCACTTGAGGGATATGTAATTCCTTTTTCTTTAAAACCATCAGAATTTATTTTCGAATGAATAATCTAAAACAGTTTCATATTGACAGGCAGATTAGAAGCATCAAAAACTTTAGAGATAAACGAAATATGAATTAGCAATTAATAAAATCAGATAAAAATAACAAAAAATGCTTTAAACTTAATTTCAAATGAAAAAATAAGCAAGGAATGCAACAATAAGAATTAATCAAGCGTAATACGAAGCTACACTGCTTACAATGAAATGTAAATATCGTATTCGGTGAAGACTTCAAGACAATTTGAAGAGAAAGACTTAAAATGTATTTTGTTCTAATTTCTTTCCGAAATGAATTGTAAGTTCAAAAGATCATCAATAACTAATTCACTAAGCTTTCCTAATACACCTGATTTTATTTAATCATATTAATTTAATGAATTACCTTAGCATAAATTCTTCTAGCGCTTGTTTCTTTCTGAAGTACAATAGCAATTATAGCTTCCGATCGGGTGTATCCTTTAGCGTCACGATCAAAAGGTCTGCATCCAGTGTTCATATTTATAACCCCCATTCTTCAAGTAATTTTTTATTTTAATTAATTGAACTAAATAACATACCTTATATTACTTAGTAAATTGAAGAGTGACTCCAGGATGTAAGCATAATTGTGTCGCCGCAACAATAGCTTTATCACACATCCCTTCTCTAATGGCACAATACGCCTTTTCAAATGCAGTAAGGCTACTACTACAACCTGTATCGCATATAAACGAAGGTCCGTTTAAATGTAAAGCATAACTGATCCGTTGGGACAGCATTGATCGAGTGCACCTATATATACAAATCATTATTTTTTATTATAAAGTTTATGAATGGTACAAACCCAGTAATTGGATATGTATGATTCCTAGGTTTGCAATACATATTAAACACTTCTGATTCTGAAAGGCCAGCACCAACAAAAACCCCTGTATTAGTTCCTTTCAACTCTTCAGGATTAATCCCGGCATCCAAAACGGCCTCAACCGTTCTTTCTACCAGGAGCCTACATAACGGATCCATCCAGTCCGCTTGTAATTTTGAAATTCCAAAATATCCATAATCAAATTTGTCAATATTGTTAATTTTTCCCGATATTTTTGGAGTATCATCTCGAAAGTGCTTCCAACGCGATTCAGCTTCATCACACAGATCGACTTTTCTTAATAGATTCTCTATGAAATATTGGGCATTGTCGGAATTTGGAAACGATCCAGAAAGGCCTAATCAGTATATATAGAATAATATATTAATGATTTCTGAGTGATCAAATAAAAAATACTCACCGCTTATGACTAATTTCTCACCAGTTGGGGTATCAACTAGTTTCTGGCCACCTTTTAGACTTCTCAAGTTTGCTTCAACGCCGTTTGTTGCTGGTTTCATTTTGAATAGAATATGCAATAATTGTTGCTAATTTTACTCTTTATATAAGCTCTCAATAACAATATAATATCTATACTACATATTGTATGTAAATTAATACAATATTTTCTTATTGTTTTGTTATTTCAATATAATCATTATTATGTGGCCATACATGTAACGGCCTCTAACCTATGCCTTATATTTTATTTATTTATTTATTTATTTATAACCCAACCGCCAAGAAGGCCAATTACAGGATAACTTAAACATTACATTGTATATATAAAAAAATTTAAACCAAGTTAACAAACTGATAATTTACAACAATGATAGGCAGCCGTTATGTTATATATATAAATATGTAAATGTTAACAAGAAAATGTATTACTGCAGTGTTGTCTTGCAATAATGATGCAGGAACTAACAGCTAATAGTTAAAACAACTACTTTTCGTACTAAAAAAGCTTCCACAACCATATAAATCCATGATAGATAAAAAAAGGTTTAATAATTTATGTATACATACAAGTGTATTACATAAATAGGAAAAATTAAGATCTGGAATATAACTCTTTATAAACTATTACATATATTAATATCTTGCGTAAAAATAGGCTAGATATTTTTAAATGCAGTTGTTTTTTTCTTTTATAATATAGAGACACGAACGTATTTCTTATTATATAGTCATTACTTTTATATGCTTTAAATGTTTTGAAGACGCTCTAATTATTATTGCATGGTACTCCGACAACAATATCTTCCAAAGTATCCCAAATTTTACTATTAAGTTATTTACAAAATGTATTTCGACAGATTCAATTGTTAAAATAAATCAATTAACTTTCTGGTCTAAAGAAGGCCAATGTTGCAAACGTTGCAAAACGGTTACATTCAGAACCATCAAAACCAACAAGATATGTAATAATGCATAAAAATATCCGTACCAACAATTATTTTTATTATAAACCTTTATAATATACTTCAATATATTTTTTCAAATGGTTATCGATCATTGGTTTTTATGCCAAAGTATAAAATTTTTGTTAGAAATTGCCATTTTGAGGTATTCAATTTTAAATTTATATTTTGAAGTTTGTTTAATGTTTTAATATTGTTGTATATGATAAAAATATGTATAATAATTCATCATTTTTAAAAAGTATCTTAAAATAATTCAAAAAATTTACTAGCAAATCCCGAAATACGCAATCTCATAAAAGTGCGTCATTTTTATTATTGATATTCAATTATGCAACTCATAATTTACTTTTAATTTGTACCTCGACCTCTTAACCTAAGAGTGAGTTTGACTAAAATTTTTTATTGACCTCGATTTATTAGCATAATTTTGTGTATGTAAAATACGTTTTTACGTTACATCTAAAGTAATCATAATTATTTAATTTATTATACTACAGTTCTTTTGTTATTCGTTGCATAATCATGATTTCTGATTTAAAAACAACTTTAAACAAATATATTCATTGTCCGTAAATAATTATACCTATAAATTGGCGCTTATGTAACAGTAAATTAATTATTAATTAGAATATATTTCTTTTCCCTCACCTGGTAACATTTATGTATAGAAATTAATTACATCTAACAACTTATTAGTAGTTTCCTCCCTACCAATCAACAAGCTTCCTGTAGTCTTTGTGATTCATTTAATTCGAAGTTTTGAGGGTAACTGAGACTAATATATTCACGTTCTATTTCGACATATTTATGTTCATTGTAACAATTCGGTTTAAATTTTCCAATTTGCAAGTTTTAATTCTGACATAACCAAAAACCATAAAGTAGAGGTTTTTATATGATATTCTTATAAAAATATCTTATTCTTGTATTTAATTGCTTTTCTATTGATATCTTTAATAGATCTATGATAATATTAAAAGTACTGTCTATGTTAGTGTTCAATGTTAAACCTTAATATATGATAATACAGCCATTATAATTTATAACATACAATACTAAAAAAATAAACATATTGCTATGTCACCTATGCGATCTCAAGGTTAATTGTTTACCAAAATCATCTTCCTTCCTTACGTCATGATAATTCTATTTTTAGAAGCAAATATATCAATAAAATTAGATACCCTCGAGGGCAAAATATATTGCATAAGCACAATTGTAAGAATTAATTAATTATAATAATTCTATTTTAAATAATACTTAATTTTACACTTGATTGAAATTTTGTACACATGTGTGTGTGGTGACACAATTTTCGCAGTGTATGAAAAACTGAGTTCACAACCATTTACTACATATAGAGGGTGTGGTGGAGGACCCTTAAAGTTACAACCTAAAAATATTTTCGACTGAATTGCATTTGTTATACAGGGTGATTCATATAAAAGTCGCATTTTTTTAAATGGAACCACCCATATATTATTGCATATTTTAGTTCCTGGATCAATTCTGATGTGACTTTATGTATCATACATAGTATCTAAAATTATTCATTCTCAAAATAAGCCTCAGCTTCGACAATCACTTCTTCATTTGAGCCAAATTTCTTTCCTTAGAGCATTTTTTCATATTTGCAAAAAGCCAGTAGACTAAATCTAAAGAGTACAATGGAAGAGAATGCAATTCAAAGCAAAATTCATCCAAGTTAACCATTATTTTCATCGACGTGTGACACGGAGATTGGTCCTGGTGAAACAGTAATTTATCTATTGCATCTTGATTTCTGCACAAAATTAATCCAATAATGTCGTATAAGATTCACTGCTGATAGTTTTGCCTTTCTCAAAATAGTCGATGAACCATATTCCATGTACATCCCAAAATACGGATGCCATAATCTTTTGAGTTTTTGGTCGCTTTGCACAGCCTTCACCGCCTGCTGTCCACTCAGCTGGCGATTTTTTTAATTCAGGCCTATAGTGGTGGATCCATGTTTCATCCATTGTCATACCAACGGAAACATCCATTTTATTTCCCTTGAACAGCTCCAAACAGCACTTTGAATCATCGGTGCGTTGTTAGTTCTGGTTCGGTGTGAACAAATGCGGCACTCACTTCGAAAGCAACTTGCGCTTGCCCAAACTTTCATGTAAAATTGTAAAGACAATACCTTCTGATATCTTCAAGGTGTCAGCTATCTCACATAACTTCATTTTACGGTGTTTTTAAACTCTTTTGTGAATATTTTTTATGTCTTTCGGAACAACTACCGATTTTGGGCGACCAGAACGTTCATCATCATCGATGCTTGTACAACCGCGTTTAAATGCAGCATACTAGTTAATAATAGTTGATTTCCCTGATGCACAGTCCCTATAATGTTTATCAAGCCACTGTTTGGCTTCAATAGTATTTTTCCCCATCAGAAAACAGTGTTTAATCAATACACGAAATTTCTTTCTATCCATTGTCTTGAAAATGACAAAACTTGTTTAGTAACTAAAACGACTATAACTTCTAAACTAATGGTCAGAATTCCATGAAATTTTGACACGTACTGTTTGAGGGTTCGCACTACTCGAAAATGGATCTGTCAACAATATTTCTATATATCTGTTAGGCTGGGGACTTATTGAGTGTTCAGGTTTGAGTCGGAGTATGCGAGACATTATCTTGTTTGCCGTCAATATTGATAGATAAATATTTGGGATTTCGGCGTAAAATTTTGCCCGTAGGATGGATGTGAGATATTTTTCACGCTGTCCCGGCGGATGAAAACATGCATGGAAGTGCCAAAGTCTTCCAGGTCATTAAGGAATTTTTAGTGCGCGGAATTTGGAACTTTTCCTGTACTCTATTCAACGACCCAGTAAAATTAGCGGTAGTTTGGTTATCCATTTGATAGGATTATTGCTTATTCGGATTGAGTCTTTTGTTAGTCTGTTGAACAGCTCTATCAGACCTTTACATTAAGGGTTGCAGGCGCTTTTGGATTTGTGATGAATACCGAAAACCCTGCAAAATTCCTTCCAAGTGTTGGACTAAAACTGCCGGCCTCAGGTAGTGCTGACCATCGACTGCGTTCCAAAGCGTTCAATTTAACAGTTTAGAAATGAAACGGATTCAGCAGAATCTTCCGTAGGAAGATACGCTTCTAGCCAACGAGTAAAGCGATCAATAGAGCAGATAGTTTCTAGAACGTAGCAAATGGGCAATGGTCATCTAGTAGGACTCAAAGACGCCGCCGTTCAACGCCCGCCATCACACGTACTGAACGTCATCTGCCAGCCTTACCACTAATCCTGCAGCCACAACATCATTATTGATCCGTTTTCCAGGTGACTCAACCTCATTTTTCCATCCTTTCACTTTCTCCCTATATCTTAGTTCTTTCTTGCTCTCTTGCATAAAACCAACCATTGAAAACAGGTCTTGATAGTGGTGAATACCTGTGGCTATATACCAACTTTATCTAATACGAACTGAGATGCTCGAGGTAATCGAGATTTATCAGATTAGGTGAAGAGTAAGATATAACGTTGAAACATTTATTCGGATAGGTGTAAAGTGAGGACAATAAAAAAATGATTGTAGTTGTATTTTTTAATTAAAACTTATTTCTGTAAATATTTCTGAATGTATTCTCTTTGAAATTATATAATATTTTATAATTATCTGATAATTTAATGGTATAAGATATCTATAATTAAGTCCAACAACAAAATATTTCTTTATTGAATGACCTAATTAAAGTTTCAATTTAGTCATTAAAAAACACGTTTATCTCGTCGATCATTTCATTGTTTTCCAAGATGCTTAGATGGTCTCCGTTAAATGTTTTTATTTGAATGTTTTCCACATACTCAGAAAGTTGATAATCTTCTACTATTTCTTCTACTGCTGGATGTGTTGGTTTACACAACATAACTTTGGTTTGTAGTTTTTGTTTGGGCAAAAATTTATAGTTAATATATGCTCGAATAATTTTCAATACATTTTCGCCAGAGTCGTAGAGATATTTATTTAGAGTACTCGAATCATCGGGTATCATATTAATAGCAATTTGTTTTCTCTCGTCAATTGTTTTAGCTGCAAATAAGGCTTCCTAAAATTTAAATATATATTCATTATAGCATAACCATCAAAGTTACATTAGTTTAAATATATTGTGAGCATATAGATTTAAAGTTGATTTTTACATTATTTAATTTGTTGTCATTAAAAGTGACTATAGTTTCGACTATAAGCCAGCCATTATTAAAAACTTTTAGTTTTTTAGATAATTACTAGCTTATAGTCCAAACAATAGTCACCGTGTTATTCTATATATATATATATATATATATATATATATATATATATATATATATATATATATATATATAGTGGCAAAACAAAGTTATCATGTTTTAATTACAACTCATTGGACATGTATCACGAAGTTGACGCCTCTACCATCAAATATTTATTTAATTTGTGTAACTTATTGTAATAGAATCATACCTGTTCACAATTTTTTGTAGTTTTAATAAACGGTTTAATAATTCAAAAGAATTAATACAGGATGCAAATAATTATGCTATTTGGTATGTGCAATATATAGTAATATGTACTTTTTGGTTCAAGAAATAATCTTAAAAGAAAAGATACTTACTGCATGTTTGTGTAACTCCTGTTCGGGAACATAATTTTCAAGGAATTTTAAGATAGGTTTTACTTCATATGTTTCATCATAGTTATTACTAAACAATGTAAGAATTTTATGTATGTATTCAGGTGAACTATCGATAAGTACTAATTTACCGGAATAACCTTCCATTTCTAGTTTAGAGACAATTTCCAAAGCCAATCCACCTCCGAAAGAATATCCGATAATATTAAATGGCTTATCCTTCGCTATTTTGTTTTTCGTAACCTGAAATACATATGTTTTATTACACAACAATAAGTTTTATAAATCGTACAAAAACTTACAGAATAATAAAAATTAATAACGTCTTCAAAATTTTCCATATTCGATATTCCATTTACTGCGTATTGTAAACAGGCGACAAAATACTTAAGTTTATTCATTGTGGTTACTAGGTTGATATATGTACCCTCAATACCTGGAAATAATAATATTTTCTTCGAGGTGTCTTTATTTGTAGACATTTCAACAGTTAATTTATCAAAGTTTGTTTCGTCAAATTTATAAACCCTTGCGATTTTATTTAAAGCATTGGCTTCCTCTGATGAATTGTGCATACTTTCCATCGATTCATTTATATCCACGAGTCTATAAATTAAAAAAAAGTGTTCTACTTTCAATGACTTATAAAATAAATACCAACCTAGCTAATCTAATTTCATTAGATGATAAAAACAAATCATATTCCCGTTCTAGAGTTTGTTTGATTTCAATAGCCATCATTGAATCCATACCTAGTTCTGGAAGAGTAGAGTGAATGCCGATATTTTTAATATTCGAAACTCCAACTATAGCGAGTACAGTATCAACTATGTTATCAGCGTTGCTTTTGCTTAACTTTTCAGCAACAACTATGCTAGATTCTACTACTTCATTTTGCATTAAAAATTTTCAAGTACCTTCAGACAACTTGATATTGGTTGTTGCAAGGTACCGCCGATGGTGATTTCCGAAGCTTCATTTAGCATTTCAGCGAGAAGGCCCACATCGCCCACTGCACCCCATTGTATAGCGAGGGCTGGTAAACCTCTAGCTTTCCTTTGCTCGCAAATTCTTTCCATTATTGAGTTAGACATTCCATAATTAGTGTGTCCTGCATTTCCTCTACCACATGCTATAGATGAAAATACTACAAATTGGTGTAGGTAGGGACAAAATTCTTGTGATAAAGTATCTAAATAAATGGTAGCATAAGCTTTAGGATTTAAAGAAGCTTGAAAATCTGTATATGTTAAGTCTTCAAATAAACCGTCTCGAAGTTCTACCGCTAAATTAAAGATACCACCAATGGGTGCCACTTTGTTTGCTTTAGTAATTAAATTTTTACAACCCCCATACGTTGTAATATCATCCTTATAAATGAATATTTTTATTCCATTATTCTTCCAAATTCTGCAATTATTATTAGGTATTATTTAGAAAGTAATTTATCATAAGTACTTGTATTTACCTAATTCTGTTTTGTTGGTATCCATTAACAGCACCATTCCTTGAAGATAATATTAGTACTTTGGCGCCTTTTAACATTAACCAATCAGCTAATTCTAATCCAAAACCTCCAAGCCCACCTAATATAATGTAAGATAAATTTGGATCGCAATAGAATCTGTAAATTTAATTCTAGAATAACCTTTTTCTAACAGCAAAATAAATACTTACTTGGGAATTACACTACAGGTTATTTCAGGAGGACAAATAACGTTTTCAATTTCTTCATCTCTAATTTTTATCAATACTTTACCTACATGTTTTGCTGCTGCCATATATCTGTAAGCATTTTCTAATTGATCAATTTGAAAAACTGTTCTGTTAAGAGGTTTAATAAAGGATTTGTTTAATAGGGCACCGAAGAAGTCGAATAAGTTTTTATTAAAGAAACCATCCACCATTATTCCTTGGTATGTACACGCCTTGCTTAATAAATCTGCACTGGCCATTACGTTATTAAATAAGTCAAATTTCCCAATTTCTAGAAAATATCCTCCTTTTGCAAGACACCTAACTGATGCATGTAATTTGTCTTCTGATAAAGAATTTAATATTATATCCACCCCACATCCATTTGTTTCGCGAAATACCATTTCTTCAAAAGTTGTGTCCCTAGAATTTCCTATATGCGTTGGTACAATATATGGAAATTGCTTCATTATATATTCCTTCTTCTCATTAGTTCCTACTGTCGTAAAAACATTACATTTGTAATATTCACAAACATTAAGGGCAGCTTGTCCGATACCGCCTGTTCCTGAATGAATCAGAATTGATTGTCCAGGTTTTAATTTAACTTCCTAAATCAATATAATATGTATTAATATTATAGAAAGTAAATGAAGAAAAAAGCCTTACATGAAATGCTTTTAAAACAGTTAAGTATACAACAGGAATTGTAGCTGCATCCTCAAGTGACCAGTGGGATGGTACTTTCCAAATATATTTACACTCTACCAAATTAGATATTGATCTATGTTGGGCGATTCCCATAATTCGATTACCACTGAAAAATCAAATTATATTTATGATATTGTTAATATCACCAATCTCACTCTTTATCTCTGCCAGAAAATTCAAATCCCTCTGCACATTCTTGTTCAATCCTGTTTTTTATATTCAATTCAACTGGTATTTTTCCTGTAGCCAACATGACGTCTTTAAAGTTCAAAGAGGAGTAATACACCTAAAATATGCTTTTCTGAATTTTATCCTTATTATTATTTGTAACGTACTTGACAGATGTCGCCTTTAGAGGATAAATTTCCTTGAAACCAGTCCATACTTGCCAGATCGCCTCTCATTCCAGTGCTTCCAAAAAAGTGCTTCGCATTAACTTTGGCATTTGAAATATTTAATAAATGACGGTAGGTACCCCATTGTCCATCTTGGTACACATTAACAGACATATTTTTCTCAATCTGTTTTTTATAAAATATATCATTTTCATCGAAGCCATGAGATTTTCCCTTTATTAGGAAACAAGAAACCTTACTTCCTTTTGGTTCTTTTCTTATACATTTAGTAAAGCCTAATATTCCGTTAATATTATTTTGGGCGTATAAGATTGTCTTTTGGGAATGTTTGTAACACTCCTTTAGAGAATTTAACCAAATACTCATATTATCTAAATTACCACCATTAATAAATACTGACTTTACTAGCTGTTTGCGTTTATTTAATAAATACACAAACTTGTTATTTATGGCATGGGTTGTAAAAATATTGAATCCAGGTATATCACTTGTACACTCTTTTTCCTCAACTGTTATTATAAAGCCGCCTTCTTCAATGGTCGATATTGCAAATAACATTTCCTAAAAATTAATTATAATATTTAAACTCTACATTGTGTTAAATTTTACCGTTTTATTTTGTAGAATGCTTGATCCAATATAAATTAAATATTTGAGGTCGGGAGTTAACTTATTTCTTATCGATACAATTCCTTTCATGTCAATATTTAAGTCATGTTTTGAAAATATTGTAATGTCGGGCTCATATGTAGGCATACAGTCAAAGAATTTGATAATTTCTGGACTTAACGGTTGGAATGTATTATGATCGTCATTGATGTATTCCAAAATCTTAATTTTAATAACATCTTTGTTTTCTAGAATTATTTGCATGTTTATCCTAATCGAGTCACAAATATTTGTTTTTAGAAAATTTGGTATAAACTTATAACTTTCCAGCACAAGTTGATAAGTTTGACGTCTTCGCGAGATTGCAGAAACTCTTAGGCCATATATATGGATGTGTTTTGATCTGTAATTGAGTACTTTATAATTATAAAACGCGTGCGATAGTATACTCACTGAATTGAAGTTGTTGATTTATTAGTGTAACATGCGACTAGTTTATCTGATTGGGGCGTAACGCTGCGTAAGAAACTTTGAGGATCTATATAAATGCGGTCGATTCCTGTAGGTACTAGCAACGATCGTGTATCTTCCTTAACTATATATAGTTGCAACATGTTGTCTAAAAATGTAATCCAATTGTTTCCCCAGTTAATTAGGCCTTCATTTCCAAACATTTGGTTAATTGCTTTAAAATCGCCTCTAAAATAGTAATAAATAATCATTTACATTAGTAAAAACATTCTGTTTATTTAGTCATAGCCAAAATAAGAAATATGTTTAGATATTATTCAGTGAGTTCTAGTACGTACATTGCAAACAGAATTAAATGATGCGAAATATATGAATTTTCTTTGATAATGTATATAAACATAAAAAGTACCTATATTGGTAACCACGTAATTGAAGTTCCTTATAGATATCCTTTTGTGACATTGCTATATCATCTTCATCAATCTCTTCCTCTGGTTTTGCTATTTCATCCATAATTTCGGTAGTATATATTCTACCCGTAGCCACGGGTATATTCCGCTCAGATATCTAGAATAAAGGTAATGATATAAAATGGAAATCGAATGAATTTTCAAAATTTACCTCGAAATAACCTTCTTCGTTAATTGTAATAATAAAAGTAATACCTTCTTTAGAAAATACTGTTCCGCGCAAAAATTTTACATTTTCAAAACATACGCACTTTGTGCCGTGAGACAGATGGTGTAAGTCAGAAAAAAAATTCCAAACCAATACTAAGTAACCAGTAGCAGGGAATAAATTTCGCCCTAAAATCATTAAATTAATATTCATTTCTGATTACAAATTGATATTTACCATCAACAACATGTCCTTTATAAAATGACAATTCTTTTCGACTTAAATCAAGTTGAATGACTGTTTCATTGCTGATGATTTGCTCGCATTTTTTTGTATAGCACGAGTTGCTGTGGTTCCATTTAATGAGAGGCGATAATAGAGGTGTTCCTTGAGATACAGGCCATTCAATTTTTGGAAATAGTTTGTATACGCATGGTGTGTATCCTAATTCATAAAGTCTAAAGAGAAAACAAATAAATATTATAAATAAAGTAAATCTATTTTTCCTTATATCACAATTATTTATTTTTAGTGATTATAGTTTCAATCAAGACCTATTCATTGTCAAACTAGAAGTAAAATAATAATCGAGAAACACAAATCTTTATCTATTTTAGTTTAGAAATAATGGGTGTGATATATTCTACTCTAATATATTATATAAATGTTAGGTGAACAAATGAATAATCCAAATTTTTCAGCTATATTCAAGGTTCACTTTAAATGAAGTGAATTAAATTATTCAGCAAAGTATTCGCCATTGCATTCTATAACTTCTATCTTTTAGGTATCTGATGAATTCCTTCTCGAAAAAATGTTACGTCTTTGGATACGACAAAGTTGTCACATTATTTTTCGGATCTTAACCACTCATTGAAAAAGCATATTCAAAAGGCTTGTTGTATCGACTAGAATACGTGGTGATCGGATAGATGAATGTCTTGTGAATATGTCGGGTGCCAAGACTAATTAAGATGTCTTTTGTATTGGAAGTAATATATGACTTGGCATGGTATTGTCAACCAGTTCACTGAATTTTTTCCTTTACCACTATACGATAGTTTATTATTTTAAGCGGATTATTTGATGTTGATAACAGTCCGAAACTGTTTTATCCGCTCGCAACAATTCATAATAAAGCGCGTACTTTTCCTCCTTTCTGTATAATTCCCAGCTTATGTAGAGGTTTGGACATTAATTGCTGGGTTACTCCAATTGTTTTGCAAGCTCTTTCTGAATTTGTGTCGAATTTTTAGCGAGTATCTCCAATTCATCGTTGTTGCACTTTCAGTGGCATCCAAGGTCTTGTTTGTTGTTCAGACAGAAATCACCGCTTTTAAATCGCTTAAAAGAAAATGCTCACACATCGTATGATGCAACACCTTCGCGGAGAAAAGAACAAATCGATTTGCACGTTTTTGCAGCGTATTTTCCTTGTTGAAATTCTTAAAGAATTCTGTGACGGATATGCATCTTATCTGTTACCATTTTTTACTGTACTGAACTGAATTACTAACTTATGGACTACGTTGGGCTTCCCAGCATACAAACTGTCAATTTTAATGACTATATGTTAACATTATATAAACGCACAAGGACGGGAAAATCAATTGGTTTTCAAGTTAATTTCGTGATTGCATAAAATAAGTTGGATTATTCATTTGTATACCTATCACATACCTGCCAATGCAGTTGAAAATTTGTGTAACAGTTGATCCAATTCTGAACTCCTCTACATCAAGCATTGAATCGTTGATAAAGCAGTCCACATCTACATTTACGATAACCGCATTATTTTCAAAAGGCGGATAAGAACCAGCAGTTAAATTAGTGTTTAATAAATTGACAAGAAAATTTTCATCAAAATCAAATTTATATTTTTGCATTTCATTGATTGCCATTTTCTTTGGGTTTATTTCTGATTGTATAGTTTGGTTATCTGATTTAAGCAAATCTATGTATATATATTTGGTGATAATGCAACTCAACGAAATAATTTCCTCCAACGTCAATACTCCTTTTGCATAAGCGGCCGTAAAATTGCCCATGGAATATCCTCTCACGTAATTAAAAGTTATATTCAACGTTTTAAACATATCGATTAATCCAATGTGAATGATTACCGTTATGAGTATTTTTTGCAGAATGTTGCTAGGTTCTTCGGTATAAAATTGTATTTTAGTACCATTATCATTTAAAATAGCCAAGCACCTATATTTGTATCATATGAAAAAAAATATAATTATAATCCTTGAATATTTTAAGATTACTGTGAGACTTACTTAGAATTCATATTTTTTATCTATCATATAATTTTATGATATTAAATTAATATTGATATTGATATTACCTGTCGTAAGATCGTTTAAACAGTGGTAACTTCTGAAGTTCTTTAAACATCGGCCAACCATTAGAATCGTTTACCCCTAAACATAAATATAAAATCTTCTTATCATTATTAGTTGAACGTATAGATCTTCTTATTTCCCCGTTTGGCAATAAAATGGAATATCCACGGTATTTATGGTTCGGCATGTTTTTACTATAAAAAGCACAGTTATATGTATTAATTTGAACAACTAATGGCAATCTTAGGCATGGGCCAAGTTAACTATTTCATAAGATAAATATATAAGCAAATATTATGCTATTTAAAAATATTTACAAAAGCTTAAGATATTTTAGGAATGATATGTTATGCACCATAGTTTTGATAGAAAAAATATTAATGAGTATGATTAATTACAAAGATGTTGGCTGAAAGTACTCAGAAAATCTTGCTTTAAGTAATAACTTTTTGTATCTTATTAAATAAACTCATTGACATGGAAATCGCAACCCCAATAAAGGGTACGAAGTTTTAATCAAACTTTGAACCAACGTTAAACAATTAAGAGATAGGAATTGTTCAAAAGGTCTAAAAATTAACATATATTCTAGGAGGTAGTCGTTAATCTCTTGAGGTAGTGTATCCCAAATAAACTGCAATTCGAGCTGAAGAGCTTGAAGAGGATGCCGTAAGTTCTTTAGTCTCTTCTTCATAATGCCCTATACATGCTGAATGGGCGAAAGATTATGAGATTTTGGTGGTCATGGAAATATATTGACATTATCTTCTGCAAATCGATCCATAGAAACCTTTGCAATATGGGGACGGACATTGTCTTGCTGAAAATTGGGTCTTCTAACTGCTGAGGAATGAAATGAATATGGGGTTCTATCACCTCATCCGCAAATGGCTGGGCATTCATATTCCCTTGGATGAATAGCAAATAAAACTTACTTCCATAAGTTATATCATCCATAATCCTACAGTACTCCCTAACATTACAGATCGAACACAAGACGTGGCTAACGATCGTATAATGGTAGATTGGTTTTGGTTATTAAAATTAGTAATTTCTCATCAAATAATCATCTTAGTATAAACCAACGATACAACCCCAATCGAATTCCCTTAATTGGTCGATATTCACGTTAGAGAAAACAGCTAGGAACCAAACACAATTTTGCAAATATACACATGATAAAATGATTAGAAAAATCGAAAGACCTGTCAAATAAGTTATTACCACTTTCTTGGCATTGTAAATTTCATGTCACTGAGTAAATATCATATAATACATATACTTCTATACTAAATCAAGCTGATTGCACAAATTATAAATTCATTTAGGCTTCATTAGGAATTCAAATATAGTAATGTGTTTACCTAAATATTTCCTGAATTAATCTTATAAATTCATAATTCAAATTGTTATTTTTAAGGTAGTCTTGAATGGTTTCGACGGCCTCTTTTGTTCTGCCACTGAAGCAAACCAATCGGGGAATTCCATCGTATTTGATTTCTTTTCTTTTATCAAATTTTTCTAGGAGAACGTGACTATTGGACCCACCAAAGCCAAAACTGTTTACACCTAAATACAAATATGATATAATAATTGAAGCCTTTCTCTTATTAGCGATAGATTTAAAATTTTAGAATTAATTTATAAATTAGAAATAACTAACTAACATTCATGTATTCATACAACCAACAAATGATTATTATATTATGATAGGAATTAAATATATTTTCTTTATTTTACTCACAAATGTGTTCAATTTTTGAATAATTATTATAAGTCGAAGTCTGTTAATCAATTACATTGTATTCCTATTTCTTCTAGGAATTATTTTCTGTATTTTTTGCACACACACTTTCTGCAGTACTAATAACGCGATAGAACGCAAGTCCGCCATAATCCCCATCAAAGCGCCACTAGAAAAGAATATACACAAGCTCTAAAGAGTGTCGCACTTCTTTGATTCATCTAATTAGGATTGTATAGGACTATACTGAAATTAAAGCTTTACAAACTATCATCTTCGATTTTAACTATCTTTAAACGGTTAGGTTTTTATTCTTTCAAAACACGCATGGATTAATGTGATGAATTGCTACCTGCGAAGTCTCAAACATTTGTGGCCTTTCTACAACATGCCTAGTGATGAAGAACTTTGCAAACAACATTACGAATATTCTTCCGCTCAAAAAAGATGTAGCAGCCAGTCTTTATAAAGGTGCGTTAAGCTATTGCAAGTCTGGGCCCTATCCCACTTCAGAGGTACTATCGACAATTAACGACGCCTAATGAGAAGGACAATAATTGTTCAAATAGAAATTTAAAATTCCAACTATCACGAGTGGTTTTAAACGCCCCTGCTGATAAAACTAAATACAGCCAACGAAATATCTATTTGGATTTAATGATTCATACAATGGATGAAGGAAATTACTTCATTCGATTTTTTCAAGGGACAGAGGAAATCGTAACCATTAATGGTCTGAAGATGATTCTAGATTGTATATCTCGTTTATAGTAGACAGAAGTAAAAATTAATTGAAAGACTAAAGAGAAATAAGATGCTCACCTTTCGAAAACGGATAATGTTAATTAAAATAGCAAACTATTTAATTGCCATTAAAAAGGAATCTACCTAGAGTGGAGAAGACTCATGTAAGGCCCTCAGAAATCCTTTTACAAGAAATGGTCATGCAACAAAACGGTCTCTGTTTACGAACAACACATATGAGAAGTGGTACCTGCATAAATTTGGATACGCCGGAAGAAATCTTGTTGTTGGTATGGATGACATTGGAAAACTCATCTTTTTCAAGGAACAAAAAAGTCACTATTGATAGTCTGAAGATGATTCTAGAGTCTATCGAAAGAATATAGTAGAAAGAAGGATAACATAATAGGAAAAGTTAAGACAACTAATCGAAGAAGAGTTTATAATAATTCTAAGATCTTCGCGACTATACTCGACAAGAGTTAAGAAAACTAATCAAAGAAGAGATTACAATAATCCTTCTAAGATCTTCGTGACTATACTCGACAACAGGCAATTAATTATTCAAATATTAATAAAGAAGAATGGCACCTGGAATTATGACTAATATACTCCTAATAAACCAAAAATTTTTTCAGAATTTCTCTCGTGGCTATTGACCAATAAGGCAGTTAAATAATGTGTCAGGATCAATTAGAGGATAAAGGGAGTGTACAGCGAAAAGAAACTCTTAAAGCAGTTTTACAATCTCTGTACATTAAGGTACTAAAGAATTGAACAGACTTGTTATACACCATCATAGGTATAATGAAGCAAATTATAATTACAGCCCTTATATAGTAAAACTTTTGAACTATTCACGTTGATCTCTTAGGTCTACTTATAGAAGGTCCAAACATTTAAATCTCCACCATAAAAAACATTGTCTCTAGTTATACATGCCGAGCATAAAATTAGTGTCAATCCATTATTTGAAGTTATTTTAGAAATTTATATTACTTTTTTTTTCAGTCTACTAACTGATTGATTGAATAAGAAAATATTTTTTGTTGTTGAATGTTTATGGAAAGTAATGAAAATGAACAATTTTAATTTAATATGCTAAGTAATTAAAATGAACAATAAAAATATATAAGTCCTTTACGTTGTAGAAAATTCACTAATAATTAGAAAAAACACGAAAATATTTTCGTAAAATTAGTATTAGCTAGAGAAGTAGTTGTTTCAGAAGTGATTTGTTCTTGTAGTCTTAATAAGACTCATTTGTTGTAGATTTTACAAAAATGAACAAGTTTACTTTTTTTGAAACAAAAGCAAGTTTAAGCTCTTTTTTTCTATCGTGTCATCTGTTAGTTGCAAATTGTTTGTGTATTGTTGTCAATGTTAGTGTTTTGCAATGAGCATAAATCCTGTTGTTGCGGCACGAATTGTGGCGACTTTAGAAGACGGCCGTGGTCAGCCCGAAACTGCAAGAAACGTTGGTGTCGTGTGTGCAACGAGTATGTCGGCGGTACGAAGATACTAGTCTGCTCACTCGAAGACCTGGTTCAGGGCGAGGGAAGACTATAACTGCTAGAGATGACCGCTTTGTCGTTTCTAGCGCTTTGAGAAACCAAACGGTCACGGCAGTTTCCCTTCTAAATCATCTGCAAGAAGTGAGATGTGTAAACATAAGTGAGTGGGCAGTTAGGAGGAGCCTTCATGCCATTGGATTATCTTCTCGAACTAGAGCTACTGGACCGGTGATTTCCCGTGAACACCGGATTGCGAGGTTAAATTTTGCACGAGAACACTTGGCTTGAACAATACTGGATTGGAGTCGCATATTGTTTTCTGATGAATCCCGATTCTGTCTTCCAGGCTCAAATAGGCGACGGCAAGGCGAGAGATATGCTCGAGCGAGTATTGCCGAGCGAATTCCATTTGGTGGAGGATCAGTTATGGCATGGGGAGGCATATCTTTTGACATTCACACGAAGTTAGTATTTACCGAGAATGGAACATTGACTACGAATAGGTATCTGACAGAGCTTCTGGATGATTCTTGGAGATGACACAACATTTATGCATGACAACTCACGAACCCACACTGCTCAGATAGTTACTGAGTATCTTGTTGAGTGTAAAATCACAAGATTTCTTTGGCCTGCTCGTGGTCCAGATTTAAATCCGATTGAGCATGTTTGGGATGAGATGGGAAAACGTTTACGGAGACATGTGCCTCGAACCCCAGAATTTCTAGAGAGCTTCGCGACAATCTTCCGCAGAATCTGATACAGAGCATGCCTCATGGATTGCAAGGTGTTATCACTGCCAGAGAAGGGAATACTCGCTACTGAAGTATTTAAACTTTCTTTGGTTTAAAAAAAAAAACATATCAAAGTAAAATTGTTCATTTTCATTACTTTCAATAAACTTGAACAATCAAATATTATTTTTTTTACTCAAGAAATCAGTTGGTGAACTGTTACAACCGGGAAAACACGTAAAAACCTAAAACTTTCTAAAATAACGGATTGAACCTAATTTTATGCTCGTCAGTGTATTTGGATGTTTTCATCTTTCAAAGGCATACGAGTATGTAGTTCAATCTTGACAAATTAAAATTTCTTTAAATTTGAAGCACAGCTTATAGTTCTTATAGTTCTTAGAACCAGAGTATCACCAATTACTTTACGTTTAAGAAATGAAGAACACTAACTACTAGACCACGAAATAAGAAATAAAAATCTTACTATGAAATTACATCTTTGGCAGTACAAACTTTATATTCAATTGTGCTTTGCTTTAAATAAATACCACCTAGGTTTTTTTGAGTCTGAATAAAAAAACTTGATTTTGTTATTTTTTTTGGAAAAACAATTTCTAATCTATATTTATCTGTTTCTATATTTTTTGCACACATTTTGAAATTATACTAGTTTTACCTGCTAGTTTACTAAATTTAGGCCATTTAGTAGTATCAGTGACAACCATTAAGCGCTTTTCCATTAATGCCGGAATATCTGGCCGAGGGTTGTTATAATGAATATTCGGAGCAATACAATCCAAATTCATTCCCAGTATGACCTAAAAATATAAAATATTCTTTTCTGGAACAATAAACTGTAAGCATCGTTCACCTTTGCTACTGAGACCAATCCAGATGCGGGTTCAGCATGACCAGTATTTCCTTTAACGGATCCAATAAGCAAAGGATTGTCACTAGTTTTAGGTAATAATTTATCGATTGCCAATACTTCTTCCGGATCTCCAGCAATTGTACCTGCAAATATGTATAAAATACTACCTTTTTTATTATTATTATTTAATACTCACCAGTCCCATGAGCTTCAATATAAGCTAGAGATGATGGATCTAATCTACATTCTTCGTAAACCTCTTTCAATAAACGCAACTGATCCTCACTTGAGGGATATGTAATTCCTTTTTCTTTAAAACCATCAGAATTTATTTTCGAATGAATAATCTAAAACAGTTCCATATTGACAGGCAGATTAAAAGCATCAAAAACTCTAGAGATAAAAGAAATATGGATTAGAAATTTAAAAAAATCAGATAAAAATAACAAAAAATGCTTAATTTCAAATCAAAAAATAAGCAAGGAATGCAACAATAAGAATTAATCAAGCTTAATACGAAGCTACAGTGCTTACACTGAAATGTAAATATCGTATTCGGTGAAGACTTCAAGATAATTTGAAGAGAAAGACTTAAAATATATTTTGTTCTAATTTATTTCCGAAATGAATTGTTCAAAAGTTCAAAAGATCACTAATAACTAATTCACTAAGCTTCCCTAATACACCTGATTTTATTTAATATTAATTATTTAATGAATTACCTTAGCATAAATTCTTCTAGCGCTTGTTTCTTTCTGAAGTACAATAGCAATTATAGCTTCCGATCGGGTGTATCCTTTAGCGTCACGATCAAAAGGTCTGCATCCAGTGTTCATATTTATAGCTCCCAATCTTCAAGTAATTTTTTATTTTAATTAATTGAACTAAATAACATACCGTATATTCCTTAGTAAATTGAAGAGTGACGCCAGGATGTAAGCATAATTGTGTCGCCGCAACAATAGCTTTATCACACATCCCTTCTCTAATGGCACAATACGCCTTTTCAAATGCAGTAAGGCTACTACTACAATCTGTATCGCATATAAACGAAGGTCCGTTTAAATGTAAAGCATAACTGATCCGTTGGGACAGCAGTGATCGAGTGCACCTATATATACAAATCATTATTTTTTATTATAAAGTTTACGAATGGTACAAACCCAGTAATTGGATATGTATGCTTCCTAGGTTTGCAATACATATTAAACACTTCTGATTCCGAAAGGCAGGCACCAACAAAAACCCCTGTATTAGTTCCTTTCAACTCTTCAGGATTAATCCCGGCATCCAAAACGGCCTCAACCGTTCTTTCTACCAGCAGCCTACATAACGGATCCATCCAGTCCGCTTGTAATTTTGAAATTCCAAAATATCCATAATCAAATTTGTCAATATTGTTAATTTTTCCCGATATTTTTGGAGTATCATCTCGAAAGTGCTTCCAACGCGATTCAGCTTCATCACACAGATCGACTTTTTTTAATAGATTCTCTATGAAATATTGGGCATTGTCGGAATTTGGAAACGATCCAGAAAGGCCTAATCAGTATATATAGAATAATATATTAATGATTTCTGAGTAATCAAATAGAAAATACTCACCGCTTATGACTAATTTCTCACCAGTTGGGGTATCAACTAGTTTCTGGCCACCTTTTAGACTTCTCAAGTTTGCTTCAACGCCGTTTGTTGCTGGTTTCATTTTGAATAGAATATGCAATAATTGTTGCTAATTTTACTCTTTATATAAGCTCTCAATAACAATATAATATCTATACTACATATTGTATGTAAATTAATACAATATTTTCTTATTGTTTTGTTATTTCAATATAATCATTATTATGTGGCCATACATGTAACGGCCTCTAACCTATGCCTTATATTTTATTTATTTATTTATTTATTTATAACCCAACAGCCAAGAAGGCCAATTACAGGATAACTTAAACATTACATTGTATATATAAAAAAATTTAAACCAAGTTAACAAACTGATAATTTACAACAATGATAGGCAGCCGTTACGTTATATATATATAAATATGTAAATGTTAACAAGAAAATTTATTACTGCAGTGTTGTCTTGCAATAATGATGCAAGAACTAACAGCTAATAGTTAAAACAACTACTTTTCGTACTAAAAAAGCTTCCACAACCATATAAATCCATGATAGATAAAAAAAGGTTTAATAATTTCTTATACTATGTATACATACAAATGTATTACATAAATAGCAAAAATTAAGATCTGGAATATAACTCTTTATGAGCTATTACATATATTAATATCTTGCGTAAAAATAGGCTAGATATTTTTAAATGCAGTTGTTATTTTTCTTTTATTATATAGAGACACGAAAGTATTTCTTATTATATAGTCATTACTTTTGTATGCTTTAAATGTTTTGAAGACGCTCTAATTATTATTGCATGGTACTCTGACAACAATATCGTCAAGTATCCCAAGTTTTACTATTAAGTTATTTACAAAATGTATTTCGACAGATTCAATTGTTAAAATAAATAAATTAACTTTCTGGTCTAAAGAAGGCCAACAAGATATGTAATCATACATAAAAATATCCGTACCAACAATTATTTTTATTACAAACATTTAAAATATACTTCAATATGTTTTTTCAAATGGTTATCGATCATTAGTTGTTATGCCAAAGTATAATATTTTTGTTAGAAATTGTTATTTTGAGGTATTCAATTTTAAATTTACATTTTGAAGTTTGTTTAATGATTTAATATTGTTGTATATGATAAAAATATGTGCTTCTTTGTCTAGTGAATATAATAATTCATCATTTTTAAAAAGCACCTTAAAATAATTCAAAAAACTTACTAGCAAATCCCGAAATACCCAATCTCATAAAAGTGCGTCATTTTTATTATTGATATTCAATTATGTAACTCATAATTTACTTTTAATTTGTTCCTCGACCTCTTAACCTAAGAGTGAGTTTGACTAAATTTTTTTTACTGGCCTCGATTTATTAGCATAGTTTTGTGTATGTAAAATACGTTTTTACGTTATATCTAAAGTAATCATATTTATTTAATTTATTATACTACAGTTCTTCTTGTTATTCGTTCCATAATCATGATTTCTGATTTAAAAACAGATTTAAACAAATATATTCATTGTCCGTAAATAATTATACCTATAAATTGGCGCTTATGTAACAGTAAATTAATTATTAATTAGAATATATTTCTTTTCCCTCACCTGGTAACATTTATGTATAAAAATTAATTACATCTAACATCTTATTAGTAGTTTCCTCACTACCAATCAACAGGCTTCCTGTAGTCTTCGTGATTCATTGAATTCGAAGTTTTGAGGTAACCTCAGACTAATAGAATCACGTTCTACTTCGACATATTTTTGTGTTCATTGTAACAATTCGGATTAAATTTTCCAATTTGCAAGTTTTAATGGTTCTGAAATGAGCCGATAACCAGAAGGTAGAGGTTTTTATATGATTCTCATAAAAATATTTATTCTGGTTTTTAATTGATTTTCTATTGATATCTTTGATAGATCTATGATAATATAATATTAAAACTACTGTCTATGTTAGTGTTCAATTTTTAACCTTAATATATGATAATACAACCAAATTTATAACATACAATACTAAAAAAATAAACATATTCCTATATCATCTATGCGATCTCAAGGTTAATTGTTTACCACAATCGTCTTCCTTCCTTACGTCATGTCAATTCTATTTTTAGAAGCAAATATATCAATAAAATTAGTGCTTAACCCTTGAGGGCAGGATATATTGCATAAGCACAAATGTAAGAATTCATTAATTATAATAATTATATTTTAAATAATACTTGATTTTACACTTTATTGAAATATTGTACAAATGTCAACAATCAACAGTGTATTCTAGTGGCGACGATATCGATGAAATTTTGTTAAAAAAACAAAGACAGTCAATATAAAAGAGAAGAAAAGTATATATGCTATTGTCATATGTAGAGAGCGGATTTCTAGCATTATGCTTATCCATAATATTAATAGCATCGAAAAAATTTCTTAATATCTATACGAATCTTGAAGAATGTGATTACTTAGCGCTAAGTTTTTTTGGGCTTTTTTATTTTGACTTTTTGTGCTTATTTTGACTTTTTATGCTTATTTTCATGCTTTTTTTTAGATTTTGATGCTTATTTGGAGCATTTTCTTAAACATTTAAAAAACATTTAATAATAATTTCACGCTGATATTAAATTAATGTGCTAATATAGAGAATTTTCGTAAAAATCTGTATCCCATCATTTATAGATTATATTTGTATTACATATTTTCTTCATGTCTTTTGACAACATAATTGTTAAAAATCTTCATAATATGATACAATAATTGTAATGAATTTTATTATTAATAAATATTAGTATAAATTACCAATTTACAATGGATTCGTTTATAAATAAGTAGATATAATAGACCGTCTCATTATTCAGATAATACAGACGAACGCTTCATAGGAATCACACCTATGATATTCCGGATGTAAACGTCGTTAAAAAATAAATAGGGGCAACAGTAAGTATTAAATGTAAACAAATTTAAGTGATAGCTAATAATCAGGTGTTCTGCAACCGTATCAATTTCCTTCTCTCGGCAAAAGTACCGATGGGACGACTGGCGCATATTTACCGTTTTCGTTAATTTTCATATTCAAACTCGCATTCATAAACTATTGAATTGACATTCCAAAAACTTTGCTTATTTATCAAAAATTACTATATGCGTGAATCGTATTAACCTGGGGAATCACAGATAAATTATATTATATAATTCACATGTATATTTAACCCATAATGCAAAAGGTGAAAACCACAATACAAGAATTAATTAGAGGCTATCCAGAATTAATAAGTGAAAATTATACATTATTTTGTAAGGCATGTTTAAAAATAGTAAGTTTTATTTTAGTTCCCAACTGCATCCTAACTAGTCAAGACTTGTATGTAAAACATGTTATAACAACACTACGTCAAGAACGTTTGAAAAAGTTCAAAGCTGAACTAACAAAACAGCACAATTTCACAGTCTTTAGCATCATCTTCAATTAAATTCACTTTTGTGCAAAATACTTTTACATTCTAATATCCCTTTAAGAAAATTACAAAATAATGCATTTAAATCTTTCTTGGGAAAATATTGTAAAATACGCATTCCCGAGAAAAAATTATGTAGCTCTTAGATTCTATGAAACCATACAAAAAATTAAAGATATTATTAACAATTATATGTGGTTTGGTGTGGATGAAACCACAGACTTGTTTAATTTAATAATATGAGTTTAACATGAAGACATCCGACCAACAGTATTTTGATATATACAAAAGAATTGAAGAAAACTGATAATAACATTATAGCAAAATTCATAAATGATGGACTGACAAGCTTATTTTTGCCGTAGACAATACCAAGTTACAAAATTTTACTAATAATGCATTTTGTGCATTGTACAAGTTTAGCACATGAATAGAAACGAATTTCCGAAACTATAAGAATGAAATTTCCATTTGTAGATTTAATTAAATATGGAAAAATAGTTCTTATATTCTTCTGTGAGTACAATTATTCAAGAAGTCATTATCTGATATCTCACTGCCCCATAAACCAGTGCTAACAAAATGGGGAATTTGGCTATATGCTACGATGTACTATGCGAACAATTTTGAAGAATTTAATAAGGTTATATACAACTTTCCCGAAACGACAAGCAAATCAGTTAAAGACTGTTAAACAGTTCTTAAGAAACAAGAGCTTCCTTCAAAACAATTGAGTTACATAAAATCGCGTTTAAATTTTGTGAGCAACACAATCAAATCTTTATAAAAGCAGATTCATTTTAGAAAATACCTGCATGCATTGGCCAAGAAATCAAAATAATATCGAAAGAAGTGTTCGTTGAAAATGAAGGATTTTTAATATTAAATAAATTAAACTTGATTTTGAATGGCAATTTTCAAATGGATCCAGCTATAATTTAAAATAAAGAGAAGCTTTTCTACTTTCAAAAATTTATTGAGCGTCAGAAGTAATAATTTTTACAATTAAACCCTTAGAACAACATTTAATGATCTACTGTTTTTATGAATAGATTTTAGTTATTTTGAAACGTATACAAAATTACAATTTAATTTTTAAATACTTACATGATATTAAACACATATTGAAACACTCACTATGTTTTTACCACAATTAATTTATTGTAATATGGTTTACATATATACAAAAACCATATTACAATAAATTAATTGTGGAAAAAACATAGAAAGTGTTTCAATATGTGTTTAAATTTGGATTACCACCTAGTGACGGTCACAACCATCATGAATTTACATGATATTATATATTGCGTAAAGAAAGTATGTTTATTTTAGTTTTAAGCCAAATTTCTTTGTAAAATATGTTGATAAACGTGTAACATATCAAGAAAATATAGTTTTCGTGTTTTTATGCTTTTTTCCTGTTTTTATGCTTTTTTAATGCTATTTTTCTCTAAATTTTGTGCCTTTTAATGCTTTTTTAGTGCTTTTTTCGTGTTTTTATGCTTTTTTCCTGTTTTTATTCTTTTTTAATGCTTTTTTTCTCTAAATTTTGTGCCTTTTTAAGTGCTTTTTTTCACATTTTTTAAGTTTTTTTATCCGCTCTCTAGTCATATGTAATTTAAAGTTGCTTTAATTAAAATGTTTTGGATAGAAGATTTAAAACTTAAACTTTAAAATTTAAATAAAATATCATTTTTAAATGTCTTAACTTTTGATACATATACATTCTTAAGTTAAGTATGTACAACCATGTATGCCTATATTCTATGTATACAACCCAATTGACACATGTGTATGTGTTGATACAATTGTCGCAGTGTATTAAAAACTGTGTTCATTCTCAGTTAGAGCGTTTCATATACTACATATACAGGGTGTACCATTAGTGTGTGGATGGAAGATTGTGGGTTTATTAACAATATTTTTTTAAATCCGTTATCAGGACACGGTGGAGAACCCTTAAGGCTACATGCTAAAAATATTTTCGACTGAATTGCATTTGTTATACAGGGTGATTCATATAAAAGTCGCATTTTTTTAAATGGAATTCCACATATATTATTGAATATTTGAATTCCTGGATCTCAATTCTGATGTGAATTTATGTATCATACATAGTATCTAAAATTATTCGTTTAACCTCAATTCTTCATTTTAACAAAAAGTAGACGTTCCGTAAAAATATCGCAGCTATCATAAAACTTAGAAGACTTTGCAATGTTACTAATGATGAAATGTAGTAACAAAGGCCGGACGGTCAAAGCCAAACATTTAATTTGTTAAAAGAAATCTCTACACCAATATTAAAAATTTCAATCATGGATAACTTGATTTTTTTAAATAAAACTCTTAATTTTTTTTGGTGCATCAAATGCAGTATTTAATTATCTTTCTAACAATATCGGGTTGTCCACCTTTTTCTTTTACAGATTTTCTAAAATTATTTAAGTATTTTTCAATTTTCAACACCTCTCAGTATTTAGTATGCCTTCAAAAATTAATAAATACCTTTTTAATTAAATATTAAAAATTTATTAAAAAGTTAAAAATAAAAAAACAAAAATTAAAAATAAAAATGTATAGTAAAATGAAAATATTAAATTTTTAAGTAAATGTTCAAAATGTCTACCGTATTGTTCTATACAAATTTGAAATCTTTTACGAAAAGAAATTTTAACATTTGTAAATTAATTGTAGTGAAACCGTTTCTTATTCTGTTCTTATATATTATATTATATATATTTTCCGCTGTTGTTGGTGGTTCCGCATAAACTTTCTCCTTAACCTCTTTCGACAAAAAGAAATCCATTACAGTTATATCTAGTTATATCTGGATATCGATGCTTGTACAACCGCGATTAAATGCAGCATACTTGTTAATAATAGTTGATTTCCCTGGTGCACAGTCCCCATAATGTTTATCAAGCCACCGTTTGTCCTCAACAGTATTTTTCCCAATCAGAAAACAGTGTTTAATCAATACGCGAAATTTCTTTCTATCCATTGTCTTGAAAATGACAAAACTTGTTTGATAACTAAAACGACTACAACTTCTAAACTAATGGTCTGAATTCCATAAAATTTTGACACGTACTGTTTGAAGGTTAGTACTACTCGAAAATCACGTGGGTCTGTCAACAATATTTCTATATATGTGTTAGACTGGGGACTTATTGAGTGACGTATTATATCCTTAGAAAGGTAATTAAATTCTAGTAGTACATTTTATGCACCAAAAAAGTTGGTTGTTCCATTTATGACATTGGGGGAATTTTTAAATTTCCTCAGCGCGGTATCAAATTTGGTTTTGGAGATACGTTTACCTTAAACTTATTTCATACAATATAAAGCGACGAGTTACAGTCAGTTCTCGACGGCCAGACTTTGCGAGAGGAGACCATAAAGATAAAAGAAACGTGCTTGGTACAGATTGAAAGTCTAGTAGATTTGTTTCGCTTTAGAATAGGAGGAGCAAATGATTTTGGCAATTTTTACGCAGATTGAAATTTTGGAAACGTATCCAGGTTTGAGTCGGTGTATGCGAGACATTATCATGTTTGCCGTCAATATTGATAGATAAACATTTGGGATTTCGACGTAAAATTTTGCACGGTCCGTAGGATGGATGTGAGATATTTTTCACGCTATCCCGGCGGATGAAAACATGCATGGAGGTACCAAAGTCTTCCAGGTCATTAAGGAATTTGAGTCTGAAGGAATTGTTTGTGCGCGGAATTTGGAAATTTGCTTGTACTCTATTCAACGACCCAGTAAAATTAACGATAGTTTTGGTTATCCATCAGACCTTTACATTACGGGTTGCAGGCGCTTTTGGATTTGTGATGAATACCGAAAAACCCTTAAAAATTTCTTCCAAGTGTTGGACTAGAACTGCCGGCCTCAGGTAGTGCTGACCATCGACTGCGTTCCAAAGCGAGCAATTCAACAGTTTAGAAATTAAACGGAATAAGCAGTATATTTCGTAAGAAGATACGCTTCTAGCCAACGAGTAAAGCGATCGATAGAGTAGAAAGTTTCTAGAATGTAGCAAATGGGTAATGACCATCTAGTAGGACTCAAAGACGCCGCTTTTCAACACCTGCCATCACCCCTACTGAACGACATCTGCACTACCACTAATCCTGCAGCCACAACATCCTTATTGTTCCGTGTTTCAGTTAACTCAACCTCATGTTTTCTTCGTTTCACTTTCTCCCTCTATCTTAATTTTCTCTTGCCCTCTTGCATAAAACCAACCATGGAAAAACAGGTCGAGATAGTGTTGAATACCTGTGCTATATACCAACTTTATTTAATACGAACGAGACGCTCGAGGTAATCGATATTTATCAAAATAGGTGAAGAGTAAGATAGAATGTTGAAACATTTATTGGGATAGGTGCAAAGTGAGGATAATAAAAAAATGATTGTAGTTGTATTTCTTTAATTAAAAATTATTTCTGTATATATTTCTGAATGTATTCTCTTAATAAAGTAATATAATATTTAATAATAATATTTTATAGATATCTGATAATTTAATAATAAAAGATATCTATAATTAACTCTAACAACAAAATATTTTTTTAATGAATTATCTAATTAAACTTTCAATTTAGTCATTAAAAAAAATATTTATCTCGTTGATCATTTCATTGTTTTCCAAGATGCTTAGATGGTCTCCATTAAATGTTTTTATTTGAATGTTTTCCACGTACTCAGAAAGTTGATAATCTTCAACTATTTCTTTAACTGATGTATGTGTTGGTTTACACAACATAACTTTGGTTCGTAGTTTTTGTTTGGGCCAAAATTTATGGTTAATATATGCTCTAATAATTTTCAATACATTTTCGCCAGAGTCGTATAGATATTTCTTTAGAGTACTCGAATCATCGGGTATCATATTAATAGCAATTTGTTTCCTCTCGTCAATTGTTTTAGCTGCAAATAAGGCTTCCTAAAATTTAAATATATATTCATTATAGCACAACCATCAAAGTTACATTAGTTTAAATATATTATCAGCATATGGATTTAAAGTTGATTTTTACAATATTTAATTTTTTGTAATTCAAAGTGATTTTAGTCGAAACTATAGTCACTGTGTTATTTAATTAAAATGTATATAGCAATAAAACAAAGTTATCGTGTTTTAATTACAACCCATTAATGTACCACGAAGTAAACGCCTCTACCATCAAATATTTATTTAATTTGTGTAACTTATGGTTATAGAATCATACCTGTTCACAATTTTTTTTGTTGTAATAAACGATTTAATAATTTGAAAGAATTAATATAGTATACGAATAATTATGCTATTTGGTATGTGTAATATATAATAATATGTAGTTTTTGGTTCAAGAAATAAGATACTTACAGCATGTTTGTGTAACTCTTGTTCGGGAACATAATTTTCAAGGAATTTTAAGATAAGTTTTACTTCATATGTTTCATCATAGTTATTACTAAACAATGTAAGAATTTTATGCATGTATTCAGGTGAACTATCGATAAGAACTAATTTACCGGAATAACCTTCCATTTCTAGTTTAGAGACAATTTCTAAAGCCAATCCACCTCCGAAAGAATATCCGATAATATTAAATGGCTTATCCTTCTCTATTTTGTTTTTCGTAACCTGAAATACATATGTTTTATTAAACAACAATATGTTTTATAAATCGTACAAAAACTTACAGAATAATAAAAATTAATAACGTCTTCAAAATTTTCCTGTATTCCATGTACTGCGTATTGTAAACACGCGACAAAATACTTAAGCTTATTCATTGTGGTTACTAGGTTGATATATGTACCCTCAATACCTGGAAATAATAATATTTTCTTCGAGGTGTCTTTATTTGTAGAAATTTCAACAGTTAATTTGTCAAAATTTGTTTCGTCAAATTTATATACTCTTGTGATTTTATTTAAAGCATTTGCTTCCTCTGACGAATTGTCCATACTTTCCATCGATTCTCTTATATCCACGAGTCTATAAAATTAAAATAAATGTACTACTTTCTATTAATTATAAAATAAATACAAACCTGGCAAATGTTAATGATCTAATTTCATTAGATGATAGAAATACGTCATATTCCCGTTCTAGAGTTTGTTTTATTTCAATAGCCATCATTGAATCCATACCAAGTTCTGGAAGAGTGGAATGCATGCTGATATTTTTAATATCTGAAACTCCAACTAAAGCCAGTACGGTATCAACTATGTTATCAGTGTTGCTTTTGATAAACTTCTCAGCAACAACCATGCTAGATACCACTACTTCGTTTTGCATCAAAAACTTTTCAAGTACATTCAGACAACTTGATATTCGTTGTTGTAAGGTACCGCCGATGACGATTTCGGAAGCTTCCTTTCGCATTTCGGCGACAAGCCCCACATCGCCAACTGCACCCCATTGTATAGCAAGCGCTGGTAAACCTCTAGCTTTCCTTTGCTCACAAATTCTTTCCATTATAGAGTTAGACATTCCATAATTAGTTTGTCCTGCATTTCCTCTACCACATGATATAGATGAAAATACTACAAATTGGTGTAGGCAGGGACAAAATTCTTGTGATAAAGAATCTAAATAAATGGTAGCATAAGCTTTAGGATTTAAAGAAGCTTGAAAATCTGTATATGTTAAGTCTTCAAATAAACCGTCTCGAAGTTCTACCGCTAAATTAAAGATACCTCCAATGGGTGCCACGTTGTTTGCTTTAGTAATTAAATTTTTAGTACCCCCATACGTTGTAATATCATCCTTATAAATGAATATTTTTATTCCATTATTCTTCCAAATTCTGCAATTATTATTAGGTATTATTTAAAAAGTAATTTATCATAAGTACTTGTATTTACCTAATTCTGTTTTGTTGGTATCCATTAACAACACCATTCCTTGAAGATAATATTAGAACTTTGGCGCCTTTTAACATTAACCAATCAGCTAATTCTAATCCAAATCCTCCAAGACCACCTAATATAATGTAAGATAAATTTGGATCGCAATAGAATCTGTAAATTTATTTCTAGTACAATCTTTTTCTAATAGCAAAATAAATACTTACTTAGGAATTACACTATAAGTTATTTCAGGAGGACAAATAACGTTTTCAATTTCTTCATCTCTAATTTTTATCAATACTTTACCCATATGTTTTCCTGCTGCCATATATCTGTAAGCAGTTTCTAATTGATCAGTTTGAAAAACGGTTCTGTTAAGGGGTTTAATAAAGGATTTCTTTAATAGGGCACCGAAGAAGTCGAATAAGTTTTTATTAAAGCAACCATCCACCATTATTCCTTGGTATGTACACGCCTTGCTTAATAAATCTGCACTGGCCATTACGTTATTAAATAAGTCGAATTTTCCAATTTCTAGAAAATATCCTCCTTTTGCAAGACACCTAACTGATGCATGTAATTTGTCTTCTGATAAAGAATTTAATATTATATCCACCCCACATCCATTTGTTTCGCGAAATATCATTTCTTCAAAGGTCGTATCTCTAGAATTTCCTATATGCGATGGTATAATATATGGAAATTGTTTTATTATATATTCCTTCTTCTCATTAGTTCCTACAGTCGTAAAAACATTACATTTGTAATATTCACAAACATTTAGGGCAGCTTGTCCGATACCCCCTGTTCCTGAATGAATCAGAATTGATTGTCCAGGTTTTAAATTAACTTCCTAAATCGATATATTATGTATTAATATTATAGAAAGTAAATGAAGAAAAAAAGCCTTACATGAAATGCTTTTAAAACAGTTAAGTATACAACAGGAATTGTAGCTGCATCTTCAAGTGACCAGTAGGATGGTACTTTCCAAATACATTTACACTCTACCAAATTAGAGTTTGATCCATGTTGAGCGATTCCCATAACTCGATTACCACTGAAAAATCAATTTATATTTATGATATCGTTAATATCACCAATCTTACTCTTTATCTCTGCCAGAAAATTCAAATCCCTCTACACATTCTTGTTCAATCCTGTTTTTTGTAATCAGTTCAACAGGTATTTTACCTGTAGCTAACATTACGTCTCTAAAGTTTAAAGAGGAGTAGTACACCTAAAAAATACTTTCCTGAATTTCATCCTTATTAATATTTGTAACGTACTTGACAGATGTCGCCTTTAGAGGATAAATTTCCTTGGTACCAGTCCATACTCGCCAGATCGCCTCTCATTCCAGTGCTTCCAAAAAAGTGCTTTGCATTAACTTTGGCGTTTGAATTATTTAGTAAATGACGGTAGGTACCCCATTGTCCATCTTGGTATACATTAACAGACATATTTTTCTCAATCTGTTTTTTATAAAATATATCATTTTCATCGAAGCCATGAGATTTTCCCTTTATTAGGAAACAAGAAATTTTACTCCCATTTGGTTCTTTTCTTATACAATTAGTAAGGCCTAATATTCCGTTAACATTATTTTGGGCGTATAAGAATGTCTTCTGAGAATGTTTGTAGCACTCCTTTAAAGAATTTAACCAAATATTTATATTATCTAAATTACCAACATTTATAAATACGGACTTTTCTAGCTGTTTGCGCTTATTTAATAAATACACAAACTTGTTATTTATGACATGAGTTGTAAGAATATTTAATCCAGGTATATTACTTGTACACTCTTTATCCTCAATTGTTATTATGAAGCCGTCATCTTCAATGGCCGATATTGCAAATAACATTACCTAAAATATTAATTATAATATTTAAACTAAACGTTGCCTTAAATTTTACCGTTTTATTTTGCAAAATGTGTGATCCAATATAAATTAAATAGTTGTGGTCGTGAGTTAACTTATCTTTTATCGATACAATTCCTTTCATATCAATATTTAAATCATGTTTTGAAAATATTGCAATTTCGGGCTCATATGTAGGCATACAGTCAAAGAATTTGATAATTTCTGGACTTAATATTTGGAATGTACCAGGATGATCGTCATTGACGTATTCCAAAATCTTAATTTTAATAATATTTTTGTTTTCCAGAATGATTTGCATGTTTATCCTAATCGAGTCACAAATATTTGTTTGTAGAAAATTTGGTACAAACTTATAACTTTCCAGCACAGGCTGATAAGTTTGACGTCTTCTCGAGATTGCAGAAGCTCGCAGGCCATATATATGGACGTGTTTTGTTCTGTAATTAAGTACTTTATTATTATGAAAAGCGTGCAATGGTATACTCACTGTATTGAAGTTGTTGATTTATTAGTGTAACATGCGACTAGTTTATCTGATTGGGGCGTAACACTGCGTAAGAAATTTTGAGGATCTATATAGATGCGGTCAATTCCTGTAGGTACTAGCAACGATCGTGTATCTTCTTTGACTACATATAGTTGCATCATGTTGTCTAAAAATGTAATCCAATTGTTTCCCCAGTTAATCAGGCCTTTATTTCCAAACATTTGATCAATTGCTTTAAAATCGCCTCTAAAATAATAATAAACAATATTTATAATAAATAAACAATTACATTAGTGAAAACAATATGTTTATTTACTTTCACAGCCAAAATAAAAAATACATAAATATTATTTTGTGAGTCCTAGAACGTTGAAAATATATTATGTGAAATATATGAATTTCTTTTGATAAAATAAATAAACATAAAAAGTACCTATATTGGTAACCACGTAATCGAAGTTCTTTATATATATCCTTTTGTGACATTGCTATGTCATCTTCATCAATCTCCTTCTCTGGTTTTGCTATTTCATCCATCATTTCTGTAGTATATATTTTACCCGTAGCCACGGGTATATTTCGCTCAGATATCTAGAATAAAGGTAATGATACAAAATGCAAATTGAATGAATTTAGAAAATTTACCTCGAAATAACCTTCTTCATTAATTGTAACAATAAAAGTAATACCTTCTTTAGAAAATACCGTTCCGCGCAAGAATTTTACATTTTCAAAACATACGGCCGTTGTGCCGTGAGATAGATGGTGTAAGTCAGAAAAAAAATTCCAAACCAATACTAAGTAACCAGTAGCAGGGAATAAAATTCTCTCTAAAATCATTAAATTAATATTCATTTCTGATAACAAACCGATATTTACCATCAATCACGTGTCCTTTATAAAATGACAATTCGTTTCGATTAAAATCAAGTTTAATTACTGTTTCATTGACCTTTTGTAAACTGATTTGCTCACATCTTTTTATATAGCACGGGCTGCTGTGGTTCCATTTGATGAGAGGCGATAATGGAGATGTTCCTTGAGATACAGGCCATTCAATTTTTGGAAATAGTTTGTATACACAAGGGGTGAATCCTAATTCATAAAGTCTAGAAAAACACATAAATTTTGCAAATGAAGTAAAAATATTTTTTGTTAAAATAACAATGATTTATTTTTAGTGGCTATAATTTATATCAAGACCTAATTTATTATCAAACTAGAATTAAATTAACAAAACGAGAAACACAATTAAAATTAAAATTGTATTTTGTTATAATTCCACTGTAATAAATTATACAAATATTAAATTTCCTTAAAAATGTAACGTTAATGTGGCATTTAAAAGTAATAAAAAAATCTCAAATTTAATTTATGATCCGGAAACGATAATTAATATTATGAAGAAGTCAGGAATTAACAAATTAACATGTGAATCTTGTAAAGGAATTTACATTGGTCAGCCTGTTCAAAATTTTGAAACTCGGTTTAAAGAACATGAATGATCTTTTCACTTAAAATACAAAAATTCTACATTCGCAAATCACTATTAGAAAACAATCATATTCTCGGCAAGGATGTACTTTCAGTAATCCACTTTATCGATAAAGGTTGTAAAATGGTTTTACTGGAAGCACATTAAATCCATAAGGCTAAAATTAATCTGAGTATTTCCATCCTTAATGATTGTGTATTGTATTCTCCTCTTTTTGAGAGTATATGAAGATCATTTGTAAAAATGTTTGAATATGATCAGTGAATGATCGAAATTATAGTCACAGTTTTAAAAATATATTAGGCGAACAAATGTATAATCCAGTTTTTTCAGCTACATTCAGGGTTTATTTTAAATGAAGTAAATTAATTTGTTCAATCAAATTGTATTCTATAGCTTTAATTTTGATGACTTTTGTACTGGAAGTAATCTGCGTCCGGGCGTTGTCATGCAACAAATTCACTGGGCGTTCTTCTTTGCCACTATACGGTCTTTTTGGTTCGAATTATTGATTCAAGAGGATTGGTTCAAAGATTGATTAAAACACCTGCTTGCAAAAATTTATAATAAAGAACGCCCATTTCATCATTTCCTTTAAATCATTTAAATTAAAATGCACACTCATCGTATAATACAACCGTCGAGAAAAGTACAAATCTATTCAGACGCTCTTGCCACTTTTGTTCCTTGTTGGAATTCGCAAAGAATTCAGTATCGAATATGCACTATATTTGTTGCCATTTTCGCCTGTACTGAACTAAATTACTAACTTAAAGGCTATGTTATGTTTTCTGGTATAACTCTCATTTTTAGTCATTTTATGTCAACCCTATTTAACCGCAAAAGAATAAGAAAATCTACTGTTTTTCAAATTAATTTCATGACTGCTTAAATAAATTTGGATTATTAATTTGTATACCTAATACATACCTGCCAATGCAGTTGAAAATTTGTGTAACAGTTGATCCAGTTCTGAGCTCCTCTACATCAAGCATTGAATCGTTGATAAAGCAGTCCACATCTACATTTACGATAACCGCATTATTTTCAAAAGGCGGATAAGAACCAGCAGTTAAATTAGTGTTTAATAAATTGACAAGAAAATTTTCATCACAGTCAAATTTATATTTTTGCATTTCATTGATTGCCATTTTCTTTGGGTTTATTTCTGATTGTATAGTTTGGTTATCTGATTTAAGCAAATCTATGTATATATATTTGGTGATAATGCAACTCAACGAAATAATTTCCTCCAACGTCAATACTCCTTTTGCATAAGCGGCCGTATAACTGCCCATGGAATATCCTCTCACGTAATTAAAAGTTATATTCAACGTTTTGAAGATATCGATCAATCCAATTTGAATGATTACCGTTATAAGTATTTTTTGCAGAATGTTACTAGGTTCTTCGGTAAGAAATTGTATTTTAGTACCATTATCATTTAAAATAGCCAAGCACCTATATTTGGACCATATGAAAAAAAAATTAATTATAATCCTTGAATATTTTAAGATTACTGTGAGACTTAGATTTAGTATTTTTTATCTATCCATATAATTTTGTGATATTAAATTAATATTCATATTGATATTACCTATCGTAAGATTGTTTAAACAGTGGTAACTTCTGAAGTTCTTTAAACATCGACCAACCATTAGAATCGTTTACCCCTAAACATAAATATAAAATCTTCTTATCATTATTAGTTGAACATATAGATCTTCTTATTTCCTCGTTTGGCAATAAAATTGAATATCCACGGTATTTATGGCTCGGCATGTTTTTACTATAAAAAAACAAAGTTATATGTGTTAATCTGAACAACTAATAGTAATCGTAGGCATAGGGAACGTTAAAAATATTTACAAAAGCTTAATAAGCTATTTTTGGAATGATATGTTATGGACGATAGTTTTGATAGCATAAATAAGAGCGAGTATGATTAATTTCAAAGATGTTGGCGGAAAGTACTCAGAAAATCTTGCTCTAAGTAATAACCTTTTGTGTAATCTTTTTAAATAAACTCAGTGACATGGAAATCGCAACACCAATAAAGGGAAAGAAGTTTTAATCAAACTTTGAACCAACGTTTAACAATTAAGAGATAGCAATTGTTCAAAAGGTCCAAAAATTAACATATATTTTAGGAGGTGATCGTTAATCTCTTGAGGTTCTGTACCCAAGTAATCTGCAATTCGTACTGAAGAGCTTAAAGAGGATGCTGTAAGTTCTTTATTCTTTTCTCCATAGTGCCTTATATCTGCTGAATGGTTGAAATATCATGAAAACTGGGTCGTCTAACTGAAGGAATCAAAGAATATGGGGTTCTATCACCTCATCCGCAAATGGCTGGGCTTTTATATTCCCTTGGATGAATTGCAAATGAGACTTATTTCTATAAGTTATATCATCCACAATCCTACAGTACTCCCAAATATTGCAGATCGATTTTGAACAGATGTTGGTAACACAAGATGTGGTTAATAGGATTGCAAGCCGAATGTACTAATTCTGCGGTAAACCGATCGAAGAATTACTTTCCTCAGCTAATGATCGGTAATTTAACTTGTACTGGAGAATCGATATCTTATTACCATGAGTCGAAGATAGACTAATAGCAGCGTATGACGGTAGATTAGTTTTGGTTATTGCGATTAGCAATTTCCCATCAAATAATCATCTTAGTATAAACTAATGATACAACCCCAATCGAATTCTCTTAATTGGTGGTAATATTCACGTTGGAGAAAACAGCTAAGAACCAAACACAATCTTGCAAATATATACATGATAAAATGGTTAGAAAAATCGAAAAGACCTCTCAAATAAGTTATTACCACTTGATTCAAACGAATAGTTAAATTTCACTAAGTAAATATTATATTATATGATACATATACTTCTATCCTAAATCAAGTTGATTGCGCAAATTATAAATTCATTTAGGCATTATTAGAAATTCAAATGTAGTAATGCATTTACCTGAATATTTCCTGAATTAATCTTATAAATTCATAATCCAAATTGTTAGTTTTAAGGTAGTCTTGAATGGTTTCCACAGCCTCTCTTGTTCTGCCACTGAAGCAAACCAATCGGGGAATTCCATCGTATTTGATTTCTTTTCTTTTATCAAATTTTTCTAGGAGAACGTGACAATTGGACCCACCAAAACCAAAATTGTTTACACCTAAATAAAAATACGATATAATAATAGAAGCATTTCTTCTTATTAGTCACAGATTTCAAATTTAGAATTAATTTATAAATTAGAAATAACTAACTAACTAGTAACCAGGAACTTTAAATGAAAATACACTTCGTTGATATCACACACATACTGTATGTGATATCAACGAAGTGTATTTTCATTTAAAGTTCCTGATTCAAGATGTATCGCAAAGTGATGGCTTCAAGCATTAAACATAACTAGTAACCAATATTCAGGTGTTCATCTCGTAGCCACTGACAAATAAGGCAGTTAAATAATATGTCAGGATCAATGTGAGGTTTTAAGCGAGTGAATAGCGAAAATAAACTCTTAAAGCAGTTTCAAAATCTTTTTACAGTATCAAGGTAGATGTTGCCAAATATGTTATACACTTTCAGAAGTATAAAGCTGCAATTATAATTACAGCTTTTATATAGTAGAAGTTTTGAACTAATCACATCAATTGTTTGTAAAAATTGTTTGTATATTTGACGTATAGATTTGAGTATGACAGGCTAAAACTGTCGAAACTATAGTCGCTAATAAAGTTTGTGATATTAAAAAGGGTATTTTCAATCAGATATACTAATCACATTAATCTCTGAGGACTACTTATAGAAGGTCCAAAAAGGAAATTCGAATCTCCAATATGAAAAACATTGTCCCTAGTTATATTTGGATAACAGTATGAAGTTCAATCTTGACAAAGGAACATTTTCTTAGGATGGAAGCATAGCTTACACTTCGTTGGACCAGTATATCATCGTCACCAATCTCTTCATCTTTACGAAAAATACTAATCGCTAGACCTAATTGAAATAAGAAATAAAAACGTCAATATAAAATTACGTCCTTGGCACTATAAACTTTATATTAAAATGTGCAATGTAACAAAATTAATTTTATTAACATTTTTAGAAAAAACAATTCTCATCTATATGTGTTTCTATATTTTTTGCACGAAAATAGAGCAACATTTAGAAACTATACTGGTTTTACCTGCTAGTTTACTAAATTTAGGCCATTCAGTAGTATCAGTGACAACCATTAAGCGTTTTTCCATTAATGCCGGAATATCTGGCCGAGGGTTGTTATAATGAATATTCGGGGCAATACAATCCAAATTCATTCCCAGTATTACCTAAAAATATAAAATATTTTTTTCTGGAACAATAAACGGTAAGCATCGTTCACCTTTGCTACTGAGACCAGTCCAGATGCGGGTTCAGCATGACCAGTATTTCCTTTAACGGATCCAATAAGCAACGGATTGTCACTAGTTTTAGGTGATAATTTATCGATTGCCGATACTTCTTCCGGATCTCCGGCAATTGTACCTGTAAATATGTATAAAATACTACCTTTTTAATTATTATTATTTAATACTTACCTGTCCCATGAGCTTCAATATAAGCTAAAGATGATGGATCTATTCTACATTCTTCGTAAACGTCTTTCAATAAACGCAACTGATCATCACTTGAGGGATATGTAATTCCTTTTTCTTTAAAACCATCAGAATTTATTTTCGAATGGATAATCTAGAAGAGTTTCATATTGACAAACAGATTTGAAGTATTAAAAACTTAAGAGATAAATGAAATATGTTATAGGAAAATTAGAAATTAAAAAATCAGATAAAAATGACAAAAAAATGCTTTAAAATGAATTTCAAATGAAAAATAGGCAACGAATGCAACCATAAAAATAAATCAAGCTTAATTCAAACTAAACTTCTTACACTGAAATGTAAATATCGTATCCGGTGAACACTTCAAGACAACTTGAAGGAATTAATTTTGTTTTAATAGTTTTAATTTATTTCTGAAATGAATTAAAAGTTCAAAAAATCTTCAATAACTAATTTACCGAGCTTTCCTAAGACACCTGATTTTATTTAATTATATTAAATTTAATAAATTACCTTAGCATAAATTCTTCTAGCGCATGTTTCTTTCTGAAGTACAATAGCAACTATAGCTTCCGATCGAGTGTATCCTTTAGCGTCACGATCAAAAGGTCTGCATCCAGTGTTCATATTTAAAGCTCCCAATCTTCAAGTAATTTTTCATTTTAATTAATTGAACTAAATAACATACCTTATATTACTTAGTAAATTGAAGAGTGACGCCAGGATGTAAGCATAATTGTGTCGCCGCAACAATAGCTTTATCACACATTCCATCTCTAATGGCACAATACGCCATTTCAAATGCAGTAAGGCTACTACTGCAAGCTGTATCGCATATAAACGAAGGTCCGTTTAAATGTAAAGCATAACTGATCCGTTGGGACAGCATTGACCGAGTGCACCTATATAGATAAATCATTATTTTTTATTATAAAGTTTACGAATGCTACAAACCCAGTAATTGGATATGTATGTTTCCTAGGTTTGCAATACATATTAAACACTTCTGATTCTGAAAGGCAGGCACCAACAAAAACTCCTGTATTTGTTCCTTTTAACTCTTCAGGATTAATCCCCGCATCCAAAACGGCCTCAACAGTTCTTTCTACCAGCAGCCTACATAACGGATCCATCCAGTTCGCTTGTAATTTTGAAATTCCAAAATATCCATAATCAAATTTGTCAATATTGTTAATTTTTCCCGATTTTTTTGGAATATCATCCCGAAAGTGCTTCCAACGCGATTCAGATTCATCACACAGATCGACTTTTTTTAATAGATTCTCTATGAAATATTGGACATTGTCGGAATTTGGGAACAATCCAGAAAGGCCTAATGGTTATATTAAATGATATATGCATGACTTCTGAGAGATTAAATAAAAACTACTCACCGCTTATGACTAATTTCTCACCAGTTGGGGCATCAACTAGTTTTTGGCCACCTTCTAACCTTCTCAAGTTTGCTTCAACGCCAGTTGCTCGTTTCATTTCGAATAGAACATATGCAATGTAGTGAATTTTACTCCTTATATATGTACTCAATAACAATAATAATATTACATTTATTTCATATTGTATGTAAATTTATACTACCGTTTTGTAATTCTAATATAATCATTATTATGTACTCCATATATGTTACAACCTCTAATTTATGTATGCGCTATTTTTGTATATAATATAAAGCGTGTTCTAGTAATGTTAGGAAATGGGATTTCTGGGGTCAAAATATGATATTTCTTAAATCACTTTCTCAATTATCACTTGGTGACACATTTTAAACTATTACCGACGAAGGTTTAAATTAAATTACATTTGGTTTATTTCACAATTTTTCTCTATTTACTCAACCATTTTCGCTTTTTAAGGCATTATCAAAAGTGCGTTATAAAGGAAACTGATTGTATATAAACTCGATCTGCGATTTAAGAAAAAACAACAAGGGGTCAAATCGCACGATCTCGATGGCTAGTTCACATCACCTCCACGTGAGATAAACATGCAAACAAGTCCAATGTTTCATGAGCTGTGTGCCATTAGGGGCGCATTGTTGAAACTACATGTCATTTTTGTTCATATCATCCAATTCTAACCAAAAGAAGTTGGTAATTATCGACTTATATATTCAATTGTTAAAATATATTAATTAACTATCTGGTCTAATATATAACTTAATACGAAATATATTTTTATATATATGCGTCATTTGTATTATTTGTGTTAAGTTATGCAACTCATCGTCTTAACCTATTTGCATATCCACCTCTTAACCTAAGGCTGCCTTTTACTAAAATTAGCATAATTTTGTGTATGTAAAATACGTTTTTACGTAAAGCAACCGCAGTTATTATTATTGTATTATAATTGTGATATGATTTCAAAACAAATTTAAAGCAATATTTTCAACGTCCGTAAATTATTGTAGCTCTAAGTTTAGTGCATATGCAACTGTTGTTTTTCGCAGTTGAATTGATGCTTCATCTCGCCTGGTGACTGGTAAATTCATTTTTTTATTAATTAGAATATATTTCTTTTGCCCTCAGCTGTTAATATTTATGTATAGAAATTATTTACATCTAACAGCTTATTAGTAGTTTTCTCACATCATTCAACAGGCTTCCTGTATTCTTTGTGATTCGTTGAATTCGAAGTTTTGAGGTCACCTGAGACTAATAGAATCACGTTCTACCTCGAAAATTGCTTTCGGTTTATATAAACATGTATTTGTTCAATGTAATAATTCGGCTTAAATCTTTAAATTTGCAAGGTTTAATATTTTTGAAAAGATTTGCAACGTTTCGACCAAGTCGCTTTGTTCTACTTCAAGCGGGGCGGCGGTCGTTGGAAAACTGCATGAACAACAATTATGTTTGCTAAACTGATACCGGCAATTTCAGACAGTGAAAAAATCGTAGCAAAAATCAAAATGGGTTCCTGAGAACAAACTAAATATTAGTAACTGTGTTTATGAAGAGGTAAGGAGCGTATGTCGGAGATTTGTATTTAATACTTTGATTAACAAATTAGATATACTCTGTTCGTTGGATCTTTCGTCGTACGTCACAAACTATCGCTTCAAAAAACGACGAAAGTTTTACGGTGCATTCTTTTTCTAACGCATTTGGTTTACTTTATCAGACTGAATGTTTTTGCGTCGTTTCTCGTTTGTGACGTACGACGAAAGATCCAACGAACAGACTATAGATAAAAATATGTACTTATAATTTTAACGTAAGAGATCGGGGGGAGATAACTCGACATTATGTTTTTCCACTCCAGCCCAATGCTGCATTTTAAGATCTTCAGTTGATCATATTTGCCCTAAATATATTTTTTCTCTGGACCATTGAGTGGATCGGGGGTTGGGGCATAGGGTGCATTTTTGGATATTGCGCTTCTTATCCGACTTCCAGCTTCACGACAAGGTGAGGCACTGACCACTGCAGTAAACAGTTTTCTTAAACTAATTAACAACGTCTTTTTTTGAGTGGTAATGTAAGCAATAACTCAGGCGGATGAAATTAAGAAATTATATTAAGTTAAGTGCCTTCAATCCCTAGTAAAATTAAAACAATCTTTGAGTTATCTTTATTTTCTGTAATTTCCACAGTTATATCCTGAAAGTTTGTTTCGTTCGTTTTATTACGCATCTTAATATAATTGAAAAAACAATATTATAGATATGCGTCATTTGTATTATTTATGTTAAGTTATACAACTCAACGTCTGAATTTACCCTCGATCTCTTAACCTAAAGCAGCATTTCAATAAAAAAACTTACTGACCTCTACCGATTAGCATTTATTTGGTGTATGCAATATCCTTTCTTACGTAATGCAATCATAATTAATATACAGTAGAGTTCTTATTCATAATAATAATAATGACTGGCAAATGCAGTCGTATTTTTGTATTAATTAGAATATATTTCTTTCCCTTAGCTGATGGACATTTATATATAGAAATTAATTACATCATTCAACAGGCTTCATGTAGTCTTTGTGATTCGTTGAATTCGAAGTTTTTGAGGTTAGCTGAGACTAATAGAATCACGTTGTATCTCGAGAATTGCTTACGGTTTATATACAAATACATGTTTATTTTAGTAATTTGGCTAAAGAATAAGCAAGTTTTAATGTTTTCGAAAAGAACCTATTTGCAGTTTCGACCAAGTCGCATTATTCTACTTCAAGCGGCGGTCGTTGGAAAACTGCATAAACAAAAATTATTTTCGCGAAACTGTTACCGGCAAGCTCGGACGGTGGCGTAGCAAAAATCAAAATGAGTTCCTGAGAACAAACTAAACATTAGTAACCGTGGTCCTCGTGACCTCCTTCACTCGGCAGAATGTTCTCCAGCCCAATGCTGCATTGTAAGATCTTCATTGGATCATATTTGCAGACTACATTTTGACTTCATTTTTTAGCGACTGAATTGCGCTCATTAAAGTTTTACTCTAGACTATTGAGTGGATAGAGGGTTGGATCTCAGGCATACTGCAGTAAACCAGTAATTTAGAGAATTACTGGTAGGAAAGGGAAGATTGAGAGGAAAACGGGAGGTGATATTTCGGCAAAATTATTACACTTAATTTCTCATTAAATATTCCAATTCCAACAAGACTGCATCGGTAAATTAATAGTTATTTAAGGTACAAGTGTAAAAAGTGATGCTTTATTGCACGAACTGGCGTTTAAAAACACGAGCGAGGAACGAGCGAGTTTTTTTAAAGCCAGGAGTGCAATAAAGAAACATTTTACACGTGTGCCTTACAAAATTTTATCTTCGATCGTAAAGGATTTCAAAGAATATATTCTTATGAGTAATATTTTAATGTCATTTCAATAATTCAATTAATGAAAACATATTTTACCTGCAGTGCACTAATGAAAGCGTTACTTAGCAAACAGTAAACAAGTTGCACAAATGTCGGCCGCCATTATTATTTATGGCAAAAATGTTCGCTTCATTGTAATCGCTTCGACTTGCATTAAATGAAATCTTCGGAGTTCTTAAATCTGCCATTTCGTTTGTATTATATATTTTATTTATAGTTTATTAGTTATTGGTATCAATTAATAAAAAATTAAGTTTTTCATCGAAAATTTGTGCTATAATATATTCATCTGTCAAATTTGACATTTCTGTGCAATAAAAACAGTTTGACATTACCGTGCAATAAAAACGTAAAAAAGCACTAGTGCTTTAAAAAGCCACTTTTACGATGAAAAATGATGCAAAAAGCGTCTACTTTCTGTACGATCGTAGATAATATTTCATTTAATTTACACATTAAAAGGCCGAGAGCAGGCTTTTTACAGCTGCTAAAAGATATTAACGAAGTATTTGGGGCAGGAAAAAGTTCAGTGCTCTATTACGTAAACGAAACAGTTAGATCGATATAGTAAGTATTAGTAAAAGTAAATAGAGTTTTACTGATATTCTTTTTGTCATTGTAGCACTTCAAGAAAACGTCAAATAAACTTAACTGTTTTTAAATTTATAAATTGGTTCCGAAGTACTTTTCAACCAATATTAGTGAATCTACTAGGTTAAACCTGCAAGAAATCCGAAAAGGTTATTTTATAGGCACACGCAATATTAGTGGAATATTGGGTTTAAATAATTGTATACAATGTGAGCCAAGTGGGGTAAACGTTTCTTGTTTTTATATTAAAGAGAAAGCACATAATTAACATATATCGAAATGGACAATGGAGAAAATACATATCGTCACTTATTATACAGTGCTAATGCTAAAGTTAAGGTTAATCTCTTTTATGGTAGTACCAGAGTAGGAAGTGACCATCGGGTAAACCTAATATCTTAAAATATATGTACATGACATCCACAATATAGCATACAATAAAAAAACTAACTGTTTTCTTTAAGGTTTACATAATTCTAAATTCTACATGTCTACAGGCCGCACATTTTTTGCGTTGAGAAATCTAATCACAACTAATAGAGTTCTTTATTTTCTTGAATATTAAAAACACTCACATAAATACCAGCGAGACGTAACTTTGCACACAGACAGCTGAAATATAACTGAACATGTTAGCACACACCCAGCGGCTGCTCTATTCGCCAGCGCTCCGCACAGTGCAACTACTTTCCGGACATACATCGTATTATATTTATCACCTTTATATTATTGTTTTCTACGTTGTCATATATGTGTAGTTATTGAATTAATTATTAACTATATAACGTTAACAAATACAGTATTACAAGATCGTAATACACATTTCATATTTAAGGCAAAGATAAATCTATATTTTGTTGGGTGTCTTTATTTTCTAAGCCACAAACATACTTATAAATATCTTCATACGATGAATCGCCATTCAAATTTAAAGTAAAAAAGAAGATGCGTATTACGAATTACATTGCCAAAACTGATCTACTTATATACATAAAGATTTTAACTCATCTAGAGAGCTAATTCTCCTCCACCAAAGATAACATAAGGTATTTATATATAGCAGCAGTGTCATCGACGCAGTAGTAGGCAAGAGTGGAAGATCATATTATTATGAATCCTTTCATGTGCAATCAAAATTTTTCTACGAAATAATTTTTATATATGTGTTTTGAATTTTATAATAGATAAATAAATACTATCTATCTATTTATCTATCTATCTAAAAATATACAATTCTATTTTAAGAAATTTTTAAGTAATTACAACTTAATTATCAATAAACAAATTGATTGCCTCTATCATTTCACTGTTCTTTAATATAGTAAGATGATCACCAACGAAAGTTTCAATCGCCAAGTTTTCACAATAGTTCGAAAGGCCGTAATCATCAGGTATATCTCTAATGGCCTGAACTGTTGGTTTGCACAACATTACCTTCGATTTTAATTTTTGTTCGAGTGAAAATGTATATTTTATAAAAGCCATTATTACTGCGAACATATTTCGACCGGATTCGTACACGTAGCTCTTCAAATTGCCTAAATCGTTGGGTATTGTTTCAAACACAATCTGATTTCTTTCTTCTGTTGTTGCAGCCTTTGATAACCGAGTCTAAAACATATTGTTTCAATAAAAAAAATAAAAGTATAGTTTAATATCGATAGCATTCCAGATATTTGAACGAGAATAGTTTATATCATATAATAAATAATTATAAAAACTTACATGGATTTCTGGTAATTTGTGCGAAGGTGTATAGTTTTCAATAAACTTTAATATAAGTTTTTCTTCAAATTCTTCATCAAAATTATTGCCGAACAACTTTAGCAGTTTTAGAAAATATTCTGGAGAACTATCGATTAAAATCAAGTTGCCCACATATCCCTCCTTTTCGAGTATAGAAACAATATTTAAGGCTGGTACACCTCCGAAAGAATGGGCAACAATATTAAATGATTTTTCTATTTTCATTATATCTTTTGAAATCTGCAATAATAAGGTTATGTGTTAATGCAAAATATGGATAAAAATATATTTTAGATCATCTTAGCAAAACTTACAGGATAATAGTATTCGATAAAGTCATCAAATGTTGTCAAATGTTCATGCATTTTATACTGCAAAGAAGTCGAAGAATATTTAAGGTTACTCATTATGGTTTCTAGATTAAGATAAGTGCCTTCAATTCCTGGTAAAAATAAGATAATTTTTGAGTTATCTTTATTTTCTGTAATTTCCACAGTTATGTCATGAAAGTTCTTTCCGTTAAAATTGTTAATTTCTAATAATTTTGAAACATTAAAGTTATCTTCTACCATAGTCCTATTTTCCAGCGATTCATTTATTTCCAATAATCTAAAAGCATTAAAATAAAAACGATTACACTAGTTTAATCATTAGTTAAATTATTTACCTAGCAAATGTTAAAGTTCTGATATCATTTGTTGATAAAAATATATCAAAATCCCTCTCCAGGGTTTGCTTTACATCTACGGCCATCATAGAATCCATACCTATTTCTGCAAGAGTTGCGTGTAAACTAATGCTTTTAACATCCAAAACACCGATAATAGCGAGTACTGTATCAACTAAACTAAATGCATCAATTGAAGTAAACTTCTCGGCTACAACAATGCTCGAAACAACTGGTTCGTTTTGCATCAAAAAATTGTCCAATACATTTAAACAACTGGATATTCGTTGTTGTAGAGTACCACCAATGGAAATTTCTCCCGCCTCTTTTTGCATTTCAGCGACGATACCAACATCTCCAACAGCACCCCATTGTATAGCAAGAGCTGGGAGTCCCAAAGCTTTTCTTTGTTCACAAACTCTTTCCATAATCGAATTGGACAATCCATAATTAGATTGTCCTGCATTTCCCCTTCCACATGAAATGGATGAGAACACTACAAACTGTTTAAGTCTAGGGCATAACTGCTTTGATAACGTATCTAAATTTATTGTAGCATAAGCCTTCGGACTCAAAGAAACTTTAAAGTCTGAATATGTCATATTCTCCAGTAGAGCATCACGGAGTTCAACAGCTAAATTAAATATCCCCCCTACAGGTGATATGCTATTAGCTTTTTTGATCAATTTTTTGCAGCCATCATACGTAGTAATATCATCCAAGGAAATAACAATTCTTAAGCCATTTTTTATCCAAATTCTGCAGGAGTTGAGAATGATTAAAAACTATTATATTTTATATTACATAAATAATTATACATACCTTATTCTATTTTGTTGGTATCCAGTTAATACACCATTTCGCGAAGATAATATTATTGATTTTGCACCTCTTAACATTAACCAATCAGCTAATTCTAAACCAAATCCTCCAAGACCACCAAGGATAATGTACGATAAATCAGGGTCACAATAAAATCTTAAAATTAAATATCATTATCAATTAATATATTAATAAAAATTTGATAGTACCTTGGTAGAGCATAATGCCTTATTTCAGTAGGGTGAATAATAGGCTCCTTTTCTTCATCTCTAATTTTAATTAATACTTTACCGATATGATTACCCATCGACATATATCTGAATGCATTTTCTAATTGATCAATTTGGAAAACGGTTCGGTGAAGAGGCTTAATATAAGACTTGTCTAATAATTCATCAAAGAATGGGATTAATCTTTCATCATCAAAACAACCATCCAGCATTATGCCATGATACGTGCAATTTCTATTAAGGAAATCTGCACTAATTCTTGTATCATTTGCTAAGTCGTATTTTCCAATTTCCATAAAGGAACCACCTCTTTTTAGGCATTTTAGAGAGGCATGGAGTTTCTCTTCTGATAATGAATTAAGAATAATATCAACTCCATCTCCATTTGTTTCCTGTAAAACCATTTCTTCAAATGTTGTATTTCTAGAAATTCCAATATGCGTTGCTTTTATAAACGGGAAATTTTTTAATAAATATTCCTTCTTTTCTTTAGTTCCCACTGTGGTGAATATATTACAATTGTAATATTGACAAACGTTAATAGCTGCTTGGCCAATACCTCCAGTTCCTGAATGAATTAGAATTGACTGCCCATATTTAATACGAGCTTCCTAAAATAATACAAAATTCAATAATTTTAAAACTACAATATGAAAATTTAATATTGCTCATTATATCTAGAAATGAAATCATATAATTATTATAAATGATCTTACGTTGAAAGCTTTTAAAACGGTTAAATATACAACAGGAATTGTAGCAGCATCTTCAAGTGACCAGTGTGAAGGAACTCTCCATATGAATTTACATTGTACCATGTTCGAATTTGATCCACATTTGCTAATACCCATTATCCTATTACCACTGCAAAGTAGAATAATAAAACAAAAGTTTTAATAATAAGGTAACTTTCTTACTCTCTATCTCGTCCTGAAAACTCAAATCCCTCTACACATTCCTGCTCAATTCTATCCGTAGTTATCAATTCAACTGCTAATTTTCCAGAAGCTAGCATAACATCTCTAAAGTTTAATGCTGAATAATAAATCTAGAAATAATTTTACATTTTTTTTTGTCAATTTGTAAAAATCGAGTATTATTTTACCTGGCATATATTATCTAGTTTATTAGATAATTTTCCTTGGAACCAATCAAAACTAGCAAGATCACCTCTTATTCTAGTACTTCCATAAAAGTGATTAACTTTAACTTTAGCATTGGTCTTACATAATAAGTGACGATATGTTCCCCATTGTCCATTTTGATATATATTCATGCTCATTCCTTTTACGATTTGTTCTTTGTAAAAACTATCCTTTTCGTCAAATGTATGTGCTTTGTCTTTAATATAAATACAAGAAACATTTTCCCCATTTGGCTCACGTCGTATACAATTAGTTAGTCCTAATATTCCACTAAGGTTGTTATTTTGTGCATATAAAATAATATTTCCTTGTTTCTGTATGCAAGTCTTTAGGCTATCTAGCCAAGTTTCTATATTTTCCAAATTACTGATATTAATAGTTTGATATTGTTTCCTCGGTTTCATCTTATTTAATAAATAAATAAATTTATCGTCAACTCTGTGGACTGTGAAAATATTAAATCCGAATATTTTATTTGAGTATTCAATATTTTCAATGGTGATTATGTACCCATCTTCTTGTATGGCTTGTACTGCAGACTTAAACTCCTAAAATATTATATATCTTATTAATTTTAAATTATTTTGTAATAATAATATTTGCTACCTGCTTGTTTTGTAACAGATTAGATCCTATATATGTTAAAAAGCTATTATCATAAGTGAGCTTGTTTGTCTCAATATGTATTCCTTTAGAATCAATATTTAAGGAATTTTCTGTATAAAGTGTAATTTCTGGTTGAATTAATGGTAAATCTTCTAAAACTTTGACAATTTCTGGACCTAATGGTTGATGCAAATTTGAACCTTCATTAAACATTTCTAAAATCTTTACAGTTATTGTAGGTTTATTTTCCAAAATAATTTGCAGGTTTATTCTAGTAGATTCACTAATATTTGTTGAAAAGTAATTTGGAACAAATTTATAACTTTCCAAAACAGGTGGGTACATTTGACGTTTTCTTGAAATGGTGGAAGCTCTTAAACCAATTATCTGTATACTTTTTGTGCTGTAATGACAAAGAAATACATCAATAAAACTAGATTTACTTTTAGTATTACTTACTAGATCGATCTGGTTGTTTTATTTACGTAACAAGGAACCAGTTGTTTTTCATCGAGCATTTGAGTGTATTCTAAAAAGCTTTCAGAATCTATAAGTAAATAATCAATTCCAGTAGGTATGGCTAGAGCTCGGGAATCTTCTTTAATTAAATACAATTGTAGCATATTATCCAAAAATGGGATCCATTCCCCTGTCCAATTTATTAAGCCTTTATTACCCCACATTTTTTCAACAGCTTTAAAAGCACCTCTGAAATATATAAAACAAGTTATTATCTCTTATTATCAGTTTTTTTTGTAATAAACCAATTATATAAAATCTTCCAGTGATGCAAACATAATTTTAGAGATATAAAAGCTATATAAAAATGGAAATAATATGTTTTATAAAAGTGCATTGAATACAATTCTAGGTAATATTGATTAAACGTAACTTTAGTTTTAAATTTAATGCTGTATTATTAGTGATAATATTAAAAAAATACTAAAAAATAATCATGAAATTATACAGACGTTTTTAATATATCAGATATTTTTTTAGTGGAATGCTCTTGCTAACTTGAATGTATAATAATAATGAGTAACTTACTTATATTGATATCCGCGTAATCTTAACTCTTTATAAATATCTTTTTGTGACATTGGAATTTCATGTTCATCAAGTACTTCTAGTTTAGGCGGATCATCAATTTTTTCTACCAGATATACTCTACCTGAAGCAACAGGGGTTTTATTTTCGGATACCTATAAGACAAGTAAAAATTACAAATCAAATGTAAACTCAATCTAGATATATATGTATACCTCAAAGTAACCATCTTTGCCGATTGTAACGATAAAAGTAACACCCTCTTTTGAAAAAGTGGTGGCACGTAAAAACTTGACTTGTTCAAAGCATACTCTTTGGGCATCATTAAGCATGCCAGAATTTTTTAGAAACATTTGCCATACTAACACGATATAACCAGTTGCGGGGAATAAAATCCGGCCTTAAATGACTGAATTAATATAAAGTTATTAAACAAATAATTCATTTTACCATCAATTACATGTCCTTTATAAAATGATGTTTCATTTCTAAAATTAAGAACGAATACCTCCTCGTTAATGAGCCCATCGTAATTTCCCTCATTCCAATCTATATTATATTGTCTGTTGTGATTCCATTTAATAAGAGGGGATAAGATAGGTGTACCACTAGAAACCGGCCATTTGATATCTGGATAGAGCTTAGAAACAGAAGGATTAAACCCTAAATTGTAAAGGCTACAAATAAAAAAATTATATATATTAAAAAAAATAGTAAAATATATTTTGTAATTATTTGTAGTAATACGTACCTGCCAATGCATTTAAGAAAATCTTCAATATCTGTTCCTATTTTAACTTCTTCAAGATCGGCATTCGAATCTTTAATATTTTTAAGTATAATATCCAAATTCACAACTACGGAATTATTTTCAAATGGAGAATACGATTTCATAAAATAATCAGGAAACATGGCACTAAACATAAAATATTCCACACTTGATAAAGGGAATTTATTAAATCTAGATGATTGCCAGCTGCTATTTTCTATAATTTTAGGGGTAATAATTAGGCGAAGTTCCTCTAAAATTAATTCAAATGATTTATGTCCATATTCAAAGTTTTCCATCAGAATTTTGTTTATGGTGTAAGCTGATAAAATAACTTCCTTTAGCGTTAATATTCCATTGGCATAGGCAGCACTGAATTCACCCAGAGAAACTCCTCTAAAGTAATCAAACTTCATGCCAAGTGCTTTGAAAGTATCAATTATTCCTACTTGGAAAATTGTAGTTAGAAGAACTTTTTGTAGAATATTATTAGGTTCATCTTTATCGAATTGAATTGAAATATCGTATTTCTTCAAAATTGCTACCGATCTGTAATTTGATTAGTTATTTAATTGAAAATACATTTATATTATTTTATAGGTTAAATAATATTTTCTTTAATGAAGAATGTATCTTAATTGTATTACCTGTTGTAAGTTTCTTTAAAGGGCTGTATTTTTTTAAATTCATTTATTGTCGAACAGTTATGGATATTCTCTTTTCCTACACATAAATATAAAACCCTCTTTTCCAAATCGCATGCGCGTATAGAATTTTGTGTGTGATTCTTAGAAAATACAATAGAATATCCAAGGTGAGTATGATTCTTTATGGTCTTGCTAAATCATAAGAGTTAAGAAAATGATTATCAAATTTCAAGTAAAAAATATGTTCCTTTTACCTGAAGACTTCTTGAATTAATCGTATAAATTCATAGTTTATTTCATTAGTGTTTAAATATTCCTGAAAGGTTTGCACAGCTTCCTTCGTTCTACCACTAAAACAGACCAGCCTGGGTATGTTATCTTCTTTGATATTTTTCACTTCGGTAAATCGTTCTAAGATAATGTGGCAATTGGCTCCACCAAAACCAAAGTTATTAACACCTGAATTTACATTAAATAAATTATTTTGTCTTACAAATTCTAAATACTTTTATTGGCATATTTTTTATGGATATTTTTTATCTTTGTGTTATCTTTATGTAATTATTTCAATGATCATCTTAACAAGATATTAAGTTAAAATAGAAGGTGAAGTCATAATTAAAGTTTAGCATTGTTAAAATATTGAAATGATTTTTTGAATTAAAGTTATTGTTTAGAGTTGATTATATATATAATTGATACTTATCTAAAATACTCATACCTGCTAAGTTGCTATATGCCGGCCATTTTGTCTTTTCTGTTACGACTTTTAACCGCTTCTCCATCAATGATGGAACATCCGGTCGCGGATTTTCATAATGGATGTTTGGAGGAATATAACCGAAGTTCATGGCCAATATTACCTGGGCATAATTAATTAAAAATTTATAATACCCGCTTTATCATCTACTAACTTTAGTTATTCCACATAGACCAGACACTGGTTCCGAATGACCTATATTCCCTTTAACCGATCCAATAAGTAATGGTTGATCGCTATTTCTTGTTAAAACCTTATCAATCGCCGACAATTCCTCCGGATCTCCTACTTTTGTTCCAGTTGCATGAGCTTCCATATAGGCTAGGGATTTTGGGTCTACTCCACATTCTTCATAAACATCTTTTAGAAGTTGTAATTGAGTTTGACTTGAAGGAAAAGTAATTCCTTCTTCTTTGAAGCCGTCAGCGTTTACTTTGGCGTGTATAATCTAGATATTTGATGGTATAAAAATATATGGTTAGTTAATATTTTATAATCTGTTGTATTCAATTTATTATTTTTACTTTTTAGACAGTATGTTTGTGTATACTTCGGAAATTGTTCATTTTCTATTGACATTGACATTGACTGCTTACGTTTGCATAAATTCGTCGGCAATCCTTTTGTTTCTGAAGAACCATAGCAACAACACCTTCAGACCTGGTATACCCTGAAGCATCGCGATCAAAAGGTCTACATGTGTCCATGCTCAACACTCCTAATCTTAAAATAATAAAGAAAATAACAAATAATTAGATCATTTTGAAATATTACTTCTTACTTATTAAATTGTAGAGTAACAAAGGGATCGGTACACAGATTAGTCGATGCAACAATAGCCCTATCACATTGCCCTTCTTTGATAGAACGATACGCCATTTCAAATGCATACATACCACTACTGCAAGCAGTATCACATATTACAGACGGTCCGTTAAACTGTAAGATATAGCTTATTTGTTTGGCCAGTATTGAGCGTTCACACCTAAACAGAAAAATATTTTTTTGTTCTTGTTAATTGGTAATTGGTACACAAACCCAACAATTGCCAGCGTCTTTGGGACAAGTTTATAAAAATAAGCCAATCTTTCTGTCTCTGAAACGCAGGCTCCAACAAAAACCCCTGTTTTGGTCCCTTTCAATTCTTCGGGGTTAATCCCAGCATCGAAAATTGCTTCAATTGATCTTTCGAGTAAAAGCCTACACATTGGGTCCGTCCAATAGGATTGCATTTCCGTGATTCCAAAAAACCCACAGTCAAATTTATCGATGTTATATATTTTTCCAGATATTTTAGGGATCTCGTCGTTTATATGTTTCCATCTGCGTTCGTCGTCATCGCATAAATCAATGCCGTTCAAGATATTTTCCATGAAATGCTGAACATTATGGGAGTTTGGAAAATTTCCAGATATCCCTACGCATTTAATATGAAATTATTAAGATAAGAGAAACTAGAAAATAAATACTAACCGCTAATGGCCAATTTTTCACCAGGTAGAACATCCTTTAGATTTGTACCTCTTCTTTTGTCTGAATTCATATTTGGATAGGAATTCGCTACCATATTTTTGAAATATTTCCTTAAAATACTTTATTCATTTTAATTTTGACATTAACATTAGTATGGAAAATTGGTTTTATATCGACTTAAGTTAAGGTCGCCACAATTATTCGAAAAAAATAAATTATATTTGAAATTTATTTTTATCACCAAGCTAGTAAGTATTACTTAAAACAAAACAAATTTAAAAACGAAGCGGTTGCATATAAATATTGAAATATATGTTTTTAATACCTTATTGCTTCTACATTAAATTTATAATTAAAATAATTAAATAACATAATTTAATGTCAAATATAGTAAAGTTAAGTTATAGTACATTTGCCTTAAACAGTTATATTTAATAAAAACAGTGAGCTAATAAAAATCGTAAACTTCTTGATTTAATAGACTTAGTAGCTTAAACCATTTAGGAAATAAGTTCGATGTAATTTTAAACAATGTCATTTAATAAATAATAAAATTAAATGCTAATGACTTACCTTGCACAGTGGACTCTTCAAGTAAATAAGGTATGAAAAACACATTTTAAGCCTTTATACCTAACGGCATTGTGAGTGCTTACGTCAAACGAAGAAACAAACAAATTAATGAATTTATGTAATTCATTTATTCTTCTGGTAACGATGTGAAAAAATAATACATAAACACAAAGCTTAAAATTAGAAATCAGACGAAGTTTCTACATTCTATTCAAAGTGATGTCAATATATGCACATTTAGTGAGTATTTATAGAATATATTTACCGAGTAACTTTTTTTAAAATTATACATATAGTTTAATCCGCATTGATTCAACCAATAGTATTTTTCTTTGAGATCAAAGTTGTTCAAAGCATGATGACCGTTTTGAAAATTATGATTCTTTTAGATATAAACCAAACCCATCTAATAGATTGATTGAATTTGATAAAATTATTATTAATTATTAGTATTGACATACATTTTAATGAAAGTTGATAAACATTACCATATTTTTGTTAATGATGGTGTCAACGGTAGAATATGGGGCATATAATTAGGTATGTGGAAAGCAGGGATTTTATAGATCCAATCAACAAATAATTGACTTATTAATACAGTGACTGTAAATTTAAAGCGAATTAGTGTCATTTTATTTCTACCCATTAATAAATTAGCATTTGTCAATTGCCAACTGTAAATTGTCAAGTTCTCTGTCAATTGTCACCTGATAACTATCATCTTTAATGTGTAAATAGTGATCTGTTGTGTGTCAATTTTTATCTGTCAATTTTCATATATCATCTGTTAACTGTAATCTGTCACTTGTTTATTGTCATCCGTTATCTATCACTTGTCATTCGTTAGTTGTGATTAGAACTTTGATAATTTTCAACTGTAAATTTTCATTTGCCCTCTGTTGACATCTGTGAATTTTAAAACACCTCCAATATCTTTTAATTGTTAACTGCCATCTGCCTATTTTTATCTATTATGTATAAATAGTCGTTAAACAATTGTAAATTATTATCTGCTAATTTTCATTATCTGTCACTACCACATATCCACAAAGGGTATGCTCCGACTTTCCAATCAGGACATGGCTCAAGAGCATAGCCAAGGAGATGAATATCCTGGGAAACGAAAAAGAACTTTAAATCCTTAATCTGAAGGACCTACCGGAACTCTAGAGAGTGCTAACGTGGACTCCAGGACTAACAATAGAGACGACCACCTTCCTCAACAGAATATCGGTGCAGAACAACCTGAGCACCGATACCTGGAGAGTAGTAAATTAAAGGCCGGACCCCAAGGAACTCAGTACATCATACTGATGGACAAGGTCTCTTGGAGGATAGTGAGTGAAAGGAAGAAGCTGCACTTCGGCCTTTCAACTATCATTCTGATGGCGCTGGCGGAAAACACCGTCGCCAAACCTGAGGAGACCGAAGAAAAAGTAAGGCATTCCATTGCCCGGAGAGGGAGCAGCGAGTGATAGTCCGTTGCTCGGATAGCCGAAGGGTAAGTAATGTTTAAATTACTACAAATTAATATAACCCAATATACCATTGATAAAAAATGTCAATCAATATATTCGATTCGACATCGAATCAGAAAAACCATCAAAAATACAAAACAGAAACCCGAGGAGAACTGACTGGACCCTGTAAAAAGAGGTACCAGCCGAATCGGATACTGTCCAACAGTAGCGAGAACAACGCATGAGAAGAAGTTCATGATGCAAAGCAATACGGACTCCATCAACAAGACGTTTGAAGCAAGCTGCCCAAGAACTACCAAACCTAAGCCAACCTGGTGTAACACGGATCTTGATAGGGCAAAGGCACGCACCAGAAGGCTATTGAACATAGCCAAGAGAAACGGTGTATGGGAGCCGTACTAAACAACCGTCACGGCATATAACAATGCCATTTAAAAAGCCAAAAGAGACTCTTGGCAGAAGTTCTGTGGGGACATAGAAAGTGAACCAATAAACTTCCGTCTACTCAAGACGCTCAGCAAAGAACGTCAGCTCACTGCTGACCAAAAATGGAGTGTACACAGTCTCGGTAGAAGACACCCTGCAAGTATTACTGCAGATGCACTTCCCGGGTTCTGCAATACTTGACAGTCATGTGTTCGAGGACCTAAGTAACACAGGGGCGGAGGAGGAGAGGAAACTCCCCAACATCTACTGTATATATGCAACAACGTATGGAGAAATTCAGGTAGTCTGTGTTTCCCGAAGAACAGCTCAAGAGCATCCCCTGGCAGTAGCTCCTGGATTTCATGGAAGACACAGAAGTACAAAAGGACTAAATCTTCCAGAGACCACGTAGATCGCAGTGCAGGGATGCTAAGCGACACCACCTCATAAGGAAAAACAAAATGAAACGTCTATGCAGGGTATGTCCCCGGTACGCGCAACAAGGTTCATGGTTTATTGATCACGGCAGCGGTCGCTCTCACACAGCCAATATCATCAAACAGTTGCTCGCAAAAAAGGGAGTGGTATAAATTTAACATCCAACATACTCACCAGATCCCAATCCTCAATCAAAGATATACTTGGGAAAACACAAGAAAAACAATCACAGATTAATTTGCACCAACCCTACAGCATAAAGACGTAAGTTAACTTTAGCCAGGCCGAAAATAATTTTCGGAATATATGTAAAGCAACAATAATAACGGGTGTCCAACAATTATTGCAGTCCCGGGTGGCGTTGGAATAAAAAACGTAGGTCGATTCTTACATGTTGCAAATAAATGAACTGACATTTTTAATGCACATTTAGGTTATGTTTGACATTTAACATGTCAGTTCATTTATTTGACACATGAAAGAATTGACCTACGTTTTTGATTCCAACACCACCCGGGACTGAAATAATTGTTGGACACCCGTTACTTAGGAATATGTGCTGAAAAATATGAAATGCGTTGACCACCACATTCATTTATGTTTCTTATTTCACGTACACGTCTGGCTTACTGGGAATAAACTTTATTAAGGAAACAAGACTCATTAAAAATACGAAATCTAGAATTTTTTTGGATTGAAATCAAGAAAAAATTATACGTCTCTTCTGGATCTGGATCGTTTCCCTCAAAACTTAGGTAAACCTCGGTGATGACGAGGTTTATTACTGGAAAAATATTTTCTAAATTTATTTAACCCTTTCGTCCCTGAATTTAATAAATTCATTTTGAAACAAAAAATATAAATATTAGGGACAATTTAGTACCAACTTATATTATTTAGCTGAAAAAATTTAATTGTGTTGGGGGGTTGGGCGTGGGGTTATGGTACTGTTTACCAACAGGGTTTTTGTGTGGTACAAAGATGAACCAGCAGGATTCAAATGGCACAGTTACAAATTCAGACATATTTTTAGTTTGATTTATTTATTCAAATTTATATAAATGCTAAACTATTGTGTATGATACAACATAAAACAATCTTTGCACAAAGACAAATTACATCACTTGTTTTTGTTCTTTTTTGTCGTTTTTCTCCCGCGCATCTTGCACATCTTCTTCTTGTTTGTCCTTCTACAGGAAGGTGCAAAGGTGTTGCCCCGTAAAGTTTTATTTTCTTAGAAGGAGGACCCCTTTTTGGGGGAGGCATGTAGGTAATTGTCATGCCTTGAGTGATTAGTTCTTCGGCAAGAGTTACTATGAAACAAAGATAAGGCATTTGTTCATTCTTACGTCTCAAATCATTATAAATAATCCACGAATTTACTGCAGACATACTGAGACACGTATAAAACACTTTTTTCCACCATTTAGCAGATTTAGTGTTGTGGTCATACACGCCTATGAATTGATCAGCTCGATCAACTCCTCCCATTTTCTTGCGATAGAATGTAATTACTTCTGGACACTCAATTGTCTCCTGATCACCAGTTTTGGTCCTTTTTGTAACTGTGGTCAAATTAGGCTTGTGGCATTTACTTAGTAGCAATACTTCTTTAGTATCTTGCCATTTCACACATAGCAATCCTGTAGAAGTACATCTGAATGCAGACTGTCCACGTTGAAGTTTACCTTCAATAGTGAGTACATTTTTTCGGTTTGCCATGCAGGTACATAACGCAGCATAATTCAGCGTCTCTAATAAATTTACGCTTGTAAAAAATCTGTCGAAGCACAAAATAACATCTTTGGATTTGATTGTTGAAGCAAGAGATTTGACGACCCGTTCACCAAGAGACAAGGATCCATCCTTATTAGAAGTACTCGTAGGAGATTCTTTACCGGAGTACACTTCGATATCGTAAGTATAACCGGAATCTGCGTCGCAACGAAGCCACAGTTTTATTCCTCGTTTAGTTGGCTTTAGGGGCATGTACTGCTTCAGCGATGTGCGGCCTTTGACCTTCATGGACTCGTCGATACTTTGGTAGTGACTATCTTGACAGCATCTAGATTACTTATATTTCAAACATGATATCAATTCGTCAATGTAATAAGTTTTTGACACATTCGGTGGTTTGTCTGGCGGAGAAAAGTAAAGTTTTGAAGCTAAGGGCATGAATCGATCTCGAGAAATCGCCTTTTCGATTGTACGATTTCCCATGGACTCTTTTTAACTCCAATAATGTTTCAGGCCAGGTGGGTGATTGTACGACATAATAAAGATGAATCCTAATAATTTTTGAATTTCTCCTATATCTTTCATCTTTTCTTTACGCTTTTTATCTTTATTCAACATATCAAGTCTCTGATTAGTACAGTCAACTATTTGCATGTAGAGCGAATGAGGAAAAACTTTATGAAACACTTGCATTGGACTTAACTTCTTGGTAATATCTTCAGCAAGCTCACAAATTCTGCCAGGTTGAAGTTTTTTGATGGGTTCAAATTGATCGTCGGGGATCGTCCAATCGAGAATACGATTAATTTTATTGTGACTAAGATTTCCTTTTTCTACTTCAGAATCACTTGATGAACTTGATTCAGATTCAGCAGATTCAGAACTCTCTGTTTCTTTTTCAGTTATGATAATTTTTGTAACTCCTGAAGTGGTAGCTTTCGATAAATCTGCTTCGTCATCGTCATCATCACTTGGTTCATAATTGTCGCTCGATCCAGACGTAAACGGATCTTCATCATCCTTAAGCTCATCGATGATAGTCTTGGATGATATTACTACTATTATTGGCTGTAAAAATATGATATATAAAGCTAATAGCATGTCACCTGTGGGGATATTTAATTTAGCTATTCAACTCAATGATGTTTTATTGGAGAATATGACAAATACAGACTTTAAAGTTTCCTTAATTCCGAAGGCTTATGCTATAATAAATTTAGATACGTTATCAAAGGACTTATACCCTAGCCTTAAACAGTTTGTAGTGTTATAAAATATACATGTTGACTTGAACAAAAAATACAATCGAAATGTTAATCGCAAATTAGCATTTAAGGTTATTAGAGACGTACCTGATGGTTATAGTCTTCCGAAATATTGTAAAAGGGCGATGATGGAATATTACCAGTTAATTTTTACTATATTAAAAAAATCGAAATAATGCTAATGTTTTATTTTCAAGGCGCGCTGAAAAAAGCAATATCAGTAGAAGGTAAAAATTCTGAATCAGCTAATAGTTAAAACATCTACTTTTCGTACTAATGTAATGAATTATATAGATGTCGTCATATAGCTGAAATTGCATTCGGCATAATGCATATTTTTTGTACTGTTTATAATAGTAGATTAGCAATATTTCGATTTTATTGGAATTGTACGTAACTGAGGAGCTGTGATTCGAAACACTTGGCTGCACATTAATTATTTTGCATTTGACGTTTGATGTATAAAAAAAGGTCACGGTTTTATGATACCCAATATAATCTACATTTAATTTTACTATAAATAGCAAGTATATATTACGGCATTGAATATCTACAATGCAAATTTATAAACAACGATGAGTAAAAAAATAATTATGATAATATATTTTCTATACAACGCAAATAATTGCGAACGAATTAAATAATTTTTGTATGTCAATTTTTACATGTAACTAGAATTAAATAAATTTGCTAGATCCATAAGAACAAAAGAATCAACAAATATTTTTAAATAATAGTATTAATTACTACTAACGTCTCATAAATAGGGACTATACCATATATTAGAATGATTTTTCATAACAAATTTATTTTGTTAATTAATCTAAAAAAGTAAATATCAAAAATTATAATTTGATTATGAGATCATTAAAAATAAATAAATAAATATCCTCGTTTAAGTTATAGTTTTTTTAACCTTCCTGTCACTATGTTTAAATGTTCTTGTAAATTAATAAACATATTAAAATGTAGCAAAATTTAAAAAATTCATAATGTTTGTGTTTTTGCATAATCCTATGTAAATTTAGTACTGTATTAATTAATGCCTACTCAATCCAGTTTAATATAAATATTCTAATTACATGTTTTTTTTGTAGACTAGTAGGGGAGATATTATTCTATTTAATTATTGACATATTATTCATAATCTCTAACATTGGTTCCCATAAACTTAGTAATATAAGACCTAAAATATTATTATTCATCTGCATCGTCGCGTTTTATGTTATATTTATCGAACATAAAAGTGCTGTGGAATGTCATCGGATTTTGGAAGAAGTTTATGGGGAACATGTTCTAGCTGAGTAAACGTGTTGTTTCTACGTTTTAAGAGTGGTGATTTTGATTTGCAAGACAGGGAACGATCTGGACAGCCAAAAAAAGTTTAAAGATACTGAATTGCAGGAGTTGCTAGAAGAAAACTCATCTCAAACTCTTGAAGAGTTGTCTTCACATTTGAGTGTTGATTTATAAACTGTAGGAAAACGCCTTAAAACTTTGGGAATTACTCAAAAGGAAGGAAATTGGGTCCCATATAAATTAAAATCGAGGGACGTTGAAAGGCGTTTTTTGACATGTGAGTTACTGCTTCAACGGCACAAGACAAAAAGTTTTTTACATCGGATTGTTACTGGTGATGAAAAGTAGATACACTATGACAATCCTAAGCGTAGAAAGTCATGAGATAAGCCCGGATAACCATCATCATGAGTGGCAAAACCTAATATTCATGGGTCTAAGCTCCTTTTTTGTATTTGGTGGGATCAACAGGGTGTGATTTATTATGAGCTTGAAACCATCACTGGGGATCGTTATCGATTACAATTGATGCGTTTGAGTCGTGCATTGAAGGACAAACGGCCGGAATCGAGCAAAAGGCTTGATAAAGTCATTTTACTGTACGAAAATGCTCAACCACACGTCGCAAAACCAGTAAAAAATTATATAGAAACTCTGAAATGGGAAGTCCTAACCCACCCGCCGTATTCTCCAGATATTGCCTCTTCGGACTACCACCTGTTCCGATCGATGGCTCATGGTTTTTTCAGGGGAAAATTTCACTTCTCATGAATATTGTAAAAATTGGATTGATTCATGCCTCCAAGGGCGAAGCGTTCTTTCGACGCGGTATCCGTCTACTACCCGAAAGATAGGAAAAAGTAGTGGAAAGCGATGGACAGTATTTTCAATTTTTTTCTTTAAATAAATTATTATTTTTCTCTAAAGAAACGCTACGAATTATTCCAACACCTAATATAAATCATTATTTCTTATTATGCAGTTTTCGAATGGTACAAACCCAGTAATTGTATATGTATGCTTCCTAGGTTTGCAATACGTATTAAACACTTCTGATTCTGATTCTGATTCTGATTCCTTTTAACTCTTCAGGATTTATCCCGAAATCCAAAACGGCTTCAAGCGTTCTTTCAATCAACATCCAAAATATCCGTAATCAATTTGGTCAATATTGTTAATATTTCCCAATTTTTTTGAAATATCATCTCGCAAGTGTTTCCTACTTGATTCAACTTTATCACACAGCTCAATTTTATTTAATATATTCTCTGTGAAATATTGGGTATTGTCGGAATTTAGAAACGATTCAGAAAGGCCTAATCATTATATTGAATAATATATTAATAATACTCACCGCTTATGACTAACTTCTTACCAGTTGGGGCGTCAACTAGTTTCTGGCCACCTTTTAGACTTCTCAAGTTTGCTTCTACGCCGTTTATTGCTGGTTTCATTTCAAATAGAATATACAATAATTGTTGCTAATTTTACCTATATTTATATGTTCTCAATAACAATAATAATATTACCTATATTACATATTGTATGTAAATTAATACAATATTTTCTTATTGTTTATTCCAATATAATCATTGTTATGTACATGTTACAACCTCTAACCTATGCCCTATATAAATATATATATGTAAATGATAATGAAAAAATTTATTACTGAAGTGTTGTCTTAACTACTTCTTGTAATAAAGCACCGCCAGGCATTGAATTACATAACTGTTAGCTGCCCTCACATGACTTAAATCACGTTTAAGTACAAAGTAACGTTTCCTTTATGTTATGGTCGTTTGTACCACAGCTCGTCAGTGAAGCTTTGACAATTTTTACCTGGGTCCTTCCAAAAAAGGGTCACACGAGAATGAGTCGATAACAGTGCAGTAATACACTACCTAGGTCTCCTGTTTCATTGGTCCTTTGGTATATTTATCAAAGTTAAAAAAGCTTCGAAAACCATACAAATCCATGATAGATAAAAAAAGGTTTAATTATTTCTTGTACTGTGTATATATACAAATGTATTACATAAATAGCAAACATTAAGAACTTGAATATAACTATTTCTGAACAATTATATATATTAATATCTTGCGTGTAAATCAGCTAGATATTTTTAAATGCAGTTGTCATTTTGCTTTTATAATACAGGGAAACGAACGCATGCTATAGTCATTACTTTTATATGCTTAAAATGTTTTGAAGACGCTGTAATTATTATTGCACGGTACTCTGACAACAATATCTTCAAGTATCCTAAACTTTACTAAGAAGTTATTTATAAATTGTATTTCGACAGATTCAATTATTAAAATAAAATAAATCAATTAATTTTCTGGTCTAAAGAAGGCTAATGCAACATGTCTAAACGTTGCAAAACGGTTACTTTCAGAACGATCAAAACTTGCAAATTCGAAGATTATGGATAAAAATATCCGTACCAATAATTATTTTTATTACAAACCTTTAGAATATAATATAATATATTTTTTCAAATAGCTATCGACTATTGGTTTTCCCGCCAAAGTATAATATTATTGTAAGAAATTGCCATTTTGAGGTATTCTATTTTAAATTTACATTTTGAAGATTGTCTAATGTCCTAATTTTATTGTATATAATACGAATACGTACTTTGTCTACTAAATATAATAATTCATCATTTTTATTACGTATCTTAAAATAATTCAAAGAACTTACTAGCAAATCCCGAAATACGAAATATCACGAAAGTGCGTCATTTGTATTATTTATGTTCAGTTATACAACTCACCGTCTTAATTTACCCTATTTGCTTGTCGACCTCTTAACCTAAGACTGAATTTGACTAAAATTGTTTATTGACCTTGATTATTAGCATAATCATAATTATTTCGTTTATTATACTACAGTTCTTATTGTTATTCCTTCCATAATCATAATTTCTGATTTAAAAACAAATTTAAACAAATATATTCATTGTTCGCTTATGTAACAGTTAATCTAAATTGTTTTTCGCAATTCAATTAATTATTGCTTCATATTGTCTGGTGACTGGCAAATCCAAAAGCATTTTTTTAGTAAGTAACATTTATTTAGGGAAATTAATTACATCTAACAGCTTACTAGTAGTTTCCTCACTACCATTCAACAAGTTTCCTGTAGTCTTTGTGATTCGTTGAATTCGAATTTTTGAGGTAACCCTGAGACTAATAGAATCACGTTTTACCTCGACATATCTATGTTCATTGTAACAATTCGACTTAAATCTTCCAATTTGCAAGTTTTAATATTTCTGAAATGCACCCATAACCAGAAGGTAGAGGAATTTATGTGGTATTCTCATGAAAATACTTTATTCTTTTTTTTATTTGATTTTGTATTGATTTCTTTGATATTATTAATAGTACTGTCTATGTTAGTATTCAATTTTAAACCTTAAGATATGATAATACAAACAAATATTTAATTTAAAAGTCTTTAAATATATTGTTATATCATCTTTGCGACGGCAAGGTTAATCGTTTAGAGTACCATCTAGTAGGACTGAAAGTCGTCTGTCAGCCTTACCACTAATCCCGCACCAACAACATCGTCATCCAGATTACTCAATCTCATTTTTCGTTTCACTTTCTCCCTCTATCTTAATTATCTCTTGCCCTCTTGCATAAAACCAACCATGGAAAAACGGGTCGTGATAGTGGTGAATACCTTTGGTTATATACCAACTTTATCTAATACGAACTGAGCCGTTCGTGGTTACCCAGATTTATTAGAATAGGTGAAGAGTAAGATAGAATGTTGAAACATTTATTGGGATAGGTGCAAAGTGAGGACAATAACAAAAATGATTGTATTTGTATTCTTTTTAATTAAAACTTATTTCTGTAAATATTTCTGAATGTATTCTCTTAGAAATTATATAATATTTTATAGATATCTGATAATTTAATGATAAAAGATATCTGTAATTAACTCTAACAACAAAATATTTCTTCATTGAATGACCTAATTAAAGTTTCAATTTAGTCATTAAAAAACACGTTTATCTCATCGATCTTTTGATTGTTTTCCAAAATGCTTAGATGGTCTTCGTAAAATGTTTTTATTTGAATATTTTCCACATATTATTTAACGTACATTAAATCATTTTTAGTTCATTTTACAAAATGAAATACGTTCAAACTAGTGTTGCTTTAATAGTTGTACTATTTGTAACACGCAAATTAATTTGTATTATTCAATGTCTGTCGAAGTATTAGCTAGAGAAGTACTTGTTTCAAATTAATTTGTTTTGTAGTCTTAGTAAGACTCATTGTTGTAGATTCACGAAATGTTTTCGTATTTTTAAATTGCTTATTTAATAAATACACAAACTTGTTATTTATGACATGAGTTGTAAAAATATTGAATCCAGATATATTACTTGTACACTCTCTTTTCTCAACTGTTATTATAAAGCCGTCATCTTCAGTGGCCGATATTGCAAATAACATTACCTAAAATATTAATTATAATATGTATTTAAACTAAACGTTGTCTTAAATTTTACCGTTTTATTTTGCAAAATGTTTGATCCAATATAAATTAAATAGTTGTGGTCGTGAGTTAACTTATCTCTTATCGATACAATTCCTTTCATATCAATATTTAAATCATGTTTTGAAAATATTGTAACTTCAATCAAGTTTAATTATTTTTCCATCGACCTTTTGTAAACTGATAGGCTCACATCGTTTTATATAGCACGGGTTGCTGTAATTCCATTTGATGAGAGGCGATAATGGAGATGTTCCTTGAGATACAGGCCATTCAATTTTGGAAAATAGTTTGTATCCTAATAAGTCTAGAAAAACGCATAAATGTTGCATATGAAGAAAAAATATTTTTTTGTTAAAATAACAATGATTTATTTTTAGTAGCTATAATTTAGATCAAGATCTAATTCATTATCAAACTCTAATACATTATAAAAATATTAAATTTGCTTATAAATATAACTTTAATGTAGCATTTAAAAGTAGCAAAAAAATCTCCAATTTAAATTATTATCCGGAAACGATAACTAATATTATGAAGAAGTTAGGAATTTACAAATTAACATGTGAATCTTGTAAAGGAATTTACATTGGCCAGTCTGTTTGAAATTTTGAAACCCGGTTTAAAGAACATGAATGATCTTTTTGTTTAAAATACAAAAATTCATTCGTAAATCATTTATTAGAAAATAATCATATTCTTGGCAAGGGTGTACTTTCAGTAATCCACTTTATCGATAAAGGTTGTAAAATGGTTTTACTGGAAGCACTTAAAATTCAGAAGGCTAAAATTAATCCGAGTTTTTCCATCTTTAAAGATAAACCCAATATAATCAAAATCAATTTTATATTTTTGCATTTCATTGATTGCCATTTTCTTTGGGTTTATATCTGATTTTATAGTTTGCTTATCTGATTTAAGCAAATCTATGTATATATATATATATATATATATATATATATATATATATATATATATATATATTTGGTGCAACTCAACGAAATAATTTCCTCCAGCGTCAATACTCCTTTTACATAAGCGGCCGTAAAATTGCCCATGGAATATCCTCTCACGTAATTAAAAGTTATATTCAACGTTTTGAAGATATCGATCAATCCAATTTAAATGATTACCGCTGTAGAACAATGCGACTTGTTCGGAACGTTGCAAATCGATTCTGTTTAGAACCATTAAAACTTGCAAATTCGAAGATTTAAGCCGAATTATTACATTGAACATAAACATATAAACCGTAAGCAATTTTGGAGGTAGAACGTGATTCTTCTGGCGGCGGTCGTTGGAAAACTACATGAACGAAAATTATCATCGCGAAACAGTTACCGGTAAGGTAAAAAATGAGTTCTTCAACAAACAAAACAATAGTAACCGTCTTTATAACAATATGGTCCTTGTGACCTCGTTAGCAACTGAGGAGCGCATGTGAGACATTTATTACAAATTAGATATATAAAAATATGTACTTATATTTTTGATATCCAGAGATCCGGGGGGAATTTACTCTGCAGAATGTTCTTCTAGTCCAGCCCAATGCTGCATTTTAAGGCCTTCAGTTGATCATATTTGCAGACTACTACCTACTTGCATTTTAACTTCATTTTGCTTTAAAAACTGAGTGCTCATTATATTTTTACTCTGGATCATTGAGTAGTTAGGGGGTTGGGGCACAGGGTCTTACCGACTTCCACGACAAGATGAGGCACTGACCACTGCAGTAAATCAGTAATTATTGGCAGGAAAGGGGAGATTGAGACGAAACCGAGAGATGATGTTTCGGCCATATTATAACACATATTATAGCATCAAGAGTTCTTTATTTTCTTGAATATTAAAAACACTCACATAAATACCAGCCAGACGTAACTTTGCACACAGACAGCTGAAATACAACTGAACATGTTAGCACACACCCAGCGGCTGCTCTATTTGCCAGCGCTCCGCACAGTGCAACTATTTTCCAGACATATATATATCACCTTCATATTATTGTTTTTTACGTTGTCATATGTGTGTAGTTATTGAATTAATTATTAACTATATAACGTTAACAAATACAGTATTACAAGATCGTAATACACAATTCATATTTAAGGCAAAGATAAATCTATATTTTGTTGGGTGTCTTTATTTTCTAAGCCACAAACATACTTATAAATATTTACTACTTAATCTTTATATGATGAATCGCCATTCAAATTTAAAGAAATAAGAACATGCGTATTACGAATTACATTGCTAAAACTGATCTACTTATATACATAAAGTTTTTAATTCATCTAGAGAGCTAATTCTCCTCCACCAAAGATAACATAAGGTATTTATATATCGACGCAGACGTAGGCAAGAGTGGAAGATCATATCATTATGAACTCAATCCTTTCCAAGTGCAATCAAAATTTTTGTACGAAATAATTTTTATATATGTGTTTTGAATTTTACAATAAATAAATAAATACTATCTATCTATTTATCTATCTATCTAAAAATATACAATTTTATTTTAAGAAATTTTTAAGTAATTACAACTTAATTATCAATAAACAAATTGATTGCCTCTATCATTTCACTGTTCTTTAATATAGTAAGGTGATCTCCAACAAAGGTTTCAATCGCTAAGTTTTCACAATAGTTCGAAAGGCCGTAATCATCAGGTATATCTCTAATCGCCCGAAGTGTTGGTTTGCACAACATTACCTTCGATTTTAATTTTTGTTCGAGTGAAAATGTATATTTTATAAATGCCATTATTATTGCGAACATATTTCGTCCGGATTCGTACATGTAGCTCTTCAAATCGTCTAAATCGTTGGGTATTGTTTCAAACACAATCTGATTTCTTTCTTCTGTTGTTGCAGCCTTTGATATCCGTGTCTGAAATATATTTTTTCAATAAAAAAATAAAAGTATAGTTTAATATCCAAAGCATTCCAGTTATTTGAACGAGAATAGTTTATCATATAATAAAGAATTATAAAAACTTACATGGATTTCTGGTAATTTGTGCGAAGGTGTATAGTTTCCAATAAACTTCAATATAAGATTTTCTTCAAATTCTTCATCAAAATTATTGCCGAACAACTTTAGCAGTTTTAGTGAATATTCTGGGGAACTATCGATTAAAATCAAGTTGCCCACATATCCCTCCTTTTCGAGTTTAGATACAATATTTAAGGCTGGTACACCTCCGAAAGAATGGGCAACAATATTAAATGATTTTTCTATTTTCATTATATGTTTTGAAATCTGCAAAAATAAGATTATGTGTTAATGTAAAATATGTATAAAAATATATTTTAGATCATCTTAGCAAAACTTACAGGATAATAGTATTCGATAAAGTCATCAAGTGTTGTCAAATGTTCATGCATTTTATACTGCAAAGAAGTCGCAGAATATTTAAGGTTACTCATTATGGTTTCTAGATTAAGATAAGTGCCTTCAATCCCTGGTAAAAATAAGACAATTTTTGAGTTATCTTTATTTTCTGTAATTTCCACAGTTATATCATGAAAGTTCTTTTTGTTAAAATTGTTCATTTCTAATAATTTTGAAACATTAAAGTTATCTTCTACCATAGTCCTATTTTCCAGCGATTCATTTATTTCCAATAATCTAAAAGCATTAAAATAAAAACGATTATACTAGTTTAATCATTAGCTAAATTATTTACCTAGCAAATGTTAAAGTTCTGACATCATTAGTTGATAAAAATATATCAAAATCCCTCTCCAGGGTTTGCTTTACATCTACTGCCATCATAGAATCCATACCTATTTCTGCAAGAGTAGCGTGTAAACTTATGCTTTTAACATCAAAAACACCGATAATAGCGAGTACTATGTCAACTAAACTAAATGCATCATTTGAAGTAAACTTGTCGGCTACAACAATGCTCGAAACAACTGGTTCGTTTTGCATCAAAAAATTGTCCAATACATTTAAACAACTGGATATTCGTTGTTGTAGAGTACCACCAATGGAAATTTCTCCCACTTCTTTTTGCATTTCAGCGACAATACCAACATCTCCAACAGCACCCCACTGTATAGCAAGAGCTGGGAGTCCCAAAGCTTTTCTTTGTTCACAAACTCTTTCCATAATCGAATTGGACAATCCGTAATTAGATTGTCCGGCATTTCCCCTTCCACATGAAATGGATGAGAACACTACAAACTGTTTAAGCCTAGGGCATAACTCCTTTGATAACGTATCTAAATTTATTGTAGCATAAGCCTTCGGGCTTAAAGAAATTTTAAAGTCTGAATATGTCATGTTCTCCAGTAGAGCATCACGGAGTTCAACAGCTAAATTAAATATCCCCCCTACAGGTGATATGTTATTAGCTTTATTGATTAGTGTTTTGCAGCCCTCATACGTAGTAATATCATCCAAGGAAACAACAATTCTTAAGCCATTTTTTATCCAAATTCTGCAGAAGTTGAGAATAATTAAAAATTATTATCTTTTTTATTAAATAAATAATTATTCAAACCTAATTCTATTTTGTTGATATCCAGTTAATACACCATTTCGCGAAGATAATATTAATGTTTTTGCACCTCTTAACATTAACCAATCAGCTAATTCTAAACCAAATCCTCCAAGACCCCCAAGGATAATGTACGATAAATCAGGGTCACAATAAAATCTTAAAATTAAATATTATTATCGATTAATATATTAATAAAAATTTTATAGTACCTTGGTAGAGCATAATGGCTTATTTCAGTAGGACGAATAATAGGCTCCTTTTCTTCATCTCTAATTTTAATTAATACTTTACCGATATGATTACCCATCGACATATACCTGAATGCATTTTCTAATTGATCAATTTGGAAAACGGTTCGGTGAAGAGGCTTAATATAAGACTTGTCTAATAATTCATCAAAGAATGGGATTAATCTTTCATCATCAAAACAACCATCCAGCATTATGCCATGATACGTGCAATTTCTATTAAGGAAATCCGCACTAATTCTTGTATCATTTGCTAAGTCGTATTTTCCAATTTCCATAAAGGAACCACCTCTCTTTAGGCACTTTAGAGAGGCATGGAGCTTCTCTTCTGATAATGAATTAAGAATAATATCAACTCCATCTCCATTTGTTTCCTGTAAAATTATTTCTTCAAATGTTGTATTTCTAGAAATTCCAATATGCGCTGCTTTTATAAAAGGGAAATGTTTTAATAAATATTCCTTCTTCTCTTTAGTTCCCACCGTGGTAAATATATTACAATTGTAATATTGACAAACGTTAATTGCTGCTTGGCCAATACCTCCAGTCCCTGAATGAATAAGAATTGACTGCCCAAATTTAATACGAGCTTCCTAAAATAATACAACTTCAATAATTATAAAACTACAATATAAAAATTTAATATTGCTCAGTGTATCTAGAAATAAAATCATATAATTATTAAAAGATCTTACGTTGAAAGCTTTTAAAACGGTTAAATATACAACAGGAATTGTAGCAGCATCTTCAAGTGACCAGTGTGAAGGAACTCTCCATATGAATTTACATTGCACCATATTTGAATTTGATCCACATTTGCTAATACCCATTATCCTATTACCACTGCAAAGTAGAATAATAAAACAAAAGTTTTAATAATAAGGTAACTTTCTTACTCTCTATCTCGTCCTGAAAACTCAAATCCCTCTACACACTCCTGCTCAATTCTATCTGTAGTTATCAATTCAACTGCTAATTTTCCAGAAGCTAGCATAACATCTCTAAAGTTTAATGCTGAATAATAAATCTAGAAATAATTTTACATTTTTTTTTCAATTTGTATAAATCGAGTATTATTGTACCTGGCATATATTATCTAGTTTATTAGATAATTTTCCTTGGAACCAATCAAAACTTGCAAGATCACCTCTTACTCTAGTACTTCCATAAAAGTGATTAACCTTAACTTTAGCATTGGTCTTACATAATAAGTGACGATATGTTCCCCATTGTCCATTTTCATATATATTCATGCTCATTCCTTTTACGATTTGTTCTTTGTAAAAACTATCCTTTTCGTCAAAGTTATGTGCTTTGTCTCTAATATAAAAACAAGAAACATTTTCGCCATTTGGCTCACGTCGTATACAATTAGTTAATCCTAATATTCCACTAAGGTTGTTATTTTGTGCATATAAAATAATATTTCCATGTTTCTGTATGCCAGTCTTTAGGCTATCTAGCCAAGTTTCTATATTTTCCAATTTACTGATATTAATAATTTGAGATTGTTTCCTCGGTTTTATCTTATTTAATAAATAAATAAATTTATCGTCAACTCTGTGGACTGTGAAAATATTAAATCCGAATATTTTATTTGAGTATTCAATATTTTCAATTGAAATTATGTAACCGTCTTCTTGTATAGCTTGTACTGCAGCCTTAAACTCCTAAAATATTATATATCTTATTAATTTGAAATTATTTTGTAATAATTCTTTAGTACCTGGTTGTTGTGTAACAGATTAGATCCTATATAAATTAAAAAGCTATTATCATAAGTGAGCTTGTTTGTCTCAATCTGTATTCCTTTAGAATCAATATTTAAGGAATGTTCTGTATAAAGTGTAATTTCTGGTTGAATTAATGGTAAATCTTCTAAAACTTTAACAATTTCTGGACTTAATGGTTGATGCAAATTTGAACCTTCATTAAACGTTTCTAAAATCTTTACAGTTATTGTAGGTTTATTTTCCAAAATAATTTGCAGGTTTATTCTAGTAGATTCACTAATATTTGTTGTAAAGTAATTTGGAACAAATTTATAACTTTCCAAAACAGGTAAGTTCATTTGACGTTTTCTTGAAATGGTGGAAGCTCTTAAACCAATTATCTGTATACTTTTTGTGCTGTAATAACAAAAAAATTTTAATGAAACTAGATTTACTTTTAGTATTACTTACTAGATCGATCTGGTTGTTTTATTTACGTAACAAGGAATCAGTTGTTCTTCATCGAGCATTTGAGTGTAATCTATAAAGCTTTCAGAATCTATAAGCAAATAATCAATTCCAGTAGGTATGGCTAGAGCTCGGGAATCTTCTTTAATTAAATACAATTGTAGCATATTATCCAAAAATGGGATCCATTCCCCTGTCCAATTTATTAAGGCTTGATTACCCCACATTTTTTCTATAGCTTTAAAAGCACCTCTGAAATATATAAAATAAATTATTATCTCTTTTTTTCTATTAATCAGTTTTCTTGTAAAAAACCAATTATATTAAATCTTCCAGTGAAGTAAAATTAATTTTAGAGATATTAAAACTATATAAGAATTGAAAATTGATGTTGTAGAAATAAAAAGCAAAATTTTATAAAAGTGCATTGAATACAATTCTATGTAATATTGGTTATACGTAAAAATACTAAAAAATTATACAGACGTTTTTACTACATTAGATATTTTTTTAGTGGAATGCTCTTACTAACTTGAATGTATAATAATAATGACTACTTACTTGTATTGATATCCGCGTAATCTTAACTCTTTATAAATATCTTTTTGTGACATCGGAATTTCATGTTCATCAAGCACTTCTAGTTTAGGCGGATCATCAATTTTTTCCACCAGATATACTCTACCCGAAGCAACAGGTGTTTTATTTTCGGATACCTATAAAATAAGTAAAAATTACAAATCAAATGTAGACTCAATCTAGATATATATGTATACCTCAAAGTGGCCTTCTTTACTGATGGTAACGATAAAAGTAACACCCTCTTTTGAAAAAGTGGTCGCACGTAAAAATTTGACTTGTTCAAAGCATACTCTTTGGGCATCATTAAGCATGCCAGAAATTTTTAGAAACATTTGCCATACTAACACGATATAACCAGTTGCGGGAAATAAAATCCGGCCTTAAATGACTGAATTAATATAAATTTATTAAACAAATAATTTATTTTACCATCAATTACATGTCCTTTATAAAATGATGTTTCATTTCTAAAATTAAGAACGAATACCTCCTCGTTGACGAGCTTATCGTAATTTTCCTCATTCCAATCTATATAATATTGTTTGTTGTGATTCCATTTAATTAGAGGGGATAAGATAGGTGTACCACTAGAAACCGGCCAGTTTGTATCTGGATAGAGCTTAGAAACACAAGGATTAAATCCTAAATTGTAAAGGCTACAATTAAAAAAAAATATATATAAATATTTAAAAAAAGTTGTAAAATATATTTTGTAATTATTTGTAGTAATGCGTACCTGCCAATGCATTTAAGAAAATCTTCAATATTTGTTCCTATTTTAACTTCTTCAAGATCGGCATCCGAATCTTTTTTATAATTATTTTTAAGTATAATATCCAAATTCACAACTACGGAATTATTTTCAAATGGAGAATACGAATTCATAAAATAATCAGAAAATATGGCACTAAACATAAAATATTCCGCACTTGATAAAGGGAACTTATTAAATCTAGACAATTGCCAGCTGCTATTATCTATATTTTTAGGGGTAATAATTAATCGAAGTTCCTCTAAAATTAATTCAAATGATTTTTGGCCATATTCAATGCTTTCCATCAGAACTTTGTTTATGGTGTAAATTGATAAAATAACTTCTTTTAGCGTCAATATTCCATTGGCGTAGGCAGCAGTGAATTCACCCAGAGAAACTCCTCTAAAGTAATCAAACTCTATGCCAAGTGCTTTAAAAGTATCAATTATTCCTACTTGGAAAATTGCAGTTAGTAGAACTTTTTGTAGAATATTATTAGGTTCATCGTTATTCAATTGGATTGTAATGCAGTGTTTCTTTAAAATTGCGACCGATCTGTAATTTAATTAGTTATTTAATTGAAAATACATTTATATTATTTTATAGTTTAAATAATATTTTCTTTTATGAAAAATGTATCTTAATTGTATTACCTATTATAAGTTTCTTTAAAGGGCAGTAGTTTTTTAAACTCATTTAATGTCGAGCAGTTATGGATGTTCTCTTTTCCTACACATAAATATAAAACCCTCTTTTCTAAATCGCATGCGCGTATAGAATTTTGTGTGTGATTCTTAGGAAATACAATAGAATATCCAAAGTAAGTGTGATTCTTTATCGTCTTGCTAAACCATAAGAGATAAGAAAATGATTATCAAATTTCAAGTAAAAAAATATGTTCCTTTTACCTGAAGACTTCTTGAATTAATCGTATAAATTCATAGTTTATTTCATTAGTGTTTAAATATTCCTGAAAGGTTTGGACAGCTTCCTTCGTTCTACCACTAAAACAGACCAGCCTGGGTATGTTATCTTCTTTGATATTTTTCACTTCGGTAAATCGTTCTAAGATAATGTGACAATTGGCTCCACCAAAACCAAAGTTATTAACACCTGAATTTACATTAAATAAATTATTTTGTCTTACAAATTGTAAATACTTTTAAAATAGAAGGTGAGGTCATAATTAAATTATTATTATTATTGTTAAAATATTGAAATGATTTTTTTATATAATAAAAATTGAATTAAAGTTATTGTTTAGAGTTGATTATATATAATTGATACTTCTAAAATACTCATACCTGCTAAGTTGCTATATGCCGGCCATTTTGTCTTTTCTGTTACGACTTTTAACCGCTTCTCCATTAATGATGGAATATCCGGTCGCGGATTTTCATAATGTATGTTTGGAGGAATATAACCGAAGTTCATGGCCAATATTACCTGAGCATAATTAATTAAACATTTATAATACCCACTTTATCATCTACTAACCTTAGTTATTCCACATAGACCAGACACTGGTTCCGAATGACCTATATTTCCTTTAACCGATCCAATAAGTAATGGTTGGTCGCTATTTTTAGTTAAAACCTTATCAATCGCCGACATTTCCTCCGGATCTCCTACTTTTGTTCCAGTTGCATGAGCTTCCATATAGGCTAGGGATTTTGGGTCTACCCCACATTCTTCATAAACATCTTTTAGTAGTTCTAATTGAGTTTGACTTGAAGGAAAAGTAATTCCTTCTTCTTTGAAGCCGTCAGCGTTTACTTTGGCGTGTATAATCTAAATATTTGATTGTATAAAAATATATGGTTATACATTTAATATTTTATAATCTGTTCTATTCAATTTTTTATTTGTACTATTTAGAGAGTATGTGTGATTACTTCTGAAATTATTCATTTTCCACTGACATCTAATTTCAATTAAAAAGCAAAGAATCAATCATATATACTGCTTACGTTTGCATAAATTCGTCGGCAATCTTTTTGTTTCTGAAGAACCATAGCAACAACACCTTCAGACCTGGTATAACCTGAAGCATCGCGATCAAAAGGTCTACAGCCTGTGTTCATGTTCAACACTCCTAATCTTAAAATAATTTAAAAAAATAACAAATAATTAGATAATTTTGAAATATTACTTCTTACTTATTAAATTGTAGAGTAACAAAGGGATCGGTACACAGATTAGTCGATGCAACAATAGCCCTATCACACTGCCCTTCTTTGATAGAACGGTACGCCATTTCAAATGCATACATACCACTACTGCACGCAGTATCGCATATTACAGATGGACCGTTTAACTGTAAGGTATAGCTTATTTGTTTGGCTAGTATTGAGCGTTCACACCTAAACAGAAAAATATTATTGTTCTTGTTGATGCTAACGTAATTGGTACACAAACCCAACAATTGCTAACGTCTTTGGGACAAGTTTATAAAAATAAGCTAATCTTTCTATCTCTGAAACGCACGCTCCAACAAAAACTCCCGTTTTGGTCCCTTTCAATTCTTCGGGGTTAATCCCAGCATCGAAAATTGCTTCAATTGATCTTTCGAGTAAAAGCCTACACATTGGATCCGTCCAATAGGTTTGCATTTCCGTGATTCCAAAAAAGCCACAATCAAATTTATCGATGTTATATAATTTTCCAGATATTTTTGGAATCTCGTCGTTTACATGTTTCCAGCGACGTTCGTCGTCATCGCATAAATCAATGCCGTTCAAGATATTTTCCATAAAATGCTGAACATTATGGGAGTTTGGAAAGTTTCCAGATATCCCTACGCATTTAATATGAATTTATTAAGGTAAGAGAAACTAGAAAATGAATACTAACCGCTAATGGCCAATTTTTCGCCAACATCCTTCAGATTTTGACCACTTCTTTTGTCTGAATTCATATTAGGGTAGAAATTCGCTATTTCCGAAATATTTTCCTTAAAATACTTTATTCATTTTAATTTTGACATTAACATTAGCATTAAAAATTGGTTTTATATTGTAAGTAAGTAATACTTAAATCAAATCAAATTTTAAAACGAAACGGTTGCATATAATATTGAAATATGTGTTTTAATACGTTATTGCTTCAACATTAAACTTTAAATTTAAAATATATAAATAACACAATTTAATGTCAAATATATCATAGTAAAGTTAAGTTATAGTACATTTGACTTAATTAGTTATATTTAAAAAAGTGATTATAGTTAATATTAATAGTTAATAAAAATCGTAAACTTCTTGATTTAATAGACTTAGTAGCTTAGACCATTTAGGAAATAAGTTCGATGCAATTTTAAACAAAGTTAATTTAATAAATAATGGAATTAAATGCTAATGACTTACCTTGCACAGTGGACTCTTCAAGTAAATATGGTACCAAAAAGGCACATTTTAAGCCTTTATACCTAACGATATTGTGAGTACTTACGTCAAACAAAGAAATAAATAAATGAATGAATTTATATAATTCATTTATTCTTCTGGTACAATGCGTAAAACATTCAAATGATACATAAACACAAAGCCTAAAATAATAAATCAGACGCAATTTCTACATTATATTCAAAGTGAAGTCAATACATGCATATTTAACGAATATTTATAGAATCTATTTACCGAGTAACATTTGTTTAAATTGTACACATAGTTTAATGCGCATTGATTCGACCAATCGTATTTTTAAAATAAAAGTAATAACTAGAATTAATTATTTTGAGTAATAAATTTAAAAATACGAAAACATTTCGTGAATCTACAACAATGAGTCTTACTAAGACTACAAAACAAATTAATTTGAAACAACTACTTCTCTAGCTAATACTTCGACAAACATTGAATAATACAAATTAATTTGCGTGTTACAAATAGTACAACTATTAAAGCAACACTAATTTGAATGAAATTATTTCTGTTGAATAAACTAATAAATGATAAAATGTACTTTAGATTGTTTAAATGTAACTATAACGTGAAAAATTATGAAAAATGAATTTTAAACTGATTTCATTAAATTAAATTAGCAAAAGCAATTAAAAAATCTAGCATTCAAGTTTATAATCATCTGCAGACACGTGTTTCGAACTTTCGCTCTCTTCAGTACAGCTTTATTATAAAATTGATTTTAAATACAAATAAAAACACTTACTAAAATAAATATAATGAAATATGATAATAAATAAAATGAAATATAAATAACTTACTCAGATATGTACGGCAACTGACACAAGAATGAAATATAATCGACTGAAGGTCTGAATTTATACCTGAGGTGGATTAGTGAATTCTTCAGAAATTATTACGTTCGGGATTAAGGAAAAATACCCACTTAGAGCATAATTGAATAATAAAATGTATTAAAATCCTTTAGTTCGTTGTAGAAAATTAAATAATAAATTTAAAAATACGAAAACATTTAATGTAAGAAAGTGTAAAATAGTAGTGCGCGAAAGTTGCAAATAAATTTTTATAGGTGTATATTTGTAAATAAACAACTTAAAATAAATAATGGCATAATAAAAAAAAAAACTATAGAAAACGAGTCAGAGGAAATCAAGTATTTTAGTAAATCCTTTTCAAAAGCAATCCATAATTATGACGTACAAGCTAAAACTCTTTTCAAACATTAAAGTTAGTCTAATATTTTTTATAAATATCTATATGGAAGACAATTTTTTTAAGTGACTATTCGTTGTTATAATTGCTAAGTGAGCACAATTATGGCTTAACCTCGATTTATTTAGTTAGTTGTTTCTCAAGTAAACGTTTTTAGGTTATTCATACTAAAGTAAACGCTGATGGTTTTAAAGAGAAAGGAATATCGTTTCCTTCATACGAGAGTCAATTACAATTGTTCAGAAATATTTACGAAGAATGTGGAATTGACCCAAAAACTCTAGCTTATTTGGAAGCACATGCGATTGGTACAAGAGTATGGGATCCAGAGGAAGCACTGGCCATTGATAAGTGTGTAAATAGAAATAGTGATAATCCATTACCGATTGGATCGGTTAAAGGAAATATTGGTCATACGGAACCAGTTTCAGGATTATGTTCAATAGTGAAGGTTAGTATTAGCGGTTTTTAAGTATATTTATTTAGATAATAATGATTATGCGCATGTAATAATGGCAATGAATTTTGGTTATATTCCTCCAAATATACATTTTGAAAATCCACGACCAGACATTCCAGCAATAATGGAAAAACGTTTATCAGTCGTTACGGAAAAGACCAAATGGCCGGAATTTAGCAACTTAGCAGGTATAACACAAAATCAAAATTTATAAATAGCCGTAAATTAGGAGTCAAAAATTGTAAAAATTTGAAATAGCTGAAACTGTCTATACATAAAAAAAACGACTGATAAAATATACAAATCGATACACGAAGAATTCCCAATATTTATATATTTCTTTTTATTGTGAAGCTGAGAATTTGTATCAGAAAAGTTGAGCAAAGTATCAAAAAAAAACTTTGTTGATTTGTTATTAAACAATGATTAGAGTTAGTAAACAGATAAGTTATCTGATGTTAAAGATTCAATTGACCCCATCAATAGTATAAATGATACAAAACTCAACCAAAATGACCTTAGACGATTTTGATTTACTACTGAAAAAAAAATAAATTAATTCTAATATTTTAGTTTTTTCAAGGTGTTGTAAATTTTGCACATAGTTTATATATGTTTAACAAATAAAAACTTTATTTTATTAAATTTAGGTGTTAACAATTTTGGTTTCGGTGGAGTCAATTGCCACCTTGTTCTGGAACGTTTTACCGAAATAAAAGATATAAAAGAAGACAGCGTACCCAGACTTGTATGTTTTAGCGGCAGAACGAAAGAAGCTCTGGAAACTTTTCAGGATTATTTGAATAACAATGAAATAAACTATGAATTTATTCGATTAATTCAAAAAGTATTTAGGTAATACTAAAAAAAAACTTACACTTAAGATGAACATAAAAAAGTACAATATTCAACACGAAATTTTATTTATACTGCATTTGCAGCACAGTAATAAACAATCATAAGTGGCGTGGATATTCTATTTTATTTTCAAAAAATCGAACACTAAATTCTTCAAGAAGAAAAAGCATGGAGAAGAAGAATTTGTTTTTATGCTTAGGAAACAAAAGTATTAATAGTTGTTTGATTTTGAACGAGTTCAAAAAATTACAACCTTTTAATGAAACAATTAACAGATATTACGTAAAATTTACGAGTATTTAATCTAGAAAAAACTGATTTTAGATCTATGATGATTTTAAAGAAGAATGCCATTGGAATCCAACTCGATACGGATGAACCAAATAACGCCCTTCAAAAGGTCCTTCTAACCACAATCTCCCAAGCGGGGATAATTGACACCTTCAAAGCAATTAATGTATCACTTGACAGGTGCTTCAATTAGTGAATTTACAGCTGCTTATGGTAGTGGAGATTTAACACTTGAGCAAATCATTTTACTATCTTATAATATAAATAAAGATTTGATGGAAAATATTCAATTGAAACAACAACAAGCGCTTGAAATAACTATAGATAAGCTTCGTTCAATTAACAATTCTAAATATATTCAATTAAATGCAAGACAATCATCTGTAGTTAATAAGTTTCCATTCAGAACAGTTCAATATTGTATGGTAAATGGAATCAATCAAGATTTTATCATGGAATCTTATCCGAAATTTAAAAATAATTCAATAGTTGTTAATATTAATTTCAGCGTTACTAATATTGTGGATTCAATAAATAACCTTGGAGAAATAAAAGTTGGATTTAAGGTTATAGATATAATTACTTGCATTGGAAGGTATGTTTTAATTTAAAATATTTAAGTACGAAAATTGGTTGGATAGATTAAAAATCAGTTTGCAAAAAGCTGAAAGAGTCATTTTATACGCACATAATGATAACTTAAGTGGAATATTAGGTCTGACTAAGTTTATACGTCGTGAGCCAAATGGAGAAAATGTTTCATGTTTTTTCATAAAAGATAAGGCACCCAATTTTAATGAAAACGATGGTTTTTATGAAGAACAGATTGAGAAAGGAATGAGTATAAATATATATCAAGATTTCCGATGGGGAACATACCGGCATTTATTATGCAATCCTATTGCTATAATTAAAGTTAATCACTTCTATGGAACTACTCGCCAAAGAGGAGACCTTACAAGTTTAGAGTGGTTTCAAGGGAAGCTATCAACAAAACAGAATAACATCTGCCAGGTAAGTATTATCAGTTCTATTAAAACCTCTTGTATAATATAAAATTTGATTTTAGATATATTATTCCGCTTTAAACTTTAGAGACGTTATGCTAGCATCTGGAAAATTACCAATTGAATTATTAACTACAAATAGAATTGAGCAAGATTGCGTGGAAGGTTTTGAGTTTTCAGGAAGAGACGAGGAGTGAGATTTGTGCAATATTATCAAAAAATGTGCTTAAATTTATTTTGCAGCGGTAATAGAGTAATGGGCATCAGCAAATGTGGTTCAAATTCTAATATGGTGAAATATAAAAAGATATGGAGAATTCCTTCACATTGGTCATTTGAAGTTGCTGCTACTATTCCTATTGTCTATATAACTGTTTTAAAAGCTTTGATAGTAAGATCATTACGAATAAGCAATTATAATTATTTGCGATTTTATATTTATTACCTAATTACTTAATTATTTTAGGCTGCTAATATAAGACATGGGCAGTCGATATTAATTCATTCGGGAACCGGAGGAATTGGTCAAGCAGTAATTAACATTTGTGAATATTATGGCTGCAACATATTTACCACAGTAGGAACTGAAGAAAAGAAGCAATATTTAGTGAAGCATTTTACGTTTATAAAACCAACGCTTATAGGAATTTCAAGAAATACTACATTTGAAGAATTAATTTTACAAAATACAAATGGATATGGAGTTGACATTATTCTCAATTCTCTATTTGAAGAGAAGCTCAATACTTCACTAAGATGCCTGATAGAAGGTGGTTACTTTCTGGAAATTGGAAAATATGATTTAGTTAATGACACAAGAATTACTGCAGATTTTCTAAATAAAGGTTGCACGTACCAAGGCATAACGTTTGATGATAGTTTAGATAGTAATATACTTTTTGATATGTTCAATGAATTCTTAGATAAATCTTACATAAAATCTCTTAAACGAAAAGTTTTTTAAATTGATCAAATGGAAGATGCTTTTAAATACATGTCGATTGGAAAACATAGGAATCTTGTGTTTATCCAACTGAAATCACTCATTACGCTATACCTAAGTACTAGATTTTATATTTAATAAAACACTGTGATTATAATGATTGATTTGTAGATTCTATTGTAATCTAGATTTATCATATATTATCCTTGGAGGTCTAGGAGGGTTTGGTCTAGAACTAGCTGATTGGTTAATGTTAAGAGGTGCTAAGACATTAATCTTATCTTCTAGAAACGGAGTATTGACTGGATATCAACAAAGTAGAATAAGGTTAGTAGTATAATTATTTAACCCCCAGTAGAGTAAAACTGTTTAAATATAAACATTTGTAGAATATGGATAAAGAATGGATTAAAAATTATTATTTCATTGGAAGATATTACTACATATAAGGGTTGTAAAAATTTAATTAACAAAGCTAACAGTATAGCACCTGTAGGTGGTATATTTAATTTAGCTGTTACGCTTCGTGATGCTTTATTAGAAAACATGGCAAATTCAGACTTTCAGATTTCTTTAGCTCCAAAAGCTTATGCTACAATTTATTTGGATCAAATATCAAAAGAATTCTGCCCTAGTCTTCAACAATTTGTAGTATTTTCATCTATTTTATGTGGTAGAGGTAATGCTGGAAAATGCAATTATGGATTATCTAATTCGATTATGGAAATGGTTTGCGAACAAAGAAAGTCTCTAGGCTTTCCAGCCCTCGCTATACAATGTGGTGCTGTAGGAGATGTTGGCCTAGTCGCTGAAATACAAAAGGATAGAGCGGAAATATCGATCGGTGGTACTCAACTGCAATCAATATCCAGTTGCCTAAACGTCCTTGACACTCTCTTGTTACAAAACGAACCTATTACATCAAGCATGATTGTAGCGGAAAAAATTACGTCTGATGGCAATAATTTACTTAACACCGTACTCACCATTGTTGGAGTTTCCAACTTAAAAAGTATCAGCATATATTCTACGTTCGCAGAAATGGGCATGGATTCGATTATGGCTGTAGATTTGAAGCAAACTCTAGAAAGAGATTTTGATATATTTTTATCTACCAAGGATATTAGTGCGCTAACATTCGCTAAGTAATTATAGTTATATTTACTTAAAATATTTTATTATATTTTTGTTTATCTAGGTTATTAGAAATGAATGAATCTATAGAAAATAGAGCAATGGCAACAGATAATTTGAATGTTTTAAAAATATTATTATTTTATTAATTAACAGTTTTGATAAAAATAATTTCCAAAGGAAATCGTTAAAATGACGGAAAATAAAGACACCACGAAGATGATATTATTAACACCAGGAATTAAAGCTACTTATGATAATCTAGCAACTATTATGAGTAACATTAAACATTCCTCAACTTGTTTGCAGTATAAAATGCAGAATAAAAAAACCTATGAAGAATTAATCGAATATTATTATCCTGTAAGATTAATTCTAATAATATAATTAGATCAATAACATTAATTATTATTATTATTACAGGTATCTAAAGATATAATAAAATCAATCAAAACATTTAATATTGTTGCTCACTCATTGGGAGGAATGCTAACATTAAATATCGTTGCTAAACTTGAGAATGAAGCCTATGTCGGCAACTTAATTCTTATTGATAGTTCTCCAGAATTTATTTGGAAACTTTTATCAGTTGATAAGTTTGATGAAGAATATGAAGTTAATCTACTATTGAAGATTATTAGAAGCTACACGCCATCACAAACATTGTTGGAAATTACAGTAAGCATCGCTAGAATAAAAAAAAATGTTACGCAATTGATTCAAATTAATTTTTAGGAACAGTTATTGAAGGCAACAACAACGGAATCAAGAAAGCAGATTGCCGTGGACTTAGTATCCTCTAATTTAAGTACTTTAAATGCCCATAAGCACGAGTTTGGTCTAAATATGTTTTCTGTTATAACGGCGTTTTTAAAATATAAATTTTCACTTGAAAAAAAATTAAAAGCAAAAGTCATGTTATGTAAGCCAACACTGAAGGCAATTAATGACATTCCTGATGATTATTGTCTTTCCAAATATTGTGAATATCTAACAGTAAATACATTTGATGGAGATCATCTTTCTATATTAAAGAATAATTAAATGATTGGCGCAATAAATTTGTTTTTGACAACTAAATTAAAACTGTAATTCTGTCTCGAAATTAAGAAGTTTGTTATACATTTGTTTGTATTAATATGGATTAAAAATAGACAATTTTAATAAACCATAACTACTGTTAATTAGAACTCGTTATTTTTTGTTATTTTTAATTGTTTATAAAAGTTTAGTTTAGTTTAATTAAAAATGAGATTATGTAGTAAAATCAATATGTTTCTTATTAAATTATACTGCTATATATTAAGTTATTTTTGGATTTAAATTACGTAATGTGTAATCTGTTTACATTAAACAATCAAATAAGTATAATTCAAGTTGTAGAAAATATCGTAAGGACAATGTTAAACTTTGGTTTATATATCAAATTTTGTTTCTGAACAAAATTATAATAATAAACAGCAGCAGGTGAAGATGCTTCTTCTTTTATATAATATATTACATAATTTATGTTAAGTATTACGTAATTATAATACATTTTAATATTTAAAAAAATACCTTCACGTTGTGTTTAAGTTTTTAAATGGTAGATGCCATTCAGAAGAAATATGTTTCCTTGTCATGTAAACCTCCTTTAAATATTCCTGGAAACACTCAAACATCGCTAGACATCGAATCGAGCCCTTACCACTAAGACAGTGGTGGTAAGATGCTAACCTAACCTTATACACTGAGTTATTCATGATGACTCAAAGGTTTTTTTGCCGACAGGCTTTCTTTGCCATTCTTTACTGGAGATGATTAAGAAATCAATTAATACTTAGCAATAAGTATTGTCAAAAGCGAGAAAATCTTTCCGTATGGTAAGGTTTCCTGCATAAAGAATCAAAGTGCAATCTTTACAGTAAATGTTTATTTAAAATAAAAATGAAACCTGTTTACTACTACTGAACCGTTCGATGGTGAGTCAGGATTCCCTGGAGGGTAAATACCACCAAACATGTTGAAACATGTTGTAGACAAAAAGTTAGTCAAATAATTTTATAGTTTACGATAAAGGCTTCTACTTCGTTTTCCATATGGAAATACTTAAAATTTGTGTAGCACTAATTTATTAATTATTGATTGCAATTTTGCTACTCAATTTAAATTACTGAAACTACAATTAAAAATAAAATTATTTATAAATTCAAGTATACAAACAAAAGTGTTTTTTTTCGTATAGTGAAAATCTATTATTTACTGTATATTTGATTTTGGAGAAAATATTATTCCCGAAACTAGTACAGAAAATAAAATTTATAAATAGTAAATACTGGAAAGTACACTAATCGACACCTTTCTTCCAAAATCAATGTGTTTTTGTTGAAAATAATTAAATTATATGATTATAAACAATGGTTAATTAAATATGAACTATGTAAATTACGGAAACAGATCTTTCACATTTTTATCATTATAAAATATGAATATTTTGAATATATAAATTCATTTTAGAAACACTGTATACAAAATTTATAAGGCTAAATTTTTTAAAAGGGTTTAAATAAAGAACAGATTTCATCATTACAAAAAAGTGATAGATGAAAAATCTTAAATGACAGATAGCATATACAAATAAGTACAATTACAACTTCAATAACGTCATGTCACTCACAGTTTTATCAATTGAAATTTTTAAGAACATATTTCTTTTTACTGAGTTGAATTACATGAGAAAACAGTAATTTTATTATATTAAATGTCTTATGACAAATGACTGAAAGCAGATGGAAAGTGACGTGTGACGAATACTAGTTTACAAGATACAGGTGAAAGATAACAGACAAGAGGTAATACTATAAACTTATGAACATAAACAGTGAAAATAAGAAATCAGAGGTTCAATCGCCGTTAGACAGAAAAACTGTTGTCACATATTATTGTTATATTGTTTGTTACATGTAAATTGCTTTCCGTTTTTTCTGTAAATAAAGGTGTTTAGTTAGTTAAGAAAACTGCCATGGCAGCTACTATCTGTCATGTCTGTGGTATCTGTCACATTTCCCCTACTGTTATTCGTCACTTGTTACTGTACTATACGGTAGATGATTCTTTTAGTTTAAATTCAGTACAATAAAAAATAAGATTAGAAGATAGCTTATAATTGATGGAAGATGATAAATAACAGATAGCAGACCATAATTCATAAATATCAGAAAACTTATATGGCAGGTTGGAGGTGCCAAATGATAGATGATAAATGATATACAGGCATTACAAATCCAAACAGACGATAAATAACATAATAGATGATAGATGATGATGGTTTGTGGAGGGCGATCAGATGGTGATGGCACCACAGACTATTCATTGGTTCCTTATAGATGGCAGATAGATGATAGTTGATATATGGGTGGCACCAGCGCCTCTTCCACCGCGACCTTTTCAGATCTATTGTGGATCCCTGTTTATCTCAGATGACCAGCTCTAACTTTGCCTCTTTAATTAGTCCTATTAGCCCTACCAGAGGAATACCCAAGCCCAAGGTCTCCGTGCTTGGGTTTGCAGTGACCAGCATTTGATATCTAAACCTTGCTAGGCCCTCGCAGTGGTATAGGATGTGGAACAAGTCCTCTTCTTCCTCTAAACAGAATCTGCATGGTGCTTCTTCCACCAGGCCAATTTTGCTCATATGTTTGTTGAGCTTGCAGTGTCCTGTCTTAGACCTACTATTGTTTTGACCATTTTTCTGTCTTGGTTCAGAAGTTCGGTCGTGAATCTTGGCGATTGTTTCTTAAGGAACGGTTTCGCCTGTCTCTGTCCTGGTGAGTTCGTCCACCAGGTATGGGCCTGTGTCTCCACCTATTTTTTTATGGATCATTTAACTGCGGTTTTGGAGATTCCGCAGGAGGGTTCCGGGCCAATTACTGCTTTTGACGAGCCTTGTTTGGCCATTCCCTGGATGTCCTTCGTGTCCTGGGAGCTATGTGATTGTTACTTTTTTGTGACAGCCAAGTTTATTAAGAGCACGTATACAGTCCCACACTAGCTTAGATTCGACCTGTGTGGAGTTTAGAGCTCTTAGCAGCGCCTAGCTGTCTTAAAATATAGCAATTGACCTACTTTTGGTGTCTTGTCTTGCTATTTCTCTTGTGCAGTGGTGAATAGCGATCGCCTCTGCTTGGAACACCGTGGTGTCCTTGGTGAGACCGACGGAAATCTTTGTCTCGGTTTTTGTACCGTATATACCTGTTCCTACCCCTTTGTCGGTCTTTGAGCTCTCCGTAAACCAGTATGAGTCTCCTCTTTGCGGGATCAGTACCTTGTATTTCCTTTCGAAATTGTATTTTTTCACCATGGCATCATTTGGCATCGCTGTGATCGCGTTAGCCTTCAGCTCGTCTTCTAGACGTTGGTGTGTTTTCCGTGCGATCGGATTATGGGCGCCTATCCTTGTATCAGTCTATGTGATACAAACCTGGCTTTTTCTTTTTCGTGTAATGGTGGTATGTTCAAGATGGCTTCTAGGGCTGCTGTTGTACTGAGACATGCTAGTCTTTGTGTACTGCTCAGGAGTCCTATCGCCCCATTTTGCTTTGTCCTAGTCCACTGCACCACTGCTCCATCATGGGTCTTATCACCCTGGTGTAAAGCCATGTCATTTTAGGGCTTGGTCCCCAATTTTTTTCCGCACATTCTGCGACACCTATCCGCTATTCGACGCTTTTGTGATGTGTGGTCTCCACTTCATTTGACATCAAAGGTTACTCCCAGGTATTTTGCCTCTCCTATGAAGGGGATTTCCGTAAAATGAAGCTGTCTTTCAAGATTTTTGTTTTGAAATCTTTACACATACCACTAAGCTCTTTGGATTTAAAGTGGTTTTAATTGGCTTGTACAATGGTCAGAAGCCACTGATTATGAAATTTTATTCCAGATGACAGAAAAACAGGAATATATAAAATTGGTCTTGTAAGAGGGTAAACTTCAATTAGCTGTTCTTATTGGCGATACAGACTTAGAAGACATGTGTAATAATTTAATCCTTAACCAAACTAATTTATTTAAGTATAAAGAAGATTTACTTAATCCTGATATTGATGTAGAAGATTACTTTGATTAATTGTGTACAATTTTTTAATAAAATCTTATAAACGTAATTATTAAATACTATCTCCATAACCTGTCTTTGTATGTGTACAAAAGGATATTTTATTACTACCATATAAGATATTAAATTAAAATTAAAATGCCGTTTTAAAAATTAATTAATTAATTTTACATTATTTTTGTTGGGTAATATTAAACAAATTTATAAAACATACGAGGTTATCTTAAAATACTTCATAAGTCTATATATCACATGCGGATAAAATAACCAAAAATACATTACAATTATAAATTAAGAGCACTATAATTTAAAAGCAACAGTTTTTTTTGAATCTCAGACCTTCTAAACGTCGTATTAAAGCAGTTTCAAAAGATTGCATTATTCGATTAGCTTTGGAACATAGCAACTTTACATTGTTCTCGGCTTCCTCCACAGTTGGCCTCAAATTATTTAGGATTTTATATATTTGATTAATTTCTACTTTATCTTTTTTTATGAGAAAATTCTGTGTTTTCAGTAAGTATATCCTCTAGCTCTTCAAGAAAATTGGAGCGGTATGGTGAAATTTGTACTGCCGCATTAGATAATTTAATTACACTGATGTGAGATTTTAATTCTTTAATTTTGTTTTCTTCTTGATTTCTATAAATCTTTGTTCCCAATTTTTCTGGGCTTCCAATAACTTTAATTCAATGTCTGAAAGTTTTAATCTTGGATCGTTCAGTTCCTCTTCGTACTGCAACGATTCATTAATGTTGATCAAAAAACCAACTGTGTTACTTTCATAATCATGATGAAATCCAGCCTTTCCAACTCTGCACGTAACTCAACTTATCAACTTATCACAGGGGTTCTTATATGATAGAACGGGTAGATGACAGATGACATATAGCAAATATGACAAATGGTAGATGACACATTAAGGTTGATACATGTAATATGCCATACATAACATATGACAGATTATAGATCGCTGAAGATAAAGATAGATGATCTATGGAAAATGACAAGATAACATAAGAATATATAGGGTAAATACAGATGACATATGACACATTAGGCATGAAAATGATAAATAATATATGATAGATTACAGATGACAGATGATAAGTAACTAATTACAGATTGGAAATGGCATAGGAGATATCACAGATGACACATTACAGATGATGTTTTAAATAATAGATGACAAATGACAATACATAGAAAATGAAAGATGTTAATAGCGATAATGACAATAATTATCTACCATCTGTCATTTATCATCTACTGCCTGTCATTTATCTGCTATACAAAAGATAATTCTTTTGACGAATAGTTTAACAATGTATACAAAATAAAAATTTTATGATGTTTTTTTTTAAATAACACAAATTAAACTTTATTTATAACACACACTTCATTATTAACTTAGTGACTATAGTTTCGAATGAATTTAGCTAAGTTAGTAATAAAGTGTGTAAAACAAAGTTTAATTTGTGTTATTTAAGAATATAAAGTATGTATTATAAAGTGAAAGCTTCTGCAATCACGTATATTTTGATTTTTAGCAATATATTTTCCACAAAAATACTTATGGTGATCATTGATTAACAAGAAGATTAAAAAAACAGTAGTACCTCTAAATAAAAACTTAAATATGTTTATAATGGTGCACCTTAAAAAGATAGTATTTGAAAGATTAGTTCATTTAGTTTTTTTTAACTCTAAACAATGCTTGATATCTTGTACGATTTTCCCACGTAAATAAATGCTTTTTATTGTTACCAACATTTTAAACAGTTATGAATTGTGTAAATAATGTTTTTTAAGAATTAATTTATAATCATTTTCATGATGGTTTATACATTTTTTTTATTATTCAGAGCAGTTATTAATACATTGAAGCAGTCCTTTTATTTCTACAAATTATATTAATTCTTTAGTAATTCATCTTTGATAATTGTTGGAATTACAAGATACATAATTATCAGCGTTCAATTAATTGGGTTGAGACATTTTGGTTCGAATCAATAGATGTCTATATTTGTATTTTTAACTAACTATTTTTAGTCTAATCATCTAACCTCAACATTAAGTTGTCAAGTATGAAATTGAGCAAACTTCATGTTACTTATTTCAATCGTACACAATTTCATTTAGACGGCGTATTTTGACATAATCTTTTCCTTTTTCTAACACATATTTCAGTTTGAAAACATTTGCAATAGTTTTTTTTTGTATAGGCGATTAAGTGAGACCATGGAAATCACTAAAATTTGTTTGTTGATAAAGTATGAGTTCCACCGTGGAGCCACAACACGGCAGGCAGTCACCAATATCAATAGTGGGTTCGACTTTCAAGTGGTTGTAGCTCGTTGGTTTAAAAAAATTCGTTCGGGAGATTTCGACCTGTCTAATGAACCATGTGGTCGACCACTAATGATGTCCTGAAAGCCACTGTGGAAACGAATCCTAGCCAAAGTGCACGTGAATTATCGTTAATGTATAATGTATCAAAGTAAACAATCTTGACTCATTTGGCATAACTCGGTAAAGTGAAAAAGCTGGACAAGTGGACACCGCATGAATTGACCGATGCACAGAAGTAACGAAGACCCGACGCATATCTTTCTCTTCTTTCTCGCAACAAAGCCGAACCATTTCTCAATCGAATTGTTTCGTGTGATGAAAAATGGATCATGTACAATAATCGTAAGAATTTAACACAATGGTTGGATAAATATGAATTACTAAAACACTGTCTGAAAGAAACATCCACTAGAAGAAGCTGATGGTCACTGTTTGGTCGTCGGGCTCGGGTGACATCCACCACAGCTTTATGGAACCTGGCCAATCGATCACGGCGGAATGTTTACTGTTATCAACTAGACGAAATGATGGGAAATATTGCAATTAAACAGCCAAAATTAGTTAATCGGATGATTCAAATTCTCCTGCACGACAACATGCCGCACGAATAACCTTGTCAAAGCTGCAGGAGTTAGAAATTCTCCGTCAGCCACTTTACTCGCCAGACCTTGCCCCCACGGACTATTATTTCTTTCAAACACGACTTGAGAGATCGTAGAACTATTAAACATTTCTCAAACGACAGAGAAAAGACATTTGCACAAGCTTGGATATGCTAGAGAATTTCACATGAATCCAAAGAAATTCGCATAAATGCTTGCGCCAAGCTCTTGAAAACAATGAATTCGAGCGAAAACGATCATGGTGTAAGCCCGGTGAACAAGCTGTAATCACTTCGAAAGCAAATATTCGCCAAAAGAAGGTTATACTCTTAATTTGGTGGGATTATAAAGGCGCCGTGTATTTTGAGCTGCTAGCACAGAACCAAATCATCAATATGGCTGTGTACTGGAGAAGAGTTGCTTCGTCAACAAATCGTGGGTACTTTGTAATGTGCTTTTGTTATAGAATTTTTAATGGTAATTTAAATTGTGACGAGATACAGTTTGTTTTAAATATACAGGTGCCTTAATACTAGACTAGAAAAAAAAAAAACTTTTCCTAACCAGATGTGTAAATGCTATCTTCTCTAAATAGAATAATTAAATACGTCAACGTACAGTATGTAAATATTGACTTGTTTGTATATGACGCATATTGTTAATAATGGTATTGGGAATTAAATAATTTTAATTCGTTTTATTATTTATTTTACAGTGGTCTTCATTTTCCAATTGTTTCCTTGTTTACAAGAAACTACGATTTTGCTTTATTTCCCTTCCTATAGGTTTTTTTGTCACGATATATATATATATATATATATATATACAGGGTGGGCCACGAATAACGACCATTAAAAGTTTACGGGGTTCCTGCAAGAGGAAAAATCTGAAAAAATTCAACATTGTACGGTTGATTGCGATCTCCTCATGGAAAATATTTTTGACTTTCTATCACTTCCGGTTGTACCGGAAATGGCTACCAACTTTGTTATTTTAAATGGAACATACTGTATATTATTTTATTTTTAAATTCCTTGTTCGATTGCCTATCTCTTTATATGGGTTTATGTCCACTTAACTTTTACAGTTTTTGATTTAAAAATTTATTTGCCAAATATTGACCTCAAATAGGCGTTTAGAAAAATGCCTATAACTTCTAGTAGGTACAAGATAGACACACGAGCGGCATCTTGTATTGTACCTAATAGATTCCTCTACAAAGCAAAAAAATGACATGTGTCAATTTTGACAGTTGGTATTTCAAAAATATCAATATTTCAGCGCCCACTTAAAAACATCATATTTCAATTTTTTCAAATGGAATGACCAATATTTTATCTCATAGTG